>CM025629.2:12285572-12319362 GCA_014621495.2 Entosphenus tridentatus
TTGAGTATGAAAATAAGAGTTTGAATCTCTCTCCATTGAGTATGAAACTAAGAGTATGAATCTCTCTCCATTGAGTATGAAACTAAGAGTGTGAATCTCTCTCCATTGAGTATGAAACTAAGAGTTTGAATCTCTCTCCATTGAGTATGAAACTAAGAGTATGAATCTCTCTCCATTGAGTATGAAACTAAGTGTGTGAATCTCTCTCCATTGAGTATGAAACTAAGAGTTTGAATCTCTCTCCATTGAGCATGAAACTAAAAGTATGAATCTCTCTTCATTGAGTATGAAACTAAGAGTTTGAATCTCTCTCCATTGAGTATGAAACTAAGAGTTTGAATCTCTCTCCATTGAGTATGAAACTAAGAGTGTGAATCTCTCTCCATTGAGTATGAAACCATTGAGTATGAAACTAAGAGTATGAATCTCTCTTCATTGAGTATGAAACCATTGAGTATGAAACTAAGAGTTTGAATCTCTCTCCATTGAGTATGAAACCATTGAGTATGAAACTAAGAGTTTGAATCTCTCTCCACTGGCCGCGTGTCCTCACGAACTCGGCGGTCGCTCAATCCGCATCACCCCCAAAATCCCGTCACGTGACACCCGCGCCAGCCAATCGCGGCGCTGCCTTCCAGCCCCCCAAGGGCCACCACTCGCAGCGACATCTCTATAATTGGTGGTTTTTATGCGAAATGAAAATACATTTAAAATACAACAACAAAAATCCCACTGTTACGCGTTCGAAGTAAACGCGCAGAATCATTCCACACAGTATAAACGATGTACTGTCCAGTACATTGGCTGTGTGTTCAGTGTTCTCGACGCCGGTAACTCGCTTCACGTAGATTCAACTCTCTTTTATTCCCCAGATCCTTCATGGACACTGCGGGCAGTATTTCTGGAAGCCACCACGGTGTGCAGTCCTACAAATAGGCGGCAGAGCTTGGCGTTTACAAACCTGACGATTCGTTGCATTCTGGATCGAGTTCTTGTCATTCCTGCGCTCGCCGCTGAAGCGCGTTTACAATAAATCCCCATTGGTGGTGCCCTGTGCGAAACACTTTGAGGGAATTGCACGGGAGAGGGAATGGATTCGAATTTCTCACTCTCCGATGGAACAAAAATGAGCAACCCTCACAAGCGTCGCGTTGTCTGCTCCAGAACGGATGTCTCCTGAGCGATTCGGGCTCAGACACGATTGTGTTTTACCGAGAGCGGTTCAAACACACACACACACACGGGGTGCGCACAGTGACAGAAACACATTTTCTAATCTAATTCGTTCATGTGTTATGATATTCGGGGGTTTATAATGAAACGTTCAGGTCCATTCAAGTCAATGCCTCGCACCAAAAACACCAGCACAATATGGCGTTTAGGTTCACATAATTATCAATCGGTTCAGTGGCTGGGAGGTGCAGTGGCATTGGAGGTGCAGTGTCTTGGAGGCGATATGAACCCAATAGTCCGACATCGATTCCCAACGTCGGCTAACATCGGTCGCGGGTGATATTCGAACCGGTCCTGAGCGTCGCCTGAACGAGCCGCGCCGACTGGCGTGGTTCAGTGCGGTGAAGTGATGCCCCGTGACCGAAAGATGTCGAGAAGCCTTCGCCCAGAGTTGACTTGTGATGAGGCCGGACATTACAACGACAAAGTGGCCCAAAACATTTTGGAACTGCTGCCTCACATGAGCTCTGGGCTGGAGCCGCACGCGGCTCCCAGCTCCCCTTCCCAGTACCCCTCTCACCTCCCTGCTCCCCTCCCAGCTCCCTGCTCCCCTTCCAGCTCCCAGCTCCCCTCTCAGCTCCCAGCTCCCCTCTCAGCTCCCTGCTCCCCTTCCAGCTCCCAGCTCCCCTTCCAGCTCCCTGCTCCCCTTCCAGCTCCCTGCTCCCCTTCCAGCTCCCAGCTCCCCTTCCAGCTCCCTGCTCCCCTTCCAGCTTCCAGCTCCCAACTCCCTGCTCCCTGCTCCCCTTCCAGCTCCCTGCTCCCCTTCCAGCTCCCAGCTCCCTGCTCCCCTTCCAGCTCCCAGCTCCCTGCTCCCTGCTCCCCTTCCAGCTCCCAGCTCCCTGCTCCCTGCTCCCCTTCCAGCTCCCAGCTCCCTGCTCCCTGCTCCCCTTCCAGCTCCCCACTCCCCTTGCCAGCAGCGAGCGGCTGCTGCCACGGGACAACTCGAGGCCGGGCACGGCGTGCCGACCCCGGCAGGCGTCCTGCTGATACTGGGGTCATCCCAACATCCACCACCACCACTACCTCGCTCTGCGCGGCTCTAAGAAAGTCATGCCCCGTGCACGACTCTCGCCTGCATGGACACAGAAACAAGCCGCCGGTACCATCGCCCATTGTACGTACAGTACGTTGAACTTCTTTCGCACTGTACGCAGGAGACCGTGCTAATCGGACGCGCGGCTGCACCACGTGGCGGCTTCACTCGGTGATGTTGATGAGCAACATGGAAAATATTAATGTTCACAGTTGATAAGGGGTTTGTCTGTGTGTGTGGTCGCGTCAACCACGGCATTCGTGGAAACGGGATGTGACGGACATGCTGGCAAGAGCGGGACTTAAGGGCCCACAGCAGGAGCGGAGAGACGCGTGGGGGGCACGGGGCGAGAAGGAGGAGGGGAAGGGTTTAGAGGGGGATGCTGGGCACGAGAGGCGCGCGCGAGGCTCACCTGGAGCGAGGGAGGTGCTGATCGCGTCTCGACTACCCCGTGGGTGGGGCCGCGTCACATGACCTCCGACGGGCACTCTGCGGATGAGAGAACGTGGGGGGTCTCTTGGTTATTTGTGACCGAACGTGAAATATAATCAACAACGACAACAACGCAAGCCACTTAGTTATTCCTTGCTCGCTCTGCGTTACTGTGGACCTCTCGCCGCGAGCGATGTTCGCCGGAGTTGAAACATCGGCTTCGTCCGTCCCGCAGCGTTCGTAACAAATGAAATCAATTAAAGCCGTTCGTTGACCCGCCGCTTGGGAAAAGACCCCTTTCAACAACCTGCATTGACCAGTGCAGTGAAGTATGGTCAAGCAATCAAACAACACTCGAATGGCATTCGCCAAGTTATTGAGTGACGGGTAACCTACTTTTCCGAGTTTTGCTCATGTCAACCAAATGTTAAACCACTCTCCAACTTCTTTATTTTGGAGCTTTCGTGACTGCAGGAATTATTCTTTGGTTCTTTCGGTTAAGTCACGTCTAAAGATAAAATAATAAATTATTTAATTTACGTCTAAAGATAAAATAATAAATTATTTAATTTATTATTTTATCTTTAGACGTGACTTAACCGAAAGAACCAAAGAACACTCTCCAACTCTCGCCTTGGTATACTCTCCTTCCACTCTGCCAGCCCAGTTCGGTCATCACCGTCTCCCCCACTCTCCCCCTCTGACTGCCCAGACTTTTGACAGCGAAGAGCTGAAAGATGTGTAAATGTTCAGTCGCTTGTCAAACTTCATGAATTTTACGAAATTACAATTTGACAATAATAATGCTGAACTTTGTAATTCACTCATGAGATGTAGGTGTCCTAAAACTATATTCGTATACAAATAATAAAAAGTCGACTTAAACAGTCTTCTTCTTTCATACAGCTGATGATGTAGAGCCAGAGCAACGGCTACAATTTCACATTCAGGTGGTCAATCCAAGATAAGCACGTCAGGAGCAGCGGAGTGGTGTGCCATCGCTGTGATGTCTCCTTCGCATTTGTGGATCGGGGCATTGCGTCGTTATACATTGTACGGTGTGTTCTGGATGACCACAGTACCACATTCCTGGAGACTTTTTAATTTTGAACAAAGTATCGTGATTAAAGAGAGGCGGTGATTATGATGGTATTGGTTAGTGTTCCTCTTCATAGGTAAAACGGTGTTGTGTGAACGGAAACACCGCATTGCATCTCCGCTGGACGTAATAACAATGAGTGGACTGACCACTGTCTCCACCAGACGGGCCACGACTGTGGTCACCACGGCGAGAATGAGGAATGGATCTTAAATCGTGACCATGAATGATGTCCGTTTGTTGAATCCGGAAAAAAATTGCGTGACCACCTGTTCTGGGTTTGACCTGGCCAAAGCAGGACGTGGAATCTGTGTGTGGGCGGCAGGAATTTATTTCTACAGAGATTTGGTACCGGTTTTGCGTTGAACTTCATGACGGTCTACTGCACAGTGTTGATAGATCTAGGCCAACCGAGAAATATGTCCCAGTTAGTCCTACAGTGGATAAGGTGGCACTCCGTGATCATTACACCGCGTTAATGAGCATGACAAGAGGGCGAATTACACCTTGCGCAGGGGCACCCTCAACTCCATGCCCCCAACCACCTCAAACTGGCTGTGACAGGGGAGAGGAACCGTGGTCCTGCATCGGCCAGTGTCGTTTGAAAGCTTCATGCAGCTGACTGCCCTGCGTTGTGGATTAAACACGGAGTCACCGACTCCAAGCCGTACAGCCCAGGCAGAGAGAGATAGAGAGAGACGTAACCTAACTAGATGAGCACTGTTCATCGATCGAGCGGCTTTTGTTTCGCCGGAGGCGGGGGGGGCGTGATTCGCTGGGGCACGGCAGCTAATCCAGGCGGGTCGCACGGACGCCTGGCAGCATCAGTAAGATGGAGGCCACCACCTGGTTGCCCCAAACGGCTGCAGCAGCACCGCGGTACAGCAGAGGCAACGGCAGCAGCGGCGGCGGCAACGGTAGCGGCACTATTCAGAGGGGAGACAGGCGGCGTGAGGAATCGGTGTAGGAGCACGGTGGTGATAGGGGGGGCAGCAGTGAGGTAGCACTGCCAGGCCACACGAGTCCGGAGTCCGCTGGCTGACGGTGACATCAGCCAGGACAGCCATACGCAGACAGACTGTTGGATGATTAGCAAACACACACGCAAAAAAATTGCTTGAAAATAATTGCCACCAATTTTAGGCGGGGACAGCGAGCAATTGGGTTACCACAATTTGGGGAAATGTCCTCTCTGCGTTGAGAGAACAGAGGCGAGAATCGAGACCTTCATTTCAGCCGGGGCAGTCCCGGGGCAAGGTCTGGGGGGGCTGGGAATGGGGGAGTGCCGGAGGAGGAGTGGGGGTTGGGGGGGGATTCGGAAATTTTCCATGAGAAATTAGACCCAGCTGGCATGTAGCACGAGTTGTAAAGGTTTCAGACTTCATGCCGAAAAAAATATCAATTCTATTTTTTTCTCTTGAATTTTTGATGAGAAAATGCTGACATCACCCTCGTCCGAGGCATTGCATTTGAACCGCTGTGTCAGGATAGGACTCTAGCGTAAGAAGCTTGGACTCAGTAGGCCAGATTTGAAGCCCAATAACATCCTGAAATCATGATGATCTCACCCGTTGCATGATGTTTAAATTCAACAGAAGCACTGGTACGCTCGCCTCTATTAAACAATGGATAAATAATGCATTGCTTTCATGTAAACCTTATGTTGTGGCGTTACTCTCAAACACAACGGGTCTAATGAACTAGTAACCAATTGGCAAGTTTTGTTGACGTTGACAAACCTTACCAATTTATATTTACGCAATCTAACCCAAAAAAAAACCTCGATTATAGAATTATACACGTTTACTGTAGCACTGAGCAGTTCTGTACTTAGTTGTACATTCTTAAAAAAACAGGCAAATCAGCATTTAGTCTACATTTCCTTTCAAGTCATCTATCAACGTATCCACATTACGGGACCTTTCAGCCAAAGCCAAGGGCTCTCAGCATAATCTCAAGCCACTTTGCTTGATGAAACCAATTGCAAACCCCTAGCTTTTTTAGGGCATGTGACTAAAGCACCATGCCCATCGGAGTCTGCACTTTCCTTAAAGAGTGCATCAGCTGAATGATGTGGGAGGGGGGGAAGGCGCGGGAGATGGTGAGCGGGAGGGGGCGGTGGGCAATGCCACAGCGGTAAACACCCCGAGAAGGAATATGCTGATGCCGTAGAAGTCTCCCCCCTGCGCTGGAGATCTCAGTAAATCATTGAGCCAGCACCAACTATGAATACGCGGGACGTCTGGCGGCCACTTGAAGTTCATATCGGCTTGCCGGCGCCATTTTCCGCACGGTGCCATACCAGGTTTAGTTTAATAATAATAAACTAGTCAGTCGCTCATTTGCATGCTACAAACGTACAACATAAGCAAAGCAGGGGGAAAAAATACAAAGCAATAAAAAAACGAGAGGCAAAGGACACGTGACTTTTCCTGTGTGACTGTGTGCAGTAACACAGCTGTTAAAGCTTGTTAAACACAGAGGAGGAAGAGGAGAAGGGTAATACAGAATGTCAGAAGCGAGCTGGCTCTGGGTCGCGACCTGCATTTCCACGGGAGCTCACCACCCTACCTACCGGGGTGGTGAGCGGCCAGCGCGCTCCATCTCACGGATGCCACGCCGACGAGATGTTAACTCCCTCGCCGGGTATACAGGAGGCCGTGTGTTCGATCCCGACCCTGACGCCTGTATATTGGGAGTTTGCGTGTCTCTCTCCCTGTGGTCGCGTGGATTTTTCTTTGAGTACTCCGGTTTTTCCGTCCACATTTATAATCACCAACACGCGTTCAGAGTGTTTGGCTGCTTTACATTTCCACGTGATGCGCCACTTGGTTGAGCTATCACTTGTAGCCAGGTCGCTTCTGAAAAAGAGCTACATAGCTCAAGTGGGCCTTACATAGAAAAATAAAAAAAAACGTTTAAATCGTTTGATTTACCAGGGCTCGCTGGAAATGACGTTTAAAAATATGCATATGGGTTAGTTAGTTTAACACGTACGCTTTCGTGATCAATATCATCCATAATACAGGTTTTTTGGGTTAGATCGTGTAAATATAAATGTGTCATTAAACCCGCCACCACCTGACATAGCCAATGAGGAAGGTTTGGCACGTAAACAGCACGTACCAATTCGTTACTAGGACAGCACACCGGTATGTTGAAGAGTAAACTCACAACATTTACAATCTGAGTAAAATATAGTTTAATTGCAACATAGGTTATGCAATGCAATGAAAAAGGACATGCAAACTCTATTTTTTTATTTTCTACCG
Source organism: Entosphenus tridentatus (assembly GCA_014621495.2). NCBI lineage: Eukaryota > Metazoa > Chordata > Hyperoartia > Petromyzontiformes > Petromyzontidae > Entosphenus > Entosphenus tridentatus. The sequence goes on from CM025629.2 coordinate 12,292,642, forward strand.
TGCAATTTTAAAACCAACATGGCCAGGCACACGAGCAAGGCAAATACATATTTGCAAATATAGACAAAAAAAATAATTCATAAAAAAATATATAGAAGGAAAGCGAACTGCAGACGCAAGTTAAAATATAAATTACATCTCTCATTCATAAATATTGACTCAAAATAATGTTTTACAACCCCCATTATGTATTTGGAGTTTTTCATATATTCCATTTATCTTTCCAGGTCGTTCTCGTAGTGAATAAAAACGCTTCTTGCGAGTTTTCAACCTTGATTCCGGAAAATTACACCAATTGGAATGGTAGCGTTGCCAAAAAAATATTTTGGAAAATGTTTTCTCAGGGTGGACGATCTTCTGTACCCAATGCACAAGACGCAGCAGCCAGGCCACAGATGTCTGCTGGTCAGGAAAATAAATACCCTTCACCCAAGCTCCAGTCGTAGGATAAGAGGCACCTACACACCACGCACTATGATGCTTGCTCTGCAGATATCCGGGCCGTGCAACGTGGTGTGCGCTTTGCGTCACTGCGTTTCAGCGTGACGTCATGGGTACTGCATTACGTCATTGCCTCAGAACATGGCCGTTGATCCCGGACACGAGCCTGCTGTGGTGAATCTATGAATCTAGAAGGCACGCGGCCTGCCTACCCGGGGTCCCTCTCGACAGCCTTCCCGAGCGCCAGGACGCCGAAAGACAAACCACTCCGCCTTACAAGCGGCCAGTCCGCACGGCTCGCAGAGCCGCGTGAGATCCGTAAAGCCAATGACGCACGGCCTCGGCAAGTGGCCCCGTAAGGTCGGCGGCTGCTTATTAGATAATCGCCAAATACCCACGCGGTGGTGATATAACAGTGGGGGGTTAGCGCGCAGGTTTTCCGGCGGTGGGCAATCACCGCCTACCTCACGTGGAGTGACACAGCGGTCCGCAGCGGAGGCTAACGCGAGCTTCGCCCGCTCACTTTTTGTCACTGCCACTGCTTCGCCCTCTCCAGGGTTAATTCCACCTGCAGCCTCTCCACTGTTGTCCGCCTTTTGTCCGAATAAATGTTTCGGAGGCGTCAACGCATCCGCGGCTCCGGGATACGTTTACGATCATCATCCTCGTCACGAGCCGTGGTCTATCCACTGCAGGGTGAAGGCCTGCCGCAAGCCACCGTCATCTCTCACGATCTTGCGGTGGAACGAAATCCACACGGCAACCGGCGGACGAGACAATGAACATCGTCTCCATCTCCTAGGTCAGGGGTCGGCGACCCGTGGCTCCGGAGCCGCGCGCGGCTCTTGAAGGACCGCTTCGTGACGTTGTTTATTAAGGATGCACCGTCTCGTGTTCACCGCAGTGCATTGCGCCTCTTGAAATATTGAGGGCTTTTTTACCGAATTCGAAAAAAATGCCTCTTCATGTTTTAAACTTAATTTGGACCTTTGTTTTGTTTGAGTCACCGATCACTGTCCTAGGGGTATCAGCAATGCCGGCCCTGAGGCGCTCCGTGCTGCTGATCGCACAGACAGCACAGGCAGCACAGACACAGGCAGCACAGACAAAGACACAGGCAGCACAGACACAGGCAGCACAGACACAGGTCAGCCCTGCGGGTTGTGCGTAAGCCAGAGGGAAACTCCGCGCCGTCCGCTTCGCGGTGGACTTTTTAAGGATCCAGCGGCGTCGCTCGCAAGAGTTGGCCGCTGAGCGTGCCGGCGTGAGGGTCTCAGTGTTCCAAATTCAAAGAACACACCGCAGGTTTACTCCATTGGGTTCACCGTTGCCCCTTACTGGTAGACCGATGCCCCAGGTCCCTCTTGCGAATAAGACTCATCCTGGTCTCTTGAGTTGTCGCCTGGTTGAGCAAAATAAATGTTCAACTTTTGTGGCATTTGACAACCGATTAAGTGACAAGCCGCACGAACGTGGCGGTAATCGGCGCTTATTTGTCAGCATCACACACTTTGGCAAAGCCTTCCGCTATGTTCATCGCGAACGAAAAAACCTCTAATGGAGCTTTAGTAAACTGCTACCATTGACGCCGATGAGAACTGTTACGTCGAAGGAGAACGAACGGGTTCAATATTAGGCTTCTGTTCATTAAAAAAAACAATGCTCTGTTTAGAATTGCAAACGGTGAATATACTCATGAGCACAATGGGCCAGGGTCCAATTACTATTCTGAGAAATTTGATGACATCTCTAGAATGTGGTCGTGGTGTGGGTTGTGGCGACGGTCATGGTGAGGGTCATGGTGAGGGTCATGGTGAGGGTCGTGGCGAGGGTCGCGGTGAGGGTCGCGGTGAGGATCACGGTGAGGGTCGTGGCGAGGGTCGCGGTGAGGGTCGCGGTGAGGGTCACGGTGAGGGTCGCGGTGAGGGTCGCGGTGAGGGTCGCGGTGAGGGTCACGGTGAGGGTCGCGGTGAGGGTCGCGGTGAGGGTCGTGGCGAGGGTCGCGGTGAGGGTCGCGGCGAGGGTCGCGGTGAGGGTCGCGGTGAGGGTCGTGGTGAGGGTCGTGGTGCGGGTCGTGGTGAGGGTCGCGGTGAGGGTCGTGGTGTGACACTGATCTATTTTTGGGCCGTTACCTTTTATATTTTACTCCAACTCTAAAATGATATCTAAAAATATTTGTTCATTTCCATGTTATGCCCCTCAAGCATATCCTGTTATTCCCCGAATTTAAATTCCAATTTCTAGGATGACAGAGCCTGAAATCCTTGCTCAATGTAATGGTTCCAAAAATGTTAGTAACTTTTGTCTTATTCTTTGGTTCTTTCGGTAAAGTCACGTAGATATAAAAATAATAATTTATAAACAGTTTGCCTTTAGAGGCTAAACCCCCTTTTCCTGATGACGACCACTTGTGTTGCGATCGAAACGTCGTGGTTTTTGTTTTAATTTAAATAATTTGTTTCATTTTTACTATTTAAAGACCCAAGAATAAGTCTACATTATACGCTCACCAAGGTTAAGAACCAGGCAACAGTCTACATTAAAAACTGCCAGTACACACCCCAAACTTAATAATCAGGCGACAGTCTACATTATAGACTGCCAATACACTCACTTCGATTAAGAACCAGGCTATAGTCGACATTAGTGTTTTTTTTCTTTCTATCTACGTGACTTTACCGAAAGAACCAAAGAATATGAATTCCTGCAGTCACGAAAGTTTTAAGTCAGCTTTTGTCCTCACACGTACTTGAGACAACTGAGTAACGGGCGTCTTGTCAACCATGCAAATTCATCGAAAACGACTTTCTTGCAATCAGATATGGGGCATTTCCTTTGAAGACTTCATCGTTGACTCACAAACACCGGTCGCGTTCAACTCCACAACAATTCTCACATTCGACCGCCGCACAGCCAAACCACTGTGTCTGCTCACGCGCGTGTTCATTTAGTTTCAGACGTTTTCTTTCCTCAGGCATTCCAAGTGCCGCTCAGCAAACGTGGCAGCAGCTGGAAAGGCGACCGTGCGGAGTTGAGAACGCGAGCGGCTTGCATCCCTCCTGGAGGTTTGACGCCGGCTTCCGGGTGAAAGCCGCAACGGTTTCCAAGTCACGATGCGCTAATGTCCGAGCTGATCCTTGAGCTTCCATCTCCCCACACGAAACTAAGACACTGCGATCGCTCTGACCCCCCTCCCCTCAACTGGACATATGTGAAAAAGAGCTCCATAGCTCATCGGATTTCTCCAGGATAAATAAAATGATTCTTATTCTTGTCTCCCGGTGGCCCCAAACAACTCGCTTGGCACGCGCCGGGAACGGGGCCTTTTCCAACTCACCTCGAACATCGTAATGCAGTCGCTCGCTGCAAGTGCGATGGTGCAATCCCACCGCTAAGGCTTGAGGCGATGAACAAAAAACAAACCAAGTCACGGCTCTCGCAGTAGCTCTTCCTTCCACGTGCGGGCGAACTTGCCACAGGAAAATCTGCGCCACACGCGCGCAAAGTGTGGCTGTCCACCAACTGCAGCATGGCCAGATCCGCCGTGCGTTATTCGTTATTTTGGCAGAGGTTTCATTCAGCCGGGATTTATTATTGCGGGGGAACATTGGAAATGTTCACGTGATACTCATGAAGTAAACATTATCGCGCGTTTCCATTTCTGCTCGTGGTCCGGGTAAGCAGAAGAAAGCTCCTCGTGACCATTGTAAATATTTCAGCACAACAACAACAATAATCCCGAGGTCATTTTAAACGAGGAGTAAACATTCAATATTGTTTCTGGATGTGAACCTCCGGGGGAATGGACGTTAGGTTCTATGCACGCCACATTTAATCCCCGCTTCATCATTTTACAATGCCCACACAAACTGGAGCCGCTCTACAGAGGCCCCGACGCAGGCGGCCGCCAGCACCGTCCTTTTCACTGTGGCGATGTCGTCGCGAAGCATTTCACAACTGGCGTCTAACAAATGGCTTTTGAACGGCGCTAGGACGACAGCTGGCAAACGCCGGTGTGAAGTCGTCTCTCCAGCCCCACCGGGTGAACTCCAGAACTGGGTTCGTTGGCGCACATGGCATTTCTACCTCACAGGCTCGCAGTGGCAGCAGCAGCAGCATCAGTAGAAGCAGTAAAAGCAGTAGAAGCAGTATAATCATCAGCCGAAGCAGCAGCAGTAGCAGCAACACATAACCAAAATAATAATAATCATAATAATTTAAAAATAAAAATGTGAAAATTAAGAATAGGTTTTACCCCTTTCTGTCAATAAAACAGGTGTTAAGATGTTCAAACACCAATTATAATTAGATACCTTTTGCAAGAAATCAAGTCTGGATTAACCACACATGCTTGTGGTAAAACATGCAAACAGACATGCTCCTATCATAATATATGCATCGTCTTTGAAACGGATTGGCCTACACCAGAAACCGTCTTCTTTTTGGCCTCGTGTCTCGCCAACAGTGTCTCGCCAACAGTGTCAGACCACAGAACGAACAAAAAGCAAACATTGCAAAAGCAATGCAAGTATCAAGAGCATTTACATCTCGGGTTGAGGAATTATATCTGTGGGGCCTTTTTTCTTTCGAAGGTTATCTGTTTGGTGTTTGAATATCTTAACACCTATTTTATTGCCAGAAAGGGTCAAATCCACTCCTGTTTTGAATACTTTTGCTGTAAATAAAAGGTCTCGTTAATATAAAAATACAACATCTTAAAAGCCCCTGTGAAGGATATCTGAAGGGCGGAGGTGTGGAGTTCACCGATACGCTGTACCAGCCACTACTGTCTGGACACCTTGGGTATCCCAGAAAGGCAGCTATGGGAGAGCCACCCTTTTGGGCCGCAGTGACCAATAGACCCTCTGGGTTGAGGAGGGAGGAATTGTCATTTTTCGCCACCTCTGACTCGGTTCCGGTACGGCTTCCACGGTCTATGATTGGGACGCTTTCTACCATCGCTGTCCACAGCAGTAGCAGCTGAGCCAATCACCCAGGAACGACCCCTGGGTGATGCATGCCCTGCCACCAGTCAGGTGAGCACCGTCCTCATTTAGCCAGCCCCATTGTCTTCACCGCGTTGTCTCAAAACAGCCCCGATCCCCTTCACGGCTCTACGCGAGCCGCAGCCTCGCGCTTCTTCATCACAGAAGCAGCGATGCCCTCCGGCGCCGTGGGACAAGGGGGACCCCCACCCTGGCGCCGCCCGCTTGGCACATGACCCCAGGTGGAGCAATCACACTCGGGTCACATGCCGCGTGTGAATGGCCGAGGCTGCATTTCGGATATTCACCACGAGGCTACTAAACTAAACGTACTATTTTATTTTTGTGAAAAAAATAAGAATAGGTTTTACCCTTGCAGGCAATGAAACAGCTGTGTTAAGATGTTTGAACGCCAAACAGAAACCTTTTGCAAGGAATCACGTCTGCATTGACCACACAGAGTACTTGTGGTCAATATGCAGACAAACAAACATGCCCTGATAATAGAGGATGCATTGCCTTTGAAACTGATTGGCCTACACCAGAGCAGCCTTCTTTAGGGCCTAGTCTCGCCTTTTGGTGTTCTCTGGTCTGACGCTGGTGAGCATCTTAACACCTGTTTTATTGCCACAAAGGGTAAAACCTATTCTTATTTTTTCATACTTTGATACTGGCATAAAGGTCCCATTTTGTAGCTGCTCACCCCGAGCTATAAATGCTCTGATAGTGCATTGTCCTTGTACTGTTCGCCTTTTGGCATTCTCTGGTCTGACACTGGTGACACTAGGCCATAAAGAAGGCTGTCTCTGGTGTAGGCCAATCAGTTTCAAAGACAATGCGTTAATTATCAGAGCATATTTGTTTGCATCTTCACCACAAGCATGTGTGGTCAATGCAGACTTGATTTCTTGCTAAAGGTATCTATTTGGTGTTTAAACATCTTAACACCTCTTGTTTATATTGCCAGAAAGGATACTGGCAAAAAAAGGTCCCACATTATTGTTATTTTACCAGGTAAGGCACACTGAGCTGTATAGCTCGTTTTCAGAAGCGATGTGATCACAAACGGTAGCTCAACGAAGTGGCTTATCATAATCGTGTGAACATTTACAACAGCCAAATACTCAAAACGCACTTTGATTCTAAATGTGGGGGGGGGGGGGGGAAAGCGGAGGACCCGAGAGAAAAGTCGACGCCACCACCGGGCGAAAATGCAAACTCCAAATATACAGCAGCAGGCGTCAGGGTCGGGATGGAACCCACGCCCTCCTGTGTACCAGACGAGGTAGTTAACATCTCGCCACCGCGGCGCCCTCATACACAAGCGTCCACTGCTGTCACCCACCAAGCTCCGCACGAAACGTTTACTAATCAGCTCCCCGCTGTGCGGCGAGAGCAGAAGGAGGGAGGCCTTCGTGGGCAGGCACCGGTGAACACACCGGATACATTTGTAGCTAAATAAAACGATGTTCCCATGGCACAAGCAGCACGATACCGTGCGGGGGGGTACGGAGAGCGCGTCCACAGGAGCCTCTGTGCGGTGAGTGGCGCCCGCGAGTGAGTGGGCCGCTACGCCGCAAGTCCATCGCACGGAAGCGGCATATCGAGCGGGTTGCCCCTGCGACGAACTACGGACCTGTCGTAGCCTCAGGCCGGGCACTGCTGTGTTGCTTCCCTCTTGTCCAAGTGTTACAATCGATGCAAACTTGCCCCGTTTACATTTTTGCACGTTTGCTTTGTCCGCGTTGATTGACCTTGGGCACCAGTTTAATTTGCTCTGATTCTTTAGCCACGAATCTGTTTCTGCGTCTCACAACGTTGCGTCCCCCCCCAGGGTCCCCATGTGAAACGAGCGATGTCCAACTTGACACCTCACAGAGCTCCCACGCGGCGACCGCTTCTACACGCGGCCGCCCACGTGTCCGGTTGCCTCCTCGCAAGGTTTTACAGCGTTTTATTATCCCGCATTTCTCCACAGTTCCTTGAAAAAATCGAGCAAAAAGCAACTGATCAGATACATTTACCACATGGCTCTTCTTAATAATAATAGTAATATAATGATTTAGTGCATTTGGTATTCGCAAAGCGATAACGGTAGATGCCGCTGTCACAGACGGATATTAGTCAGGGGCAACGTTGCTGTCTGTAATTGGAGTCATTTTGTGACGTGATTAACAATGACGAAAAATCGACATTTCGAGTAGAACCTCATCTACGAGGGCACTCCTGCCCGGGTGACTCCTCTCATCCGCGATCGCTTCGCAAAAAAACGGAGGAAGAATCAAATGAAGGGATCGAGGGAGCGGTCGCGGACCGATCCGAACCGCGGGCGACGGGAGTCGCGGGGTAACAGGGTAACGGGGTAACGGGGGCGCGGGCAGAAGCCACCGCCGCCGCCGCCGCCGCCGCCGCCGCCGCCTCGCTTGGTTTCTCGCGCCGCAACGTGAAAACGCGCCGCAGACCATGCTGAATCCCTCCCGTCATCGCCGCAAGCAGAATGGTAAATCCGCGCAGGGCGAGACGAAAATAGAAAATAGACCCGCCGCTAATCGCCTTTGTTCGTCCGGGGCTCCCGGCGGGGGCCGCGTTTTTGGCCCCTTGACAAGGCCTCCAGCGCAGGGTAAATATTAAATATCAGCGTCCGCCACGTCCACTTCCCCCACCCCGTGACTCTTGTCTGGGATTTCGCGAGCGAATAACAGAAAACGATCGACCGGCGAATAATGTGAGGAGGGTTTGTGTTTTGCTTTCTTGCTTTCTGAACATCGACGTGCAGATAATCGGACGTGCGGATAACAGGGTTGCGGAATTAAGGCAATCGCACCATTAGACATTGCGACGTTTAGGAAATTTACCGTGCTAGCTTTCTCCCCTTCCTCGCTGGAAAATAATATCACGCTGCCGAACGCACCCATCTTATTCTGCTCGCACGCAAGAAGAGCCGTTGTGTCGCCCGCTCACTGTCTGTGGGTCGAGGCCCCGCACAGCCCCATTAAAGATTAATTTGAATGTCTCTCGAATGTCTCGCTCTCCCCATGCGATGGAGGGTGGATAATTCTCCAGATGCCAATGTACCAACCGAGCTCGCAATTATAGCCCGCGAGCTCGAAATGCGAGTGGTCATCGCAGGAAGGGAGGGAACAGCTGGGGGAACGGAATGTCGAGGCTGGACAAGGTGAGGGTGGAGAGAGGTGCGTAAACTCCCGGAGACGTTGAGGAGTCACGTTCCACTCCGCAGGACGAAGGGTGCGGCGTGACAATCGGACCGCTGTGGTGAGGAGAGCCTCCTCAGCTGGTGATGACCACAAAGCGTCCACTTGTGTGCCAACTGTGCGGGAAGCCTGGTATTCAAGCGTCCGTGTATCGGTTACGATCAGCGTGGAGTGTCACTGCTGTCAGAATCCCCCGCAACGCGTCACCTCGGCGTGCCTGCAACATGCCGAGGGCGCCGCAGGTGGCGAGATGTTAACTCCCTCGCCTGGCATGCAGGAGGTCGTGGGTTCGATTCCAACACTGACCCCTGCTGTATGTTTGGAGTCTGCGTGTCTCTCTCTCTCTCCCTGATAGTGTGGATTTTTCTTCGGGTCCACCAGTTTTGCTCTCCACATTTAGAAGCTATCATTTGTGATGGCCAGGTCGCTTCTGAAAAAGAGTGACGTAGCTCAAGTGGGCCTTACCTGGTAAAATAGAAAAAAATATAGTTTAAATAGGAACACTCACAATCTTTGCCTTGTTCCACGGAACGTAGCCCTCCGCGGCAATGGCACTGATGCCGTTTCATCTCAGGATGGGGGTTATAATAATGCAGATTATACGATGTACCATTGAGTCGTATTTTTATCAATTGCACTTGCAGGTCGTGGTGATGAAAAATAGGTCACGATAAGAGAGAGAGAGAGGGAGATTGATGCGGAACGCTCACGCACGGGGGGGACGTAAAACTGGTGGAAGAGGCGCACACACGCACAAACACAGCTGATTGATGATGGGGGGGGGAAGAAGGCAGATAGGAGAGAGAAAGCGTGCCACTGACAGGCGGTAGCAACATAAACGAGGACAGATAAGAGGGGGGGGGGAGACGTTGAACGTAGAGACGAGAGGAACGCAGGATGCTGTGGGCAGACGAGAGACTGAGGAGGGGGGGGGGGCACTGAACCCCGTGGCGCGGTGCTCGTAAAGTCGCATGGCCTTGGGGAGCAAAGGATCACATCCATGCCCCGTGCGGCACGGCGGACGCCGCGTGACCTTCGCACTCTCGACGCTGTTCCAGCCGAGGTCGGAAAGCGTCAACGCAACGCCTCTGTCCGTCCGTCCATCTGTCCGCAATGACAACCATCGCAGGGGATGATCCGACGTCGAGCACGTTGCAGGGTAAGGTCCCGCTGCTCGTAGGGCCTTACGTTCTCCGGCCAAATAGGACACAGGGTCGGCGATAAGTGGCGGTAGGAAACGCCGTCGCTACGTGGGTGAAGCCTTCTTGGCCGTGGCGTCGTAGCGACTTCCCTGTGTCTCGCGGCTCCGAGCGCCGCGAACGCCGTGGCCCTGCCGCACGCGGCTTCGGGAGGCAATGCAATTATCGCCGAGCGGATGCTTGCCGAGGATGAATGCAAGGTCGGTAAAGCACCGCGTAATCCACGCTCGCTCCTCCTTGCTTTTCAAATTAGCCGTCGCATTGTCATAAGATGCGTGCCGAGAGACGCAGCACGGGCAGGAATTCGGTCGGGGGGGGAGGGGGGGAGAGTCGTCGTGCACTTGCTCGGCGAGTCAAGGGCAACCAAGGTGAAACTCACGTGGGAGAGACGGAGGAGACATGCGGAGCGAGAGACGAGAGTGCTCAATGTTAAAAGAGACACCACGAGGCGGGAGAGATGCAGGAGAACGATGGGGGAGAGAGTGGTGCAGGGGAGAGAGACAGAACAGAGAGGAACAAAGCTGCTCAAGCATTTTTTACTCGAGTGACGCACGTGGATAAAGACGCAAGCGAAAGACGCGGGGAGAGGGGGGGGGAGACGTGGACAGCACAGAGAGACGGAGAGACGGCCTCTTCGGCTCGTTTGCGAAGAGCTGGTCCGGATGGCGAAACCCGAACTTGCAGCAGTGGGGTGAGAGTTCACCAGCAGGTGGCGACGCCGAGGGCCTCTCACCATCGCTACAATGGCGCAAACGCCACTTTTATTGCTGGTACTCATTTGTCGAGAACTGCTTTTTTTGTGTTTGTTGCGGTTGGCTAGGTACGGTGCACAATAAGTTCAACGTACCTACATACACGTGAAATCTCAGCAACGCAAATAACCCCACGAAACCGTTTTAGCTTACAAATAAAATCGCCAAAGTACAGCCTCTGTAAGTGTTACATCCCGCAATAGTTTAAGAGCGATATTAATAAACGCCTCCGAACGAACGTTCCGACCCCCTTCCTCCCCAGCTCCGACCTCCTTCCTCCCCAGCTCCGACCTCGCGAGCGGCCGAGGCGACGCTCCGCGTTTGCCCCTTCCTAAGCAGTTCCACCATTTGCACTGACAATAATCTCGCATTTTCTACTGAGGGCAGATAATTATCAGAAAATCCTTTAATCTAACCTCCAAAAAAGAGCCAATGTGCATCCCTGATACAACCTAATTATAAATCGCAAGTTTGGTTGTTTTCTAAATTCATACCTAGGTTAAAACATCCTCTTGAGCCGAAACCAATCACGTTTTAATTTTATCTGGCTTAACAGTGCTGTTGATACCTCAATATAACGAATTACATCTTTATTTCCTCGAACAGTAATCAATCGTGCGGGGCTGTTTGTGACCTTACAGACACAAGGTACCGTTGATCCTGAGATACGAGTCTGTGCTTCTAACATCCACATTTTTTTTTTTTGACACACGCAAAATAGAATTTAGTATTTTTAAAAATACAATCTCTATCCACTCTACAGGGAGCATCTACCCATCCTAAGGTCACATTGCATTGTGAGGGAGATGTGGATTATTAGCCGGTGGCTTTATCAGTTGGAGGGGGTTGCCGGGCTGCAGCGGTGTCTGGCACGCTGCCGCGATGAACCCGGCGGCCCAAGTTCGATTCCCGGCCGTGGCCAACCTGGGTGGCGAGTGACGTCTGCACCGCTCCTAGACCCATCTTCAGACATCCACGCTGAGCGGTGCGTGAAGTATGGTCAAATTGATCCCCACAACTTGGCATGGGGAGGCCCCTTCATCCAGCCGTAGATTGACAAAGGGGGCCTATCTCTCGTGATTCGTTATTCGCCGTGATTTTTGGGGAAAATTTTTAAAACTGAGCCACTCCTTCCAATGTAATTCGAGACAGCGGCTGCATTCCATGCGGTCGTCCTTAACATGCAATGCCGCGGTTCATTTCTCTTTTTTGTTATTTTCTACAATGTACACTCAAACAGTCTCAGATAACGTCACTTTATGTTCTGCTGGGAAAAATCGATTCGAGGAGTAAAGACGCGAGAGTAAGCAATGGATTCCAATCACCGCGGACAGCTTGCACGGGGTTCTGCAATTCAACGTGCAAATCACGTCTCAGGACTGGGGTAGGTTCTCACCCACGCGTTAACAGGCGTTACATAAACCCTCCTCTCAAGGCACACACGTGGTGGGTTTTCTCCTGGCTTGGGAGACGAAGATATATTGGCCAAACTTTGATTACAAGTACAGTAAGAAGGCAAGCGATTGCTCCTGTGGTTCATGCTTATTTTACACCACGTATCAACAGCGAGGATGAAATGTAAACTAAAGTGTATCCGAGGGACAGTGAACCACATCCTGCGTTGCTCACGTTCCACGGATCCCACTGACCGCCAGGGGGTGCGGGGAGGGGGGGATCCCATCGTTCCATTATCTGTCAATCCCCAAGAACCTGCAGATAAATTACGTGCCGAAAATAGGTCAACGGAGCCTGGAGGAGCGGACGCAACAGAGGCAGCTTGGCCGCAGTCCCCGTCTCCCCAACGTTGAGGATCGGCAGGACCCTGGATCAGGAGGTTCACGAGTGTGCAGATCAAGAAACACCACAGCCATTGCCACGTTCAAAAAACCAACACCTGCAATGCAAGAGAGCGTGCCACCTCTTCAATGTACACTCGCCGTCAAAGGGACACGGGGCTGGTTTCGATCGTCCAGCGTGGACAGAGACGAGGTGGAACGGCGATCTCCCCGCGGCATCGTAGACTGGTGCCGTTTGCCACAGTGACATAAATGCCACGATGCGCCGGCTCTCTTGCACCTCACGCAAAGAAGGAGGTTGAGTCGAGGGCCGCTGCCAAACCCGAGTCAGATTGGTCAGAGCACGGTGGAGTCCCAAGAGGCGTCTCTCTCACATCGGCACGCGACTCTCCACCGGAGATACAAAACAAAAATAATAATCCACACACGTGGATTCCATGAGGACATCCCAATGTGCGTTTTGTTCATTTAATGCCGGGTAATGTTTTTTCCACAAAATGCGCATCGCTTGCTACGACGTGGGTCAGGCATGGGGAACGTTCCTTGAATAAATAAAAATAAAAAAGGAAGAAAAACCGCAAACGAGCACAGAAAAAGAAGCGTGGAGAGGTGCCCGCTCGAAATCGCACTGAGCGACAGAGGCAGGGGGGAGCTCGTGGAGTAGAGATAGTGCGCAGCCGGTGAATGGCGTCATCGACACCGTCAAGGAGAGGCGAGTGGGTTCGGGCAGACCCCGTCGCTCGAAGGGGGACGACGGCCGATGGCCAACGGATAGTGACGGAGCGGCAGCCGAGGAGTGGAACGCATCCTAGAGGAGACGGAGCGTCGCGATCGGCTCACGTGCAAATTCGAGGTGGATCGTCACGTCGCAAGACCAGGGGAGGCGGCCCGGTGGCTTGCAGAGACCTTCATCCAGCAGTGGATTGATCATGGCTGATGATGACGATGATGACGAATTATGTTCGTGTTCGAGCCAGACAATGAGATGATGTCACAATGTGCCAGACATCGCGCGTAATGCCATCATCGGGATGCTCGCGTGTGACATCATCGCCATGGGAAAAAGGATTTCAAATTCATTGCTGATTTTAATCTGAGCTTTGGGGAATTCTATGATCAATTTTGCAGTTATCTGCCCAGTGAGACCCGAATAGCAACACATTTACCCTAAGCTTCAGTTCCCAATGAATCAATCTTTGTAACGGTTTGAATCCAATTTAAATCCCATTGGTTGTTTCTGTGATGTCACGCCACCTGTCGAAGAAGCAGAAACAGAGGACACCGTGATTCTGACTTGCTGAATCTTGTCCTGAAGATCCTCGGTGCAGTTTCAAGCCAAACGTTGTCTATCTCATTGCAGAGATTCGGCTGTGAGATTTTGCTCTTCAACTCACCGGCGTGAGCTGAAACAAGATTAACTGGCGCATCGTCAATCGCTCGTACACCACGTGACAATATCATTTGTTTGGCTGTGTTATGGCATCGTTTTGGCCAGATCGTTACGTGGCCTAACCTAAAAAATACGACCGTGGAAATAAAGAAAAATCTAGAATCAGTGACTTCGAAGCTAACATGAATTAGATTATATCTGAGCCCACGAATTATTCCGCACGATGCAAGCGCAGATCATCGCGCAAATTTGCTTATCTGCGACAATCCACTTATCCCGTGACGTCATTGGGGATGGGAATACATCTGCACCGATGCTCCAGCAGAAATATACTCTCCGCTTCTATCACCGCAAAGAAACAAACATCAAATATCGGAGGTGATGGAAGCCGCCTCGGTTGAAAGACGCAACGACGAAGGGACAGACACCGCGAGGAGGAGATACCGATCGCAGACCGAACGACGAAACAATGAGAGCGTTCTCGGCTTCTCTGCACGTCAACTTTGTGTTTTCATTGTTAATACGAAGGTGAAGCAGGCATTTTTGCGGAAAGCCCGTACAGCATTTCGTCATCTCAAAGTCTACGCTCATTGGCGATAATTACGTATGTTGAGTTATAGCGGAGCGATGCGCTGAACATTGGGCCAGATGTTGCATCGTCTTCCAACATTGGGTTCGGCGGGAGGAGATGGCGGAATACCAAATAGTTAACAAGTGGGGGGTGGGGAGGGGGGCGGGCTTAGTGGATGGGGCCGCACAGTGGCAGCGCTTCGAGGTGGCGGGGGGCCGTGACAGGGGAGGGCGGCCGGGGGATTACGGGGAACTCACGGTGACTGCGGTGCGTGCGTGAGCGTGTGTGCACGCGTGTGTATTCAGGGTTACGTGTGTGTCTGAGTGCTTGTGAGTGCGTGCGTGCGTGCGTCGAGGCCGACTGGTGTGCCGTGTCGGCCTTCACAGGTGCTCGCTAACAGCACTTGGCGCAACAATCTGTTCAGGCTGTACGTGGAATTTTTGTCTCGTGCGGGGAGCGGTATCGCAGCGGTTAGCGTTGCGCTGCGCTAGGAACCCGCTCACGGCCAACAGCAGTGACGATTATCTGAACCGGTCCTGGGCCTCCCCTAGGTTGACTCAGCCTTAAATGGGTTCCTGGTGCGGTGTGTAAACATCGCCACTGGGGAGACAAAGGCGGCCGGGCGTAGAGCTGGCCACCCTCCCCGTCGAACAGCACTTGCCCCAACAGCCTTTGCAGGCTGTTCAGGGAATCTTTGTCTTTGTGTGCGTGTATTGCGGATTAGGTGTGTGCGCATGAGTACCCGCATCTGTGCATGTATTAAGGGTTACGTGTGTGTGCATGTATTAAGAGTTACATGCGTGTGTGTCTGCGCGTGCATGCATTCAGGGTTACGTGTGTGTGTGTGCGTGTGATTACGTGTATGTGCATGCGTGCATTGAGGGTTAAGTGTGCGCGTGTCTGAGCAAGGCGATGTTGCATAATCCCCGGCAAGCCCCTCGGCTGGCGTGCCGAGAAGGCAGATGTCCCAGGGGGCATCACAAGGGGTGTGCTCCCTCTTCTCGAAGAGGGCGACCACCAGCCCCTCGCAGCGTGTGGATACATTGAGCAGACCCCTAAGGCTCCCCTAACAACCCCCCACCCTATGACCTCTGCGTTCTAGGACCCTTCTCCCACCCGTCCGTGCTGTCGACTCTCCT
The DNA here is from genome assembly GCA_014621495.2 of Entosphenus tridentatus. Classification (NCBI taxonomy): domain Eukaryota; kingdom Metazoa; phylum Chordata; class Hyperoartia; order Petromyzontiformes; family Petromyzontidae; genus Entosphenus; species Entosphenus tridentatus. Next base: position 12,308,127 of record CM025629.2, read on the forward strand.
GCCTCTGCTCAAGTCCAGACTCAGGACCGTCCTCCGTACCTCAACCTCTGGACAAAGGATGGATGTGCCCACAGTCGCGAGCGGGGTCACGAGATTTCGGTTTGCATCGAGATGCCACCGGGATCTGTACCGTATCCGTGTTCTACGTGGTTTTGTGTGCGCCCTGTCCTATATTCTACGTTTGCATCTGCATTTTATTATTCTAATTGTCCACGGTCTCTCTGTCAAGAGAGGCACTAGGCGCGCATGCAGTTATAAACTAGGTGAAGTAGTGTGTTCAACGTATGGCCTTGTACTGTGAAACGGTGTTGCTGCACGAAGGGTGGCACCAGTGGGTGAAGATGATTGAATTCCGTTTGGAGCGAGGAACTGCACGCCAGGATCCCCAATGATCGTTCTTATCGTGGGAAAGGGAGATTCATGCTGTCCGTCTGCGTGCATGGACACTTCACAGACTCCCAAGATAACTTCAAACCCACGCTTTGCTCAGTGTGATAAAAGTACCCCTTTCAGCCGATATGTACTCACGCCCAGGGCAAACATTTTGAGGATAATTTAAAGTAATTCGAACGATGATCGTGTTATGTTCCATTTTAAATTCCCACGCTGTCCCTCGCAGAGTCGGCTGGATTGGCTACGCTTCGTGCTGACAGCAGCAAATCCCAACCCAGCATGCAAAGCAGCAGCAACCAAGCAGCAATTACTCAACAAGCCTGATTGTCGATGAGATAAAAAAAGTCTAAATCAGGACCACGTTTCCTCGTTTTAAACGGTACTTGATATTCACCTGGAAAACCCATAGCGCACAGAAACCCCGCTATGTTTATGTGGAGAGACCAAACATTGGTCAGTTTATGATGGTCAGTGTATGTATTACCCACAATGCTCTGCAACAGCACGCAATTCGTTTTAATTATCACCGGAACCGCCCGCTGCTGTGTGAGTGGCAACGTGAGGACGTCTGCTGCCAATGAAACCGCCCTCACTTTGAATACCAGAAGTGGCATATTCGCTACCAACTACGCCACAAATGTGACGACGATATAAACATGGGCTCGACTTCAAACGGGGAAGATGCGCGACCCTTAAAACGGCGGAAGGTTGCTCGAGCTTCAAGTGCGAAGGCTCGAGGCTGACGAGTTAAAACGTTCGCACTTGTCAGCGACAGCTCCGGCGTGCGCAAAGGATCCTCGCGGAGTTGAGGCATGTCGGGGTCTCCACAGCCGCACGGCATCCATCCCTTACAACCCTCCTCACCAACACAGTACCCTAGTGACTGACCCATGTGAAGAGGTCAAACCGCCACAGGGCAGGATTGGGACACCACGGTAGTGAGATATTAACTATCTCGCCTGGTACACAGAAGGTTGTGGGTTCGATCCTGACCCTGTTGCCTGGTGCTGTATATTTGGAGTTTACGACTCTCTCTCTCCCCGTGGACGCGTGGATTATTCTCCGGGTCCTCCGGTTTTTCCCTCCACATTTAGAATCAACATCACGCATTTAGAATATTTGGCTGCTAGAAATATGTATGTTGAACTTCTTTCTCACCGTACGTAGCCAACCGTGCTAATCAGAGGTAGGATTCCCAATTATATTTTATCCACATAGGCAACTTCGTTGAGCTATCATTTGTGACCGGGTCGCTTCTGGAAAAGAGCTACATCGCTCGGTGTGCCTTACCTGCTAAAAATACAATTTTCTTTATAGTTTGATTACCGGGGCTCGCTGGGAGTGACGTTTGAAAAAAAATATACACTTATATATATTCGACAAAGTTTAATTCTAACTTAGGTTATGCAATACAATGAAAAAGAGAGATTAATGCACTACTTGCAAACTCTTGTTTTAAATTTCCCGCAATTTTGAAGCCAACATGGCCAGGCGCACGAGCAAGGCAGGTGACGTCATGACGCGTGCCACGGTGACCTCGTGGCGTCACAGCTCGTCCCAGGGTCAAGATGTGCAAACTGCAGCATCGCCAACTCGGCGACGGTGTCGCGAGACCTCCCTCGCCTACAAATCAACGTCCATTCGTGGGACGTCGTGCAGATTTTCTGAGAAGACTCCCGGGGAACGATTGTTGATTTGTGTTTTTAGACTTTGTAAATTACACGCGGCAGAAATCATCACCCCCTACTGGCAAACTAATGCCCACTCGCAGGCCAGCTGCTGCGTCACCTTGTTCCACACAGAGACAGCTGCCACGGGGGGGGGGGGCCCCCCCCCTTCTGACATTGAACACGAGATGTGGTGACGTAAGGCGCTTATCGCGTGCGAGGCGACTCCGACACGCCACACAGTGAAGCTCTACCCAAACGAATCGTTCACAAATTACCTAATGACATTGTTTTCAACGCTTTGTAAAGGTCTGTCCACTTAGCGACATTTAGTGGACCTTGCGCGGTTCGTTCGGTGACTTTCCGCTATTGAAGGAGCGAAGGATTCATGGCAGCCGGCGCGCTCCTCTCAGGCACGCCGCAGACTCCCCGTCCCGCGTCGAAGAGACCGAGAACCACCGGCCGCTGCGTGGACAGCCGGGACCCCACCACACTCTGCCGAGTGCAGCAGCCGTGGCAAACGAGGCCCAAGGTTAACCTTGGCACCGCGGGCTTGGTGAGCACGCACCGACGACCGCGGAGCCGGGCCGAGGCATCGCCGACACAATAGGGGCCATCCATTGAGTAGGTACGCAAAAATCTGTCAAAACGTGACCCCTCCCCCCCTCCCTGTACGCACGCGGACTTTTTACACCTCCCCCCTCCACCTGCGTACGTCCAGCTTGACGCACCCCCCCCACCCCCGAATCCTATAGAACGGCCGATATTTAATCCACGCAGATTAAATATCGGCCTATCTTTACACACAGCTTTGTACAAACAGTTATACTTGACCGTGTTATCCATCCTGGCTGGTTATTCAAAAACACGCCTATTATGATCTTAAAACACAATTACAACTCGGTCTCGCTATAAAGTGCGTCGACTGAACATCTGCTGTAGCAGTAGCCCCACGTACAGACGAGTGTTAGTACTGAAGTCCGGGGGGCAGCAGCAGCACGAACAGAGCACCGTGGCAGCTAAAACCTTGAGCCAGCGGCAGTCTGCAGTGAGGCCAGATTGAAGGATGTGTGGTAATCATCCATGGGGCAGGCCGCCAGACGATGTCAGACTCACTGCTGAGCTGCGTGAGAGTTGCAGTCAGGGGCACGGTGGCACACGAGTGACACCTCTCCCAAAGTCCCACTGCTCCCGGTAGTACTTGTTGTCTCACAGCTAAAGAAACTGAACTGTAGCTCATTTGAAGGCCAATGTAGACAAATTAATTATTATCGAGGCTTCACCCCCCACACCGTTTCCTATTCGTACGTACATTGTCAGTAGACACCCCATACGCAAGCGTACGCATTTGGGTTAACCCCCCTTCCATGCGTACGTTCTAAATGGAAGGCCCCATGCCCCGCGGGTCGCCATCGCCATGCTCGCGTCGTCGTCGTCGAGACGGCGGGGACGGACTCCGCTCGCTCGTCTGCTCGAGGGCTTCTCGACATTCGAGGGCAGGCTGGCGCCTCTGCGGATGCCGCATTAGCGGACCATCTAAGGAAGGGTGACCACCTGGTCCGTAATGCTTCCAACCATTCCCAGAGAATCGTAATAATTTGCGATGACGTTGAAGCTGCAAGCGTGCACCAAAGTAGGGCCGCCTATCCGTGCGCGAGGAATGGACACCGCCGAGGCCATTAGCCGAGGCTGTGCTGGCTGCAACGGTATTACGCGTCATGTATACCCCTATTTACTAATTAAACATTAATCCCGGGATGTTGGGTGACATCCTCTTGTTGGATGAGCTAAATGACACTTCTTTCGCGAGGTGTAGAGATGGACCATTCATTTCATTGGGGTCGCGTGAACGTTGAACATCGTCCGCCTCGTAACGTTTTAAAACACGTGCCCGCTTTGTTCAACGAGCGTGCAAATTACACGCCTGTGTTTACACGCCTACAACTGCTTTCTTGATCAAAAAAAAAATTCCGTGAATAAAACAGGAAGCAAACTTTTCATCTCCCGCGCAATTTACCTCCCCCCCCAACCCCCTGGGGAACACCAAGGCACAAATAAGGGACGGGTTTACGCGTTTGATCGAGCACTGTTAATACGAGAGCACAAATGCGCCGATTCGCTCCGGAGGAGCAAAGGCGTGTACACGAGAGAAGGTGTGGAGTGCAAACTGCGGGGAGACGGAGTGACACGGGAGAGTGTGGGATCATGCGAGATCGTGGGGGGGGGGGGGGGGTAATGGGCTGAGTGATAGGCGCCGTTGTGGTGAGATGTTAACCACCTTGCCTGGTATACAGGAGGTTGTGGGTTCGATCCCGACCCTGACGCCCGCTGTATGTTTGGAGTTTGCGTGTCTCTCTCCCCAAGTGGTCGTGTGAATGAACATCACACACATTTATAATATTTGGCTGCTATACATTTCCACGTGATAAGCCACTTAGTTGGGATATCATTTTAGCGGCCAGGCCGATTAGCACGTTTGGCTACGTACGGCGCGAAGGAAGTTTAACATACATACGTACATCCAGGTCGCTTCCGAGAAAGAGCTGTGCAGCTGAATGGGCCTTGCCTGATTTCAAATTAAAAGAGTAAAATAGAAACCAGGATGCGGTGAGGGGCGTGCGGAACGGTGTTGGGGGTTGTGTGAGGGACGCGAGGATCGGTGGACTGCGCTCCACTGTGCGCAACAGCATCCAGTTAAGAATAAACTTGCCAAATGTGAGAGTTGCGATTGCCCCAAATTGCGCGGCTGCGCTGCCATTTTGCGAAGCGTGTCTCGCCTCAACGATTTAGCATCGAGGTTTTCACGAAACGAATTAAAAGCCTAACACGAGCCACTCTGCGCCGTTCAATATTGCCTCCGTGGCGACGGGGAATCCGTCACCGCGCCGTCGTCGCGATGCGGTCATCGTGACGACGGCGCGAGGAGCGCGGCGCCGCGGCGCAACGCAGCGCGCACCCCACGGGTCGCGGACGAAACAGGAATAAAAAAATACAAATACCAAACTGCCCTGGGTCTCACAGTCGTCGACTCGTTCGGGCTCCGTCATTTTTAGACGCTCAGGAGGTGCGGACAGAGGAAATGACCCGCCACGGGCATCCGCCCAGAGCGAGCGGGCCCGGTGCGCGTAATTTGTCAACGTGACCGTAATCACATCTGATGACATTAAACCCTCCGAAGATGTTTCCATATTCCGTGAAAGATGCATAATTTATCACTTCATTTCATATGCGCGCGGCGAATTCCTCAGTGGCCAAAACGGGGACGTGCCAGCGCGCACGCGCATCCCCGTCCCGGGCAAAATGAAAGCGGCAAGGGGCAGGTGCGGAGACGTCCGTGTGAAACCAATCCTCAAAATGCAATTCGGATTTGCCCCAGTTCGGACACAAAGCCAACGGACAATACAAAAGCTCACATTTTTTTAAACACCATGAGTGTCACATAAAGTGGCTCAGTATTATTTTTGTTGCAAATGAAGGCACTCCGGACTAGTGCAGTCACAACCCGCATCGCTCTGCTTGGCGGCAAGGTGAGGTGGCGCAACGCTTGCCGCTTCACAGCGGGAAGGGTCTGGGTTTGATTCTCGACTCGGGCGCCTTTCCTGTGTTGAGTTTTAGTTTTTCTCTCCCCACGTTCTGCGCGGGTTTCCTCCGGGTTCTCCGGGTTCCTCCCACAGCTAAAAGCAACCACGCAATGCGACTGCCATTGACCAAACATCCCAATGCTGAAAAATTACCCACAAATTACTCAATAAAATGTACTCAGTCGGGATTACGGAAAGCAACGTTGATCCCTACTGTGGTAACATGGCAAGACTCTCCTGAAAAGTCTAACTCGGTAAAGCTTTCCTGTATAAAAATAATCAAAATAATAAATCGTGCTACTTGCATCCTTCAGTGCACACAGTTGTGAGGAGGAGGAAGAACGTTTGCCCTCACTGCTGATTAGCACGGTTGGCTCTGTATGGCGCGAAAGAAGTTCAACATACATACATACAACAAATACCAGTCCGCTGGCTGGGGGAATAGTGCTCGTGACAAAAATGTGAGCATCTCGAGTCTATTCTGTTATTTAAATTCTCCATAAATGTTTCACGTTCGGCCCGCGTGTTATACGTGTTGCGTGCACACTACATGGGCATGCATGTGTCGCCTTCACCAGCACGAGTGTGTGACACACTGCACGCTGTATCACTGAAGATGCCATTGCTTAAATGCCTCAGCATCTCCCCAGTGCCTTGCGTCATCGCATCTCATCTCAAACATCCCTTTGTGGCACGGGGCGACTCGGCATCGGTTTGCCGGCGGGGTGGCGACTGCTGCCGTGTGTAGCTCCAACCGAGCGCTTTGTGGGCAGTGTTTCCGATTCGACAGATTTGGAGCATGACGCCGGCGCGCACACAACGGCCTACTCACTTCGAATGACGCCACGGAATCCTAAGCGACTACTGCGAAGCAAATGGTGCGCGCTCATTTTTTATCAATACGCCACACCGCGACAATAACCAGGGCAGCCTGTCGGATTGAACTGTGAACCCCTGCAACGAGCGGCGACCGCTTTAACCCGCCGCTGAACAGATTTCACAAACGCGCGCGCACACACGAGAGAGGCCCACTGCGCCCGCCTCTGCTTAACTTGGACGGGTCACATTTGTAAACCTAAGGTGGGGGAAATGAAAATTGACGTTGATGTTTAGGAACTACAATCACTTACTGGCAGGCTCGGGAACTGCGAGGAGTTCCTGATATGCAACGTATAATTTACCTTGTACGATACCGTAGAGAAGATGAAGCAATGAGAATTATGCAGAATATTACATCGCATGAGAGCAGTGCCAAAGAGGGTACCCATGTTATAAACAATGTTATATTATTATTGTAACGTTTGCTGGAAAAATTATAAACTGATCCTCTGCCTTCTGAAGACTTCCATAACTGTGCCTGGAATAATGGATTTTGCCAGCTGGGACAAATACCTGCTTTGAACACTTATTGACAAGGAATCTCCACGATAGCGTCAATTCTAAAGGGAATGCTGAGCAGCTGTGTCACGTGGGTGTAAGGCCAGTCCTTGTCGTTACAGAGGTCTCGGTCTCTTGCGAGGGGTTTACATGTGTGGATGACCACAGCGGCAAGAAAGATGGGATACGATGTGCTGATGATCCCCGAAAGGATGCGACCTGTGATGAAACAGGGAAGTGTCCAGACTGGCATGTTAGCACTGATGTATAGATGTACGTTGAACTCCTTTCGCACGGTACGTAGCCAAGCGCGCTAATTGGAGGTGCGGGCTAAGGACAACAAACTGAACGCAAAAAAACAGTCCTAAAGAAATGAGTTTTCAATCTAGATGATGATTTAAAAGTGCATATCTCCCAGTGGCTTCCTAATATCGGAAGGAAGAGCGTTCCAGACGGCCGCAGAAGCGCGCGATGCGGTGACCACCGCCTTTGTTCGGCGGCCGAGCCAAAAGCCGCCGTTGCAGCGAGGACGACGACCGCCGGAGTTTGCGTAACGATGGTTTATGCTCCTTGACCTTGACGACGGGAGGGGTCAGACTGCTGCGGTACACGCAAGACGATTATTCTCATTATGTTGAGTCTAATGGATGGTGGCCGTAAGGCACATGTGTGCACCTGCTGGGAAATGGGTCGGTGCGCGACCCAACGCTACACGCGCCGCGCTATTTCCGCGGGGGGGGGGGGAGGTGGAACGGCAGCAAACACGGGTTGCAGGACACGCGCGGGTTTCTCTTGTTTGGTGCAGGTGTGTCACACGTATGTCATATGCACGATCCAATCTATGTTATGCATGGTACATGATGTCACATGCATGGGACACCTTTGTCATATATGCTACAAGTATGTCAGATGTACGATACATCTATGTTATGCATGGTACACATATGTCAAATATCGTACGTGCATGTAATATGCATGGTGCATGTCTGCAATACAAAGTATATATGTATCACATGTAAAATCTTGACTTAAATCTTTCGTAACTGCAGGAATTCATAATCTTGGGTTATTTTTTTTTAACCTATCTACGTGACTTTACCGAAAGACCCAAGAATATGTATCACGTGTGTTGAGCTGCGAACTGAAACACCCCGCCAGTGTTCCCTTGACACCGGGCGGCGTGACCACACGCACACGCGCGTGACCACACACGCACACACACAAAGATAAAGACAAAGAACCCCGTATAGCCTTAACAGACTGTAGGGGCAAGTGCTGTTAGCGAGCACCTATGAAGGCCGGAACGGCACACGAGGGGATGGGAGGCCCGGGACGGTTCAAGTAATCATCACTGGTATTGGTTGTGAGCGGGAATCGAACTCGGGTCGCCAGGTTTATAGCGCAGCGCGCTAACTGCTACACTACCGCTCCCCACATACACGTGTGACCACATACACACACGTGTGACCACACACACGTGACGACACACACACACGTGACGACACACACACACACACACACGTGACTACAACACAACAATAACCGCCATTCGCCACGAAGTGGTGGTGACGTCACCACGACGCTTGTGCCAGGCTATGTGCACCTTGAGGCCACGTGAAGTGTCGAACGCCCGCTGGCACGAGGTCACGAGGCAGACCCAGCAGGTGCCACGGGTCGACTGACCGAGATGACTGACATGACTGGCTGATGCACCACCTTTGCCCCTTACTGTACCAACTTGCTGTGCTTTAACCACCTGGCGCTCTGCTTGTTATTGTGAGCATCGCTCCTCTGCCCTCCGTTGTTGTTGGAGGGCGACTGCCTCCAACTGACCAGTAGCGTTCTTCACGAACCTTCTCCACAGAGGCTGATCTTGACACCGCTGGTACCAGTCATCGGTAAGTCCACTCAACTCCACATCCTCCTGTACCACATCACTCCATCTCTTCTCTAGCTCGTGCCGCGCCCGTTTAGCCCCCTCGATCTGGCTGAACAAAAGCTTTTTGGGCATGCGGGCTACATGGCCCAGCCAACGCAGCCTTGCCTGCCGGAGGAGCTCACCGATGGGACTTTGTCCAGATCTTTAGAGGATTTGTGAGCTCCTCACACAATCCAGCCTGGTTAAACCCAGGATTGATCGTCGGCAGGCCAGCCTAAATGTTTCTAACCGGCGAAGATGTTCCATTAGGGGGGTCCACGTTTTGCAAGCGTAGAGAAGGGAGGGAATGACTGTGGCCGAGAAGACCCGAAGCTTCATGCGGAGCGACAGACCAAGTAGCTTCCACACAGCGTTACGCAACCGATGAAATATAATGCCGCTCGACTGATTCGGAGTGAGACCTCTGCTGTTAAACCGGAGCCGGTCATGAGCACACTGCCCAGGTATGGGAAACTCTCCACTTTGTCCACAACTGCCCCATCACCGATTGGGAGTTGTGGGGGTGGAGTGCCCGATGGTACAAAATACCCAGGCAGGTGCTTCGTTTTGGTAGGGTTGATGGTAAGGCCCCACCTCTGAGTGGCACACTCCAGTTTCAGCAGCAGCGCCTCCATCTCCTCCTCTGAGTGAGCCGCAAATACCAGATCATCGGCATACAAAACGTGGTTGACCAATAGGGAGCCATCCCTTAACCGCACCCGGGCATCGATCAGCCTCCCATTGTATCTGTACTAGATGGAAATTCCTCCGGTACAGCTACTGAAGGCTTCACGAACTACGTGGTCGAAATAGATGTTAAATAATGTTAGAGCCAGAGAACATCCCTGTCGCACCCCTAGGTAAACAGGGAATGGATCTGACTCCCGGCCACGTAGTTTTACCCGGGCCCACTCACCATCATGAAGGTCCTTAATGATCGTGTGCAGCGGGTCAGCACGAAGAACAACCCAGAGCCCAGGCCTACTGATGGTATCATAGGCCTTGACCAGGTCAATAAAGCAGAGATGTAGGTCTTGTTGGAATTTCCTAAACCTCTGCTGTAGCAAACGAACGTAAAATATGCCATCTGTGCAGAACCGCCCTTTCCTGAAACCACATTGGGGCTCTGCAAGCCTCTCCTCAGCGTGCCTGGCAAGGCGGTATTGAATAATCCTTGCCAGGACCTTTCCCGGCACACTGAGGAGTGAGATGTTCCTGTAGTTGTTACAGTCTGTGCAGTCTCCCTTCTTAAAGATGGGGACCACCAGGGCATCCTTCCAGTTTTGCGGAACTCATCCAGTGGTCCAGCAAATCTGCAAACCTGTTCCTGGGGGACGGAGATTGGATCACCGTTTTTTCCCCTAATGATGGTAATTGGTGTGGCGCTGCAGGTTACTTTTTTGATGGAGTTAAAGAGCAATTTGTTATCGCGGGCCATTGAGGCAGACTCCATCTCCTTAGCAACCCGCGACCACCACCCATCCTTGCAGCACCTCACGGCTCTCCGAACCTCCGAGAGAAGGCTGCGCTAAGCCTCCTCATTCTCCGACGTGGGATGCTGTAGCCGATGAGAGTGGGCCTGTCGCTTTTTCTCAGCCAGCTTGAACACCTTTTCTGTCAGCCAGGGTCCCTGGGGAGGTCTGAACCGCGTACCCAAAGCAGCCATTGCAGCTGCCTAAGTCATAGTCCTAATCCTCACCCATTTACCCTCGACATCTGGAGGAGTGGAGGACGATGCCAAATCCAGCCGCAAGCGATAATGAAATTCTCGCTTGCAACTTTCATCAGCTAGCTGAGACCAGGCCACCTTAGGTTTGAATGGGGTCCTGGGTGTACACCCACCACCGGAGTGGAAGAATGGCAGGCGAATCTTACAGATGACTAGTCGAATGTCAGAGGGTAGATCAGCTCCACGGTAGGTGCTGGTGTCAAGGACATGGGCCTGAATCTGCTATTCCGTCACTACGTAATCCAGGAGATGTTCTTGCTTGGACCCGGCATGCATCCATGATGTTGTATAGATGCACCGAGGTCGGAACAGCGTGTTGGTAATTACAAGCCCACGGGCTGCACAACAATCTAGCAGCCTCCGTATTGAGCTGATCTGGCCCATGCCTTCCAATCACTCCAGACCAGGTGCCAGCATCATGACCAACTCGGGCATTAAAGTCACCCCACAAGATGACTATATCCCGAGGGGCCACTTTAGCTAGCACCTGTAACAGGAGGTCATAGAAGGCATCTGACTCATCAGCCTTGCCTGCATCCCTCCACGGATGTTCGTCTTCGGTGGGGGCATA
>CM025629.2:12334978-12345238 GCA_014621495.2 Entosphenus tridentatus
GGCAGGGTGAGGGTGAGCGGCAGGGTGAGTGGCAGGGTGAGGGTGAGTGGCTGGGTGAGGGTGAGCGGCTGGGTGAGGGTGGGTGGCAGGGTGAGGGTGAGCGGCTGGGTGAGGGTCACCCTACCATGATGAGCTTGAGATCGGCCAGGCCCGGCGGCACACGGCTCAGCTGATTTGAGTCGAGGTGCAGTTCAAGCAGGCCGCTGGCGTGGGTGAGACTCCCGTCCTTGATGGAGCTGATCTTGTTGTGGCTGAGACCGAGCCTGTGGAAGGGGGCACACATCGCTGATGAGCGTCTCTCACGGGGCTGGACCAAGTCGCGGATTCTGCTCATGAGCTGGCTGCTGGCGGATTTGAGCAAGGGGTTGAAACGTTTACGATGCTACAGGGGGACTGTATGGGCATACCTCACCAAGCGGCCAGCAACAAACAGCGCCGTCACAGCAGTAACTCGTGAGAATTGATGCGTTTCTTGAATTGGTGTCACCTGGTGAGGTGGTCCAGGCCCTTGAGGTCGCTGTCCCCGATGGCGGTAATCTTGTTGCCGTCCAAGTGGAGCTCGTTGAGGGAGGCCGGTAGCCCTGTGGACGACAGCACGGCACGGTGACATGGGAAGGTGACACGGCATTGCGACACGGCACGGCGACATGGCGATACGGCACGGTCACATGGCACGGCGACACTCCCCCCTCATCACAATCGGCAGGTGGCAGCCCCTTCTATCGCGTTCACCGGCATTGCATCGGGGGGCTGGGGGCGCGTTCGGGACGTGCACTCTACCCGACACGCTCGCGGCGCGTCGAGGCCGCGTCGCGCTGGCGGAGTTTTCCGCGGGCACGCCGAGGGGTCTGCACACACCTTTGGGGATGGCGCTGAGCTCGCTGTCAGACAGACGGATGTAGGTGAGGCGATCCAATCCCTTGAAGGAGCCGACGTCTATTCCGCTGTTCTGCAGAGGATTGTTTCCCATCTCTGCACGATTGGCGAGAAATAATGATTTTGTAATACTCACAGGATGCTCAGTTTAATATTTGCCTAAACAGTGAATGAAGTCATACTTTTATAACCATTGTGAACACACACCAAAAAACATTGGTTTTATCGCAATCAATCAATCACAATTCCAAATACATCAGCAGACCAACTGGGGAGCAAGAGTCCGGACAAAGTCTTACAAAAAACAGCATCATGATGACACAGAGTAGCTAGCGTCGCAGGGTCGCTAGCGTCGTGGGGTCGCAGGGTCGTGGGGTCGTGGGGTCACGGGGTCGCTAAGGTCGTGGGGTCGCGGGGTCGTGGGGTCGCTAGCGTCACGGGGTCGTTTATGTCATTGGGTCACAAGTATCACGCAGTTCCATGATTTGACTCGTGTGGTGATGTCAAAGTGGAATCGGCACGTGATGATACCCCTGTGCTGTGGCCACTCTGCGCCAATCTGGTGGCGATGCGACTGCGTGGGCACGGGGCGAGCCGCGTGATGAGCGTCCTTCTGGGATACGCACCTATCGCGTTCAGACGCTTGAGTCCGTAAAAGATCTCCCTCGGCACCTTGGAAATGCGGTTCTCGTAGAGGCGCAGCTCGGTGAGGTATTTGGGCAAGTTGGGCGGCACCTCCTCGAGCTGGTTCTTTGACAGATACAGGCGGTCGAGGCTCACCAGGGGCAGAAACGCCTTCGGGTGGATCTTGGAGATCTTGTTGTTCGCCAGGATGAGAACCTGCGTGGCGCGAGGGACGAAGGAGTCCAACAACAGCGTGAACCTCCGCGCTCCGCTCGAGCGTGCCACGCGACCCCTGCGTCGCCTTCACAACGGCGCTGGCGTCATGCAAGGGGCTGCATTGTTGGACACCTTCCACACCTCGCCGTGTAGCCTTAGCAGACTGTTGGGGAAAGTGCCGTGAGTAGCGAGTGGCACCTAATAAAGGCCGGCACGGTGCACGAGGGGGTGGGTGGCCACCACCATGCGCGACCGCCTTTGTCTCCCCAATGGCGATGTTTACTACACACCGCACAAGGTGCTCATTTGAGGCTCAGTCGACCTAGGGAAGGCCCAGGCCCAGGACCGGTTCAAATATTCGTCACTGGTGTTGGGAATCGAACCCGGGGGTCGCCGGGGTTCACGGCGCAGCGCGCTAACTGCTGCGCCGCCGCTCCCCACTCGAGGCACGCATTGCGCGTTAATTGAATATTCATGCAAAGCTCGAAGGCAGTCGACACATCCCGCATGAAACGCAACCTCGAAGCTGCTGTCGCCCTTCTCTCGCGTCTACAAAGTTTATGCAAAGTTCCTTTGATCAATGCAACTCGTCCGTGCTCTAAGCCGACACTATCTCCCTTGGGAACACTTCGATGTGCCGCTTTATCCCATTTTAATTTGGGCTCTCATGATCACCTACTTTTAGAATGCTCCGCAACTTCACGCCTTTAAATCATCATCATCATCATCATTGTAACACAGTCGTGTCAAATGTATTTGACCAGGATGAACCCTTGAGATTTGCATCTCAATTTCAAGGGACTTCTGGAAAGATGGCGGCGACAGATCACCAGTTCCACAGAAAGTGTGGATTAATATCATCCTTAATACCGGTTTTTGGGTTAGATCACGTAAATATACACAAATCTGGCTGTCGCCTGCTGAGGCTAGTTGAAATTACTGGCGAAACGTCGTACTCAGATTGTAAATGTTGTGGCTTTGCTCTCCAATACACCGGTGTGCTGTACTAGTGACGAATTTGCATGTTCTGTGTACGTGACAGCCCTTACTAGTTGGCTGTGTCGGGCAGTAGCGGGTTTAACGACACATTTATATATTTTTTGCGATCTAACCCAAAAAACCTGTATTATGGATGATATTGGTCGCGAAAGCCTACGTGTTAAACTGGATTAATATAGCTGTGCAAATATAACACATGACCACAGACTAGAAAAATTAAAATTCATTTGTAAGAAATTAATAGTTAGCAGAGAGAGGTTACGTGGCATCAATGGGTAGATACAACATTTCCTGATACATTTTTTAAATGTAAAGACACAAGTCAATCAGCCTGATACTAAGGTGGCATCAGACCGCTTCCAGGCAGATGGGGCCGGGTGAGAGAAATCAAAGCCCTGCGGCCCGGGACAGACTCGACAGCGAGGTTTGAGTGAGAGCGAATGTCTGAGCTGAGACCAGGGGAAGAAATCAGCCGAGTCAGTTTGAGTGCACACGAATGGAGGAGGAAGTTTGCCACGTCCATCTTCGGTGGAATTTACGACCACTCCAAATTCATCCAGGGAATGGTGTTATCAATAAAATGCCGCAATGGTGTTCTCCAAATGGGCACTCGGGCACAGACCTTGCTACGCTATTACAGCTTGGAACCAGGCCACCGATGACAGTGGAAGAGGCACTGTGGGCAATATCCAAATGTTATCTACATCAGAAATGTTCGTGGAAAAAATGAATGTTATTTGTGCAAGCTGAGGAAACCCCCATTGTTAATTCACGAATAACAAACTGATTCTGCACTCTTTCACACAACTCTGAATGTGTCGTTTAAGATGTCCATTGGTAAAATGTCTAAAGTTGTACGCGTGCAAAGTCGACGAAAGCTTGCAAATTTCAGACCCTGTGGGTGTATAAGTTTTACTCTCTCGGAAATTGATTATATCTGACTGTAATTTACTTTCCAGCAGAGTGATTGATGGATTTTAATGTCCACTCGTATGGCCCCAGCCTGACACTATGTAAATCTGCATCATAATGATAATTGGAAGCGTTTAAACACTTCAAAGCGTCTTTAGTTTCCACGCTCTCTTATAAGGGTGGGGTAGGGTGCAAGTATATTATATAAGGGTGCGGTAAGGTGCAAGTATATTATAATGCGAGGGAACGAGTCTTTTTCCAGCCCTGCGGCAAGTGTTGCCACAGGGCTGGAAAGTCGGGAGTCCACACAGCACCGTGACCTCACTCGCCCTGCTCGCCTGCTTGTTCGTACTGGTAAATCAGTTACAGCACAGCGTGGGGAAGACTACACAAATGCATGTGGTTAGATCACGTAAAGATAAATGTGTCGTTAGAGCCGCCACCACCCGACACAGTTAAATTGTAAGGTTTGTCACGTGAACAAAACGTGCCAACTCGTTATTAGTTCAACACACCGGTTGTGTGTTGGAGAGTGAACCCACTACAATATTTACAATTATAGTGTAGTGTATAGTGTAGTGTATAGTGTAGTTTATATTGTAGTAAACCCACCACAATATTTACAATTCCAGTACCGTGACATTTCACCGATAAACAGAGCAGATGAAGGTGATGTCGTCACTTGTGAGACAATTAGGTGCGAAGACCAGGTGAGTGTATTAATGAACATTACAATGGATATCTATTATTGGTTGGGTTATTCACAGTTAATGAACATACATGATGTACGTACATCATGCGTGTACATTATGTTTGTATATTCTGCCGTGTCCGGTATTGCAGCTCCGTTCCGCGCTTCAAAAGGAGCACGGGCCTTCAACGCATTACGTTCGTGAAGAACAGAGATCACCACTCCGCTGACTTGAACCAGCAAGATGCGGCCTTCTGGGATGGATCACGAGACCACGGGGCTAGAGAGAGCGGGGAGCGAGCGAGCACGGGGGAGGCGAGGGGTCAGAGGGGTCGAGGGTGACGACGCGTGACCGGGCTAACGCCGTTCGTGTTGGTACGGCTTTGTGTCCGGTCGGTATCCCCAGGCCAGGTTAGTACCTGGACGTGGACACTGCAGCGTACATCACAGCCCTCTTCCAATCCAAACAATTGTTGGTACGGAGAGATCTCACCGACAAGATGATTCTGAGTTTAACACGGAGGAGGCTTTCTCGACCAACATTATCTATAATATTGGTCGCGAGAGCCTCTATTATGGACAAGGTGATTCTCCAACTGAAGTGATTTAATCTCTGGACGTTGTGCGACAACCGATCATGAGACTTTTCATTCCTGCCAGGTCCACGCGCCCGGTTCCCTAGCTCTTCCGCGATGCGCCTGCTGTCCTCGTCTGATCGAGACGGTGTGGATGTTGAAATCACTGCTGCCCAGGGGGAACTCCCCTCACCCGCGACTGTCTCCGATATTGAGCCTCGATCCCAACCGCCCGCGATGAGCGTGCTCTCACGGCACCGCGCAAACTCAAACTCCATCGATCTCTCGGGGGCATGGCTCAGGCATGGCTGCGCCCGCCTACGTGCGTGCGCAGACGTACGTGCAGCTTGGCCTGATTGTTGAAGGCGTCTTCTTTGATCTCGGTCAGCTTGTTGCCCTGCAGATCGAGCAGCGTGGTGTCCAGCGGAATGTTGCTGGGCACGTCGCGGAGTCCTGCACTCGGGGAGGAGAGGGAAGTGGGTTTGGGAGGGGGGGGCAAGGGGGTCGTTAAGTGCGCCGCAGGCAGGGGCGGGAGGGGGGCCGCGCTCCGGGGCGAATTCGGAATCGTGCCGCGTCCACAAAATCCCCACAAGATGAGCGCCAGGTCCTGCGATGTTCTCATCGGCGCTCTAACGACACATCCGACCACTCTTGAGTCGTGACACAGCCAACGCGGTGGCGCGTGTAGCGTAGCATATCGACAAGGCTCGATTATTTCAATTCGCTACTCTACGGGATGTCTGGCAAAAAAAAACATGAGCAAGCTACAGCGCGTACACAAAATTCTCTGGCGCGTGTCGTGACGGGGTGCTGCGAGATCCGCCTGTGTCCGTGCAGTGCTCGCCGAGCTGCATTGGCGTCCGGTTGCGGAAAGAACACATTAATATTAAGGCTGCACTCATTACACGCAAAATCCTTGCCATAAATTAACCACAATACCTTGCTGATCTCGTCAAGGAGTATAAACCATCGCGCGAACTCCGGTCATCCTCAGAGCGGCTTTTGGCTGCTGGCCATCGAACAAAGGCGGTGGTCACCGCGTCACGCGGCGCTTTCAGACGCGCTTATGCAGCCGTCTGGAACGCTCTTCCTTCCGATATTAGGAAACCATTGGAGCTATGAACTTATAAGTCGAGACTAGAAACTAATATCTTTAGAGCTGCTTTTTGTGTTTAATTTGTTGTCCTTCCCCCGCACCTCCGATTAACGCGGTTGGCTATGCACGGTGCGAAAGAAGTTCAACGTACGTGCACACAGCGTGGGACACGAATGCCCTGCCACCTCGTCACCTCTGTCTCTTCTGGAAGCATTCCCCCGCCATCTCGGATCAGCGCAGTATTTTTTTTGTTTCTTTATCTTTTTGTTTCATCTCTGGAGAGGGTAGATGCATCCCATGCATCCCATCCCTCCCAACCCTCTCCAGGTGTGCCTCTTCAGGCCATTTCAAGCCACATTGGACTCAACAATATATGTCTGAAATAACAAAGTCACACAGCATGGGAGGCGGTTGTGCCAGAGCCAACTCTGGTCGTTTGGCAATTTTTGTGACCCTTTGGAAAGAGCCACCAACAGCTGCCGTCTCTCAGCCGGGCTGTCAAGAAACCAACCTTCTGCCTGACTATGCGGGAGAGTGCACAGGATGTCACACGGGGCTTAGAACACCTCGCCATTGGTAATGATAATAATAAAATATTAACTCCATTTATAATGCACCAGATTTTGCAGACAAATCAACAACTCGGAGGTACGGAGCCAAGCTCAGGGCTGCCCGAAAGCCCGGACCCAGACAGACAGAGGGGGCCTTCAGACGTTTCTTGAAAGTCGGAGCGCATTCGATGTTGCGGATGTGCCAAGGGACATAGAGAGTTCCACACCGAGGGTGTCTGGAGACGATAGCTCAAGGGCTCTCACCGAGGTCGGAGCACTGCACAACTTTGTGGTTGCACTGGCAGCCGAAGGGGCACGAGTGCTCGGCGCGGGGGGGCGCACGCGGAGTCGGGAGTGGCGCGACGTCGATGATTTCCCCCGAGCCCTCCACGTCCACCGCACCGCTGCCGCCGGCCATGAAGTCAAACATCTGGGACTGCCGGAATGGCACCGCAGCGGCGGCGGCGGCTGACGCCCGGCCGGAGGAGGAGGAGGCGACCAGCGCGCCGGCAAGAAGCAAGACCAGGAGCGGTGATGCCATCCTGAGCGGCAGCTCTGAAGTCACACGGGGCTGGGAGGAGAGAGACACGTGGCGCACACAAAAGAGCGACGAGCTGAACGTTGGTTGTCAGATGTAAATGTATTTTCAGTAAATACTCCCCCCGGTTTATGTCAGGGGGGGAGGGGGGGATTGCGTTCCTGAAAATGTGCGACGACGAATATCGAAACGGCGTCCAGCACACAAGTGGGTGGAGGCGAAGGCTTGAGAGGCGACGGATAACGAGACAGGGCGGGTGACGATGCTGTCAGCGACGTAAGCGTGGGTTGCAGGCGACGCAGATCGGGCAGCGGTGTCAATAATAATAGTAACAACGTGACGATGTATTATGCGAAACGGCGTAACAGGGAGAGACGTCAAGCAGGGTGTGTTTACACAGTAAATGGTGCACCAGGCGCAGCCCTGCAATAGCCTGCGTGCACCACGACTAGCGGCAGGGTCTCCACTCGAGGGAGCTCGAGAGAGAGGGGGCGGGGGGGTATTTTTGTCTACTCTTCCACGTGGGTCAAATGTCCTGTAAGCGGTGCGAGTGCCCACACTTTACCCCCACCACACGCGACCTGCCTGCCGACCAACCTCCCGGCTGTGGTGAACCCGTTGCTACCGACAGAGGCAGTGGCGGAGAGATTTAAGAAACTTGCAACCTCGTTTCTGTCCGGTGCGCTGACCATTCCACGGCAGTCGCAGTGCCGTGACGGACACACCTGGACCCCGTTGCTAGAAATGTCACCGATTACGGGCATGAACTTTTACGTTCAAGGCCGCGGTGTTATTTATGAACGTGCTGAGTCGGTTTTCGTTATTCGTGCTGTGCACCGCTACCGACAACGATATCGCTGTATAATTTGGTTAATCAACGACATCAACAACAACAACAAAACCACTGCACTGTTTTAATTTTATTCAAGACGTGCTTTGTATCATCAGGTGAGGACAACGCTCGCCTTTGCGACGGTGGCGTGACCCATTTGTCGCTTTCGCGGAAGGTGGCGGTGATCGCGTCTGACACTTGGGGGCCTCGTTTGCATCCCCCTCTAACTCCGCTCACACGAGCTTGATCACGTCTCTGTCCCTTGGATCGCTTGCCCAACACCCGCCCCCCCCCCCCCAGTCTTTATATTATTGCCGCGGTTGAAGAGCCTTTGCCCTGACTCATTTAATCGGAGATCAAAGGTACCCAAGGGTTCTTGTCTGTCTCGCCCGGCACGCCGTGGTCTCTTGTTTGAGAATGATCACAGCCTTTGCCTAACGATATTCGACGCCATTGTGGTACCCGCGTTCAAAACTCAACCTTGGGAGCTCCCACAAAGCCGCAACATCCAGAATAGATTCTGGTGCCTTTCTCTCATCTGACCTTCACCCCCACCCTCCCCCATCTTCCAACGCCTGCCATGATAATCCTGTCACCCTTAATTCTGCCAAGACGGGCATTTTCATCGTCGTCTCCATTAAAGCCGCTACGAGAAGTACTTTTAATCCCTCTCCAATCCGCTCCACTCACCAATGACCGTCGCCTCATTAGTCTCGGCACATCTTTCCGAATCATCTTGGAAGCCACACATCGTCTCCATTGCCTCTCGGAAACCAATCCAAGAAACGTGGGCTTCCCTTTGTAATGCAAAAATCTCAGTTGCGCACCAGCAATGTCTCACACTCGACACATCGCACAGGAATGGCGCAGAAAAAAAGTTCTGCTCCAAAGTTTCGGGCGGCGCGTGATGGAGTCAAAGAACGATGTCCCGGCCCTGTGATCTATCTCGTCGTTCCCCCTTGCCTCCCCGCATCGCTTCTCCCGGTAGGCACTTGGTCTGTGCTGCTCCTGAAACCCAACGTCTGTCCACCCAAGGGATGTCCTCGCCTGTCGCACACGTCGCAAGGTGCGTTGCGTTTGAGGTCGTCTCGTTGCGCAAAGTTCGCCTCTTTAGAAAACGTCCCAACGAGACGTAATTTTACTCACGAATTACCCCTCCTCTCTTCTACTTCCCAGCCGGATTGCAACTTTCAGTCGTTTAAGTTTACAATCAATCACTGCTTTCTAGTCCCGTGTCGCTGACGGTGATCGACGTTTCTCTTTTAAAACAAGAATAAAGAGCCCCTCCGTTGTGGTTCTTACATTTCAAATGTATTTTGAGCACCCCACGTCGTGATTCGTCATTGATTTTTGGCCAAATTTCCGTCACAACACTCTCCATCACCCGAACGTCGCCAAACACAGCCAAGGAATAATGAAGTAGTCACGTGGCGTGCGAGCGTTTAACCACGCACCGATGTATTCGCATTGCTATTGTTGTTGTTTCAAGTCCACTCACCGTTGATTGAAGGGCCATCCTCACAAAAGCATTTCAGCGCCGCAATTCTAAACAGAGCACCCGCGCAATCACGCGAATCACAAGCAGAGGAAATGAGCGTTGAAGCATCACCTTCTGGACTGGAGAGCTGTTGGTGTTTTGAGATGAGCTCAGGCACGCGCCGCTGTGTGTATGGCGAGCGGGGTATGGTGGCTACCTAGCTGGCTAGGTAGTGTTCCTAGACCGCAGGAGGCGCGTGATGCAACGCCCACCACCACCATCATCACCCTCCTGCTCACCCTCCCTTCCTTTCCGTGTCCCAACCCCGGGCGCGCAGTCCCCCTGACAGGGGGAGCGTGACCCCCCCACCCACCCCCCACCCCCCCCCCCTGGTGGGATGGCGGAGCTGCGCTTCAACGCGCTGCCCCCAGGCGCGTCACCACCCCCCCCATTGGGGGGGGGGGGGGGGGGGGGGGGGGGGTTTTCGCTTTGGGGGGGGGGGGGGGGCAATCTGCGGTGCCTGTTAAAGGACTGCAGTGCGCGGCTCTTGAAATTTGAAGGGAAAAAAATGGCTCTTCTTGTTATTTTGTTTGCCGACCTCTCACCATTGGAGTCCAGTTCACCATGGAAGTCCATTTCACCATGGAAGTCCAGTTCACTATAGGATTCTAGTTCACAATGGAAGTCCAGTTCACCGTGGAAGTCCAGTTCACCATGGAAGTCCATTTCACCGTGGAAGTCCAGTTTACCATGGAAGCCCAGTTCACCATGTAAGTCCAGTTCACCGTGGAAGTCCAGTTTACCATGGAAGTCCAGTTCACCGTGTAAGTCCAGTTCACCGTGGAAGTCCAGTTCACCGTGGAAGTCCAGTTC
>CM025630.2:15399-39982 GCA_014621495.2 Entosphenus tridentatus
GATGATATCAGTACATACTGTGGTGGTGGTACCTGATCTGATGCGAGCAGTACATACTTTGGTGGTGGTACCTGGTATGATTACAGCAGTGCATATTGACTGTACTCACCACTCACCCTCACCACTCACAGCTCACCCTCACCACTCATCCTCACCACTCATCCTCACCACTCACACTCACCACTCACCACTCACTACTCACCACTCCCCACTCTCCTTCACCACTCACTCTCACCATTCAGCCTCACCACTCACCCTCACCACTCACCCTCACCACTCACCACTCATCCTCACCAATCACCACTGACCAATCACCACTCACCCTCACCACTCTCCACTAACCCTCACCATTCACCCTCACCACTAACCACTCTCTCACCCCTCACCACTCACTCTCAACACTCACCCTCACCACTCACCCTCACCCTCACCACTCACCCTCACCACTCAACCTCACAACAACCCCTCACCGCTCACCCTCACCACTCATCCTCACCAATCACACCCTCACCAATCACCACTCACCCTCACCACTCACCCTCTCCACTCACCCTCACCACTTACGCTCACCACTCACCCTCACCACTCACCCTCTCTACTCACCCTCACCACTCACCTTCTCCACTCACCCTCACCACTCACCACTTACCCTGTCCACTCACCCTCACCACTCACCACACACCCTCGCCACTCACCACTCTTCTTCACTACTCATCCTCACTACTCACCCTCACCACTCACTAATCACCACTCACAACCGCCACTCACCCTCACCACTCACCCTCACCACTCACCCTCACCACTCACCGCTCTCCCTCACCACTTACCCTCACCGCTCACCACTCACCCTCACCACTCACCATCACTGTGGTGGTGGTACCTGCTATCACGACAGTAGTACAAGCTGACGTTTTGTATGTGTAATGTCAAAAGCTAAATTAGTGAATGTGTGTGTCTGTACAAAATGTTAAGCATACTTGGCGACACGTAAGAAAGTTTTTTAAAAACGGGAATAGGGTGAGTGGTGGTGGTGAGGGTGAGTGTTGAGGGTGAGTGGTGAGTGGTTAGGGTGAGTAGTGAGGGTGAGTAAAGATTGTGCGCGTAAAGAAACATGAAACTAAACAAAATTTCGCTGGCGGACGCGTATCCGCTTCCTCGCATGGACGAGTCACTGGATGCCTTGGCGGGGGCACAGTACTTTTCCACCTTGGACCTCTTATCCGGATTTTGGCAACTGCCCTTGGATGAGGCATCTAAACCAAAGACCGCATTCCGCACGCCACAGGGCCTTTTTATATTTCATCGGTTGCCCATGGGCTTGCACTCAGCCCCGGCGATATTCCAGCGGTTAATGGAGCTAGTCCTCGCTGGGCTGCAGTGGGACTCGTGCCTCATCTATCTGGATGATGTGATTATTTTCAGTCGTACGTTCGAGGAACACTTGGAGAGATTGAGGGCTGTGTTTGTCAGGATGCGGACCGCTAACTTTAAATTCAAGCCCAAGTGTTTTCTATTGCGGGAATCAGTGCGGTACCTCGGGCACATTGTCAGCCGTACGGGCATAGCCACCGACCCCGCCAAAACTGATTGTGTAAGCACGTGGCCGACACGTCTGTGGGGGAGGTCCGCACTTTCATAGGCTTCGCGTCCTATTACCGCCAGTTTGTTGAGGGTTTTGCGACAATAGCGAAACCTCTTCATGCTTTAACGGCTAAGGGGGCCAAGTTCCACTGGGGGGATGCAGAGGACGGGGCGTTCAAGGTGCTTTGTGATGCCCTTGTCGGTGCCCCTCCCTTGTGCTACCCTGACTTCACCTTGCCCTTCATCCTGGACACTGACGCCAGCAATACAGGCATTGGCGCAGTGCTCTCGCAAGTCGTGGACGGCGTCGAACGCGTCGTCGCCTACAGCAGTAGGGTACTGTCCCCAGCGGAACAGCGCTATTGCGTTACCCGCCGTGAACTGCTCGCTATTGTTGTTTTTATACAACAGTATCGTCCATACCTGTACGGCAGGCATTTTACGGTTCGTTCTGATCATGCGGCACTGCAGTATGCGCTAAAAATAGACCAGCCATCCGGCCAGTTGTCACGATGGCTCAAGGTCCTACAGGACTACGCGTTCACAGTAATCTACCAGAAAAGCACACGCCATTCGAACGCTGATGGCTATCGCGCCTTCCCCCGGGGGACGGCTGTGCGTGCTTTATGGGCTCTGGGAGGTGCAAGTCGGCCACGGTGGCTACACCTGCTTCTTCCATTGTGGCGGCAGCAGGGGTTGTCGACGGGGAGCCTGTCTCTATTGCCGACTCGTATGGTTTGGTCGCTCGCGACTCGCTGCTCGACCTGCCTCTGGATGATTGGGGACGGTTTCAGATGGAGGACGCCTCCCTCCTTAGGTTACGCCGTCATGCCGAACGTGCTGGCAATTGCCAGGAGGGTATTGGAGCTGTCGTTTTGCGTGATGGTCTCATGTCCTGGGACGCCAGCTCTCGTCGTTATAAAATCGTCATCCCAACCGCTCTGCGGGGCAGGGCCGTGTGGGCAGCACACGAACGCTTCTTGCATTTGGGTATTCACAAAACGCTCGCCACACTGCAATTGGATTTTTTTTGGCCGGGAATGGCGCGCGATGTCGCCGACCTGTTGAACAGTTGCACGCAGTGTGCGCGGCGGAAACACCCGGCTAGGACGGCCTGCCCGCCCCTTCAGTCAATTCGGGTGTCCCGGGTCAACGAGCTGGTGGCACTTGACATCCTGAGTCCCTTCCCTGTCACCGCTCGGGGTAATAAGTACCTACTGGTTGGTGTTGAGTGTTTCACCCGCTGGCCCATGGCCTGGCCCCTCCCCAACCAGTCGGCGGCAGCCATTGCGGAGGCATTTCTCCAGGGCTATGTCCTGGATAAGGGCGCCCCGGAACGGCTGCTGACCGACCAGGGAAAAAACTTCTCATCTAACCTTCTGCGGGAGGTCTGTGACCTTCTGGGTACGCAGAAGGTGCGAACTTCCCCCTACCACCCGCACACCGATGGTATGGTCGAGTGCCTGCACCGGACTATTACTTCTATGTTGTGCCATCAGGTGGATGAGGCACAGCTGGATTGGGACCTGCGTATGCCTGGAGTTCTGGCCGCATATCGATTGGCACCTCATGCAGCCATGGGTTATTCGCCCTTCTACATGATGTACGGCAGGGACGTTGACCCCCCCATGGATTTGCAATTGCAGGTCAAGGCGGCTGCATCACGCTCGAAGCTGTCCGACCACATTGAATTTAACATTCAGAAGTTGGTCGAGGCGCGGGTGGCCGAGAAGGAAAATTCCGGGGCGAGGCAACGGGCGAACGAGCGTCTGTATGATCGCCGGGTTTCGGTACACAAATGGTCCATAGGGGATAAGGCGTGGCTGCACTGTCCCCAGGTACCGCTGGCAACATCATCTAAATTGCTCAGGCCCTGGCGAGGTCCGGTGGACATTGTTCGGGTCGTTCGGGACCAGTGTGTTCGGGTCGCGTGCGGACGGCGCTCGTGGTACGTTCACCCATCGCGCCTGAAACCCTACGTCGCACCGCGCACTCACATCATCTTCATTTCGCATGGGCCGTTCGCGTGATGTGTCCGACATGCCGGGGGAGGGTTCTCCTCATCCTTATGTTGCTCCACACCCTCCTGCCACTCATTCAGATGTTGCGGGTGTGAGTCCACCAAGGGTGGCCACACCGAAGGATCGGGGAGCTGCCCGACCACCCGGCCTGCAGGAAGACAACTCACGGGCACTATCCCCTGCCTCCAGTGACGTGCCGGACGCCCGTCGTCAGGCCCCTCCCGACCCTCCACCGGGGACGCTGAACTCTTATGATGGACCCGCCACACGGACTCGCTCGAAGCGTCCCCGGTTCTCCTGAGACCTGATCCGATGCACACACACCGCCCCTTCTCCCTGGGCTCCTTGCGTTCAGTCGGTGGTGTGGGTGTGAAGTTGATTCCAGGTCCTTGGTGTGGTATGTCCACAGTGTTCATATGTACAGGTGGGTTGCGGTAAATTATTGCGGGTGTTGTTGGCTTATTGTAGTTGTGCTATTGTTGTTACTGTTGCGTTGAGGCTCACGGATTTTTTTTTCTCTTTTCTGGTTCTTGTTGTTTGTATTATTGTCGGGGTTGTGGATTGTGTTGCAGCCGGGACGGCTGCGTGCTACAGCACTACACAGGGGGGGGGGGGGGGGGTGATGTTGTGGTCATGATTGACACACGCGCCACAACCAGGGGGAGGGGTAAAACCGGTCCGGACCGGTCGGGCCAATGGCGGTTGGAACCGCTCTGAGGGTAGGGGGCTTGCAGGAGCTACGATCCCCCAGAACCCCGCTCCTCAGGGAGAAAGAGTATATAAGGCGGGTCCCTGAGAGCGCGAGTCAGTCCGTCTCAAGCCGAAGCCAGAAGCTGCCTGAAGAAGAAGAAGACCCTGGACCCCAAGCCGCCAACGTCCTTCTAAGGGCCGGGGCTCAGTGCGGTGCCAGTGTTCGTGGGGTTAGGACCCTGAGGTTCCCTCGGCCTGATGCCCTTTTGAGGGCCAGGTCCGGACGGGCCAGTGGTCAGGGACCCACCGGGCCAGCGGTGGGTCAGCCTCCCCTAGGTTTAGCTAGCCGGAGGGCTGAAGTAGGGAGAGTCGTAGGTACGATAGCCCGGAGGCTGTACGTCCCCAGGTTGTGGGTGAAAGGGGCCATTACCCCTTTGTGTTAGGGATTAGTGTAAACTGTTGGGTGAAATAAAGCGTGTTGCCTCTACGAAGACTCCGTCTCCCTCCAAGAACATTATATGTGTATGTGTGTACGGCAATGTGTGTGGCACTCTATGTGTGTGTGTCGCTGTATGTGTGTACGTCGATATGTGTGTGTAACCCCATGTGTGCGTATCTCAAGTGCATGTCTATGTGTGTGTGAGTCCATATGTGTGTGTCTGTAAGTCAATGTGTTTGTGTGTCAGTCCATATGTGTGTGTGTGTCTCAGTCCATGTGCGTATGTGTTAGTCGCTGTGTGTGCATGCCTCCATGTTAGTCAGTGTAACTCCATTTCTTTGCGTGTCTGTAGGTCCATGCGTGCATCTTAGTCCATGTGTGTGCTTTAGTAACCTGCTCTCAAGGCCTATGATACCATCAGTAGGCCTGGCCTCTGGGTTGCTCTTCATGCTTTCCGAGTCCCGAACCCACTCATCACCATCCTTAAGGACCTTCATGATGGTGAGCAGCCCCGCGTCTTAACTACGTGGCCGTGAGTCAGAGCCATTCCCTTTACACCTTGGGGTGCAACAGGGATGTCCTCTGGCTCCCACATTGGACCACGTAGTTCGTCTGTACCGGAAGAATTCCCATCTGCTACAGATACAATGGGAGGCTGATTGATGCCCGGGTGCGGTCAAGGGATGGCTCCCTATTGCTCAACCACGTTATGTATGCCGATGACCTGCTAATGGCTGCACACTCGGAGGAGGAGTTCAAGGTGCTGCTGCTGAACCTGGAGCTTGCCATCAACAGGTGGGGCCTTATCATCAGCCCAACCAAAGCTAAGCACCTGCCTGGCTATTTTGTACCATCGGACACTCCACCCCACAACTCCCAATTGGTGATGGGGCAGTTGTGGAGACAGTGGAGAGTTTCCCTGGGCAGTGTGCTAATGACCGGCTCCGGTTTAACAGCAGATGTCTCACTCCGAATCAGTCAAGCTGCAGTATCTTTTCATTGGCTGCGTAACGCTGTGTGGAAGCTACCTGGTCTATCACTCCGTACAAAGCTTCAGGTCTTCTCGGCCACGGTCATTCCCTCCCTTCTCTACGCTTGCGAAACTTGGACCCCCCTAATGGAACATCTTCGCCTGTTAGAAACATTCAGGCTGGCCTGCCTACGATCCATTCTGGGTTTAACCAGGCTGCATTGTGTGAGCTCACAAATCCTTGAAAGATGTGGACAAAGTACCATCGGTGACCTCCGGCAGGCAAGGCTGCGTTGCCCGAGTCATGTAGCCCGCATGGCCAGCCACCGCATGCCTAAAGAGCTTTTGTTACGCCAGATCGAGGGAGCTAAACGGGCGTGGCACGGGCTGGAGAAGACATGGAGTGATGTGCTACAGGAGGACTTGGAGCTGAGTCCACTTGCGGATGACTGGTACCAGCCGTGTCAAGATCGGCCACTGTGGAGGAGGCTCCTGAAGGAGGCTACTGGCCAGTTGGAGGCAGTCACCCTCCAACAACAACGGAGGGCGGAGAAGCGATGATCACAACAACGATCGGAGCGCCGGGTGGTTAAAGCACAGAAAATTGCCACAGTAGGGGCCACAGGTGGTGCATCAGCCAGTCATCTCGGTCAGTCGACCCGTGGCACCTGGGTCTGCCCCATGACTTCCTGCCAGCGGGCGTTCGACACTTCACGTGGCCTCAAGGTGCACATATCCTGGCACAAGCGTTGTTGTGACGTCACCGCCACTTTGTGGCGAATGGCGGTTGTTGTTATTCAATCTATGTATGTATGTGTGAGTCCATTTGTGCGTTTAACTCTATGTGTGTGTATCAATGGATTTGCGTGTGTAACTACATGTCTGCCTTTTTCGCCCGGGCAACGCCGGGTACTAACCGCTAGTAAATACATAAAGATAATTCGCACTAAATCGCTCATTTAACTAATTTAAAGTTGACGGACGTGAAAAAGGAATAGCGCTTGCTCACTGCGGGGCTTACGGCGTGGTACCTGGCTATTTTTTTTCACAAGCACACGTTCACACACACACAGACAGACAAAAAATGACTTTTATATATAAAACTAAGCCTTAATATAATGGAGTGCACTTTTTGATGAAAATTAAAGGAACATTTGGAAAATTTTGGCTAAAAACAGCAGTATGTAGATTTTCTTTTTGTGAGGTGAAAATTTTTATTTTTTAATTTCCCACTTTCAATGTAAAATATAGCATACTATGTCTAAACACAATGGAGTGCACTTTTTTTATAAATAGTTATGAACATTTGGCCAATTTTGGCCAAAACCAGTAGAGTATGTCGATTTTCTTGAGGTGAACATTTATTCTTGAAATTTCCCACTTTTAATGTAACATTTAGCATACTAGGGCTAAACACAATGGAGGAGTGCACTTTTACTTGAAAATCAAGTTTTGAAAAATGGGTCAATTTTGGCCAAAAACGGCATAGTATGCCAATTTTCTATTTGTGACGTAAAAATGTAATCGTGAAATTTCCCACTTTTAATATAACATATAGGATATTAAGGCTCACCATCATTCGTTGAAAAATTACCTTTTGAAATAGTCCAATTTTGGCTAAAAACGGCATAGTATACTGGTTTTCTTTTTGTGACGTGAAAATTTGATCTTGAAATTTCCCACTTTTAATGTAATATATAGCATACTAAACCTAAATACAATGGAGTGCACTTTTTGTTGAACAATATAGGTCGTGAAAATTCGTCCAGTTTTGGCCAAAAACGGCATAGAATGCCGATTTTCTTTTTGTGAGGTGAACATTTCTCCTTGAAATTTCCCACTTTTAATGTAACTTCTAGCATACTAAGGCTAAACACAATGGAGTGCCATTTTTTTGAAAAATAAAGTTATAAACATTAGGCCAAACTTGGCCAAAAACAGCATAGTATGCCGATTTTCTTTTCGTGACGTGAAATTTCATGGTGAAATTTCCCATCATTAATGTAATATAATGTAACATATAGGATACTAAGTTTTGAAAACGTGGCCAATTTTGGCCACAAACAGCATAGTATGCCGATTTTCTTTTCGTGACATGAAATTTCATGGTGAAATTTCCCATCACTAATGTAACATAATGTAACATATAGGATACTAAGTTTTGAAAAATTGGCCAATTTTGGCCAAAAACAGCATAGTATGCCGATTTTCTTTTTGTGACATGAAAACCTAATCTTGAAATTACACACTTTTAATGTAGTATATGGCATACTAAGCCTAAATACAATGGAGTGCACTTTTTGTTGAAAAAGAAAGTTGTGAAAATTGGCCAATTTGGGCTAAAAAAGCAGTTTGCCGATTTTCTATTTGTGACGTGAAAATGTCATCGAAAAATTTCCCACTTTGAATGCAATATGTAGCATACTGATGCTAAACACAATGGAGGAGTGCACTTAAAAAAAATAAGGTGATGAAAATTGGGCGAATTTTGCCAAAAATAGCAGTATGCCGATTTTCTTTTCGTGAAAATTTCATTTTGAGATTTCCCACTTTTAATGTAACATATAGCATACTAATGCTAAACACAATGGAGTGCACTTTTTGTTGAAAAATGACGTTTTGAAATAGTCCAATTTTGGCTAAAAACGGCATAGTATACTGGTTTTATTTTTGTGACGTGAAAATTTGATCTTGAAATTTCCCACTTTTAATGTTATAGCATACTAAACCTAAATACAATGGAGTGCACTTTTTGTTGAAAAATATAGGTCTTGAAAATTCGTCCAGTTTTGGCCAAAAACGGCATCGTATTCCGATTTCCTTTTAATGACGTGAAAATGTCATCAAGAAATTTCCAACTTTTCATGGAATATGTAGCATACAGAGGCTAAAAACAATGGAATGCACTTTTTGTTGAAAAATAAAGTTAGGAGTGAATGGGGTTTATATGTTCTCCCTTGTTCTGTAGAGTGGAATTTGAATGATGTCCCCGTGTTCTGTAGAGTGAATGGTGTTGTATGTTCTCCCCCTGTTCTTCAGTGTGAGTGGAGTTTGTATGTTGTCCCTTTGTTCTGTACAGTGAGTGGAGTTTGTATGTTCTCTCCCTAAAACCACCCATAATGTAACTGATATTGGCCAAGTATCCCAATGCTGAAACATTTTCTTGCCAATTATTTACTTGGGATTTTAACCAGTTACCTAACTAGTTTAGAGCAGCAATGGCCCACAGCCACTAATAAGTTATTGTTGAGGCTAGGAACTGGCCAAGTACACAACTCACCACAGTGTGCCCATAATGCATTCTCAATGTCACAATCGTTTTACTTAAAAATTTACAGCGGACAGCCCCGAGACATGCACGTGTACATCCCCCTTTCACAGGAATGTCCCGCTCCACACCAACAAGAGAAATGTTGTGATGAAAATATATACAAAATACATGTATTCGAGATTTACACAGGCTTTCGTTACAATTCACATTCTAACTTAATCTACCGAATCAAGGGCCCCACCGTGTATCTGAAAAGAGGCAGGGTCTAAAGAAGGGGCATGGTCTAAAAAGGTGCTTAGCCATAAGACGAGACATGGGGCCCTAATACAGGAAGTGATGGGGCCAAAAAACAGGAAGGGGTGGGGTCTAATCAATAAGGGGTGTGGCCTAATACAGGAAAGGGTGGGGTCTAAAGAGGGATGGGCCTACAGAGGCTGGATTTCCTTGTTGATTTAAGGTAATAAAAACATAACATCTAAATACATGCAGTGGGTAGCAGCATACCTTTAGTGCCACAGATGCGGCCACAGGGCAACGAGTAATAATTATTTGTTGACAGAGCGCCTCTTATGCTTGAGGCATCTCAACAGCACTTTACATCTCATATCAACAAATTAATGAAGTAATGTGCAGTGTATGTATTGTGTTCAGGTATGACTGCGTGTGAATTCATTACCGGAAGAGTTAGAATATAAATTGTGCACAAGTGGGTAGAGAAATCACTGAAATAAAATTAAGTGTAATGCATCAACCTGTGTGGGGTGGGGGAGAATCTGCTTCTCGATTCGTGTCTCACACCAGCTGAATTTCCTTATTAAACAAGGGAAACCTTGTCCCCGGTTTCAACTCCACTAGCTTGGCAACGAGGCACACATTCCCTGCTGATGAAACTCGGTTGAGTGAAAATTATTTCGCTGTTGACCGTATATTCCAGATATACCAATGTCCCGGATATTCTGGATATACCAATGTCCTGGATAGTCCAGATGTTGTTTTTTTTATAATCGGGGAAATAGAAAAATTACACTTTAACAACGTTTAAAAGCTCCACATCACACAAAGCAAATGTGCCGACTTGCCGTCAGCCACCATCGTCATGCTGCGCAGAAAATGTTGTGCGCATAAAATGTTGTGCGCCAGCCAGCCCCAGTTTCAGCACTGCGCAATTACTGTGGTGTTGTGCTGATGCGTTCCAAAATTGGCTTGCTGCTTTCGGTGATGGGTTTATTTTTCACTTCATACATTTCATATTTGCTTTTTTAACATATATATTCGGAGACAATAAAAAGCAATATAATTTACATTTCAAGCTGTAAACAGCATAAATTTGGTCTTCACGGAAATAACAGGGGGTTTTGTAAAGAGAATGGATATACTAGGGGGGAACAGTGTTTCGAGGTTTCCCACATGACAGCAAACTCACTCTGCCTCGCATTCTGGCAACATTCTTCAAGGGTTGATCTTGCCGACAAACTACCAGACAGCGCGTCGCGGGCAGCCCAACCGTGCGCAGAGGGTGGAACAATCCACCTCCACTCATGCCAAGAGAATCTGTAATGGGGGGCTCACATCACCTACATTTGGTCCCCTAACCGCCTGCCTCGGTGTCTCCAACACAGCCATTATGTCCCCCAACCCTCCACCCCATTTGAGACACCCACACACGAAATTAACGATTTATCATCTATTAACATCCAAATCGACGTTGTCCGTTTCAGGAAAACAATACAAAAAAATACATCACAAGACACAAGATCATTCTCGCTGGAATTCTTTTCAGCAGAGTCCGATGGGGGGGGGGGGGAAATGAACCGGATGGAAAAATTAAGGGAGATACTGCAGGAGGGAGCAAGTGGTGATTAGGCACACACTAGGCAACACCTCATCGCCACCACCATCAGCGCCACCATTGCCACGGTCATCAGCACTGCCTTCTAACAGGAGAACCAGCCGGTCAGAGTGACCCGCACCCACATCACCACTCACAATCCAAAGGTTGCGCAAGTTTGAATTGCCAGTCTGGGGAGGAGGGGGTCAACGTAAACCCATCACAGGATAAAAACGTATTTCTTTTAGATAAGGCCGCGTTATCCATTTTTATTTTTGCACCGTGACCAACCGACTCTTAACCGGCATGTTGAAAGTATGGTCCAATGGCGGGGGGGGACTGGCCCTCGTTCATCCAGCAACGAACTGACAAAAAGGGGCTACGTGTGCACCCGTGCATAAAACATTTTTGACCATGTGAAGGTCGCTTCGCTGCGTCAACATCCGCTAATTGCAGCACCACCAACATTAACGAACACGGGGTTTGCATGCATCCTTCGAAATCATCCGGTGTTTAAAAGGCGTACCTCCCGTACGTCATTAACACGTGCGGTTTTTCTAGCCACGCTGGGCTCAATATGCTTCTACGGGCTCTCCACTTGTAGCAGGGCCGACGGTGCCCACATCATAGCCGGCTTCGCGCTTCAGTTATATAGGCAGTGTCTGCGGACAGAGGCGGTGAAGTGTTCGTCATTTCATCTCACCTAAAACCGTGGGCTTTCACAAACAATATTACGATTCATAATTGAGTTTTTAGCCCAAATTGCCAATGAATTAAGTTGTCACACGATGAGAAAAAAAGTGGCCAATTTATTGCTGCTGCTCCTGCAGCACATGCCTAGCATGGAGAGCAATCCACACCACATTCAATAATTGGAGACGGACTTTTTTTACTGATAAACATAACCAGCGTTATGATTTATGCAAATGTATAACCTCTCGGCATCACTTCTTGCTTCCTTTCTGAGAACACATTGATGACACAGCATCTCCAACCTATTTACTGCCCAAAAACGGAGGAGATATTTTAAAAATTCTGGAAACTGCCTCATGATGCCAATTGTAACTACCAGCAAAATATTAGACTACCCAATTGTTAAATGTGTGGATCGCACTCCGGCTTTACCGGTGTAGTGCTTGATACGCACCACTGTGACAACTTCATGAATTGCCTGTTTGGGCTGGAGGAGCACAATACCACATAAAATTTTACTCACGTGGCGATCCGAATCAGAAAAATCAATGATGAATTACGTAAAACCGGTTTAACAGACCTAACATTGGTCGCGACCGCCTTGACATGGACACAATGATACCAAATCCACAATCCTGCCACTCCCTCATGTTCTGCCCCCCACCCTTCCCCCGTCATGTGCCCCGTACTCCGACTCCTGCTCCTTCTCTTCCTCCTCTTCCTCCATCTCCTCCAAGGGGCACATGTCACCCGTCACTTGAAGGAGGCGAGGTTGGGCACCTTGATGTTGATGTCCCCGATGTTGATGTTGCGCGGCATGTCCGGCAGGTTCATGTTCTTCACGGCCGACACGGCTCGCGCCGGTGCCGCCGCGAGGCCGGCCTGGAGATGAAGGGAGGGGGGGATGGCGGAATGGAGGGAGGGAGGTGGCAGGCCGCGTGCAAGGAGAGGGATCAGGATTTGCATTTGTGCGTATTTGCGGTACACTGGTGCATTACAACACAACAGTCTAAAATCTAAATTTGAATCAAAAAATCTGTTTTTATCAGTCTTGAATTGACCCTGTAGCCAAGTTTGATGTGATTCGAAGGTTGATTCCGTTTGAGACTTTCTAAAAAAGGTTAACATTGACTGTTGATTTTGGTCCGGGGCACACACTTTTTTGGCCCGACCAGGAGGGCGAGCGTCTGGAACAACAGCAGCAGCTGCAACTTTCTTGCATTGCTTCATGCAAGAAAGCCATTCATCAGGCTGGGTGCTGCTAGATGGCAACAGACCGTGAAGCTTTGTATTCAACTGCTCATAACATTCTTCTTCTGACCACTTCGACATCATGAGAACTAATTCTGACACACCACCCCACAAGATTTTCTGACTGGGGTTACGCATCGTGGGAAACTCAATAATTATTGCACAAAAATTAGCTTTTTACAGCACACCACCGGTGTACCGCCAAAAGCTTAATTCATGGCGGTGGTGCTGACACACGGTCTGCGGCAATAGCATGCTCTCTCGCCCATCTGTTGCCGAGCTTACGTTGTTCGGTTTGGCTAGGCCGCCCACCGGTTAATACTGCGGTAGGGTGTGTGGTAACACGAAAAATACTATGACTACGTACAGTCTGCTTCGCTCGCAGTGGACAATAAAGCAATCGCTTGGAAGTCATTCTAAAACCGGTAGTAAATAGGCCATAGTGTGCCGACGTCCAAACGGTCCAAACTTTACAGACACACTGAGGCTTTATTGGCAGCCGGGGACGGATTGAATCGCAAACCCTTGCAACAAGCAGCAAACACGTAATGTGATCACATCACTGCTGCAAGTTCATCACTATCAAGCTTACACTGCACCAGAGGGCAGATGGAATAAGCCTGTAGTCTGCCATGGACTATGGATCCATTTGTTATTACTATGTGTGTATGTATGTTCAACTTCTTTCGCACACCCCACGTAGCCAACCGTGCGGGATATCCGAGACTTTGGTAGATGCAGAATTACCAGGACATTGGGTAGATCAGAAATATCCTGGAGATATTACACCCGTTGAAATAGATCGTTGCGCCCCTGCATTCGACACCCCCGTGGCTCCCTGCCACGCTCTTCACCAAGCATGGTGAAGTAGGGCCAAAGCCCCACGACCCGCACGGCATGGGAAAGCCCTCTTCCAGCAGTGGATTGACCTAAGGTCAATGGGGGCTGTGTGGCTGTGCAGTGTTAACACTCATGCCTCGCAGAAACAAAGGCCTGGGTTTGAATACTGTACATGTATGTACGTAGGTTGAACTTCTTTCGCACCGTACGTAGCCAACCGTGCGAATCGGAGGTGCAAGCAAGGACAACAAACTAAACACACAAAGCAATTTTAAATAAATTTTCAATCCAAATTTGAAAGTGCATAGCTCCAGTGGCTTACTAATGTCGGAAGAGCATTCCAGACAGCTGCAGAAGTGCATCTGAAAGCGTGTGATGTAGTGACCATCTTTGACCATCAGTGACTATGCTCGTTAACCTCAGAAAGCCTGAGTCTCAAGACTTATTTTCAAGAGGGTCCTGTTAAGTTATCACAATTAGGAGGGTGATTTTGCTGCTTTGTGTAATCCCAATTGAGTAATTTGCAGGTATTTTTTTTTCAGCAGTTGGACGTTTTTGGCCAACACCAGTTACACTGTGTCTTTGTTCAGCTAAGGGAGGAAACGAGAGAATCCAGAGGAGACCAATGCAGAACAGGGGGAGACCATACCTAAACTGTATTCACATGGGGAGAACCAACTCACTCATCGCATGGGGAGAACAAACCACACACACAGAGTGGAGCGCCTGAGTGCGGGAATCTAACCCAGGCAACCTTCCTGTGCCCATCAGATCATGTCAGCTCTTGTCAGCTCGTCAATTCACTACTACACGGGGGCCCGGATACTTAAACTGCACAGGGTAGTGTGGAGGAAAGGGGATGGGGGACGTCACCTCGGACTTCTCCAACTTGTTCTGCGCCTCGATCTGATTGACGATCTCATTCATGTTCGTCTCCAGCACCATGCCGCCCATCACCATCTCATTTAGAATGTAGTGCACCTAACACAGAGATACAAGAGATCCTCCCTGTTTGTAGCCTTTAACATAGAGACGCACATATACAGGGCAGTCATCGATTTACGAATATAATGCATTCCTGAGGCCCCGTTCATAAATAGTAACGGTTCGTAAGTCAGAATACAACAATGTACTGTATTTAAATATCCATACGTTCAGTGTTATCAAATGCGTGACATTTCAACAAAAAAGGGAAGCATTGTTAAACTCGCAAGAAATATTGTACACTTGTATGCAACGCTGTAAAAAATACTGTATAGTAAATAAAACATAAAATAAAGTAACATAAATAGAGGGGAGATCTTATGGTTTCTAGCAGAAGCTACGACATTGCATTTCTCCTTAAGTCCTGGATTTTTTGCAACATGGTAGAAAATTCGAATCCGTTCGGCAAAGTATAAACGTGTATATATCAGGTATGGCAGTTTCATTAACTTTAATGTCACCAGCATTCGATCATACACACGTGGCTATTTTCACCATTAAAGGTCGTGTCTGTTTGCACCAGATCCCCCAACTTTAGCTCATCCCTACTGTGTACCAATATTTTATCCCAAGGATCTTCTCAATTCTTTTTATTGGTAAATATCTCGCTCTTTGAGCCGTGTCCTTTCTCAAAGTTTTTGGCGATCGTGGCCTTGCTTACATTTAGTTCTGTCCATATTACTCAGGAACCTGTTAGTCTATAGGCAATATTAGTCTAAGTAAAATGTTAGTCTGTGGGCAATGGAAGACTGTGGGCAATGTTGGTCTATGGGCAAGGAAATCATTGTTATTCTTTATCTCTCTATGTGCCACATCCTTTCTAAATGAAGTTGACGAGCGTGGCGTTTCTTCCATTTTAGCTCTGTTCATAATATTGGCTCAGGAACGTTTGTTTCTGATACTCCCAATTGTTCAAACGGATAATGTAAATATGCATCCAGTAACATGTTAGCAAACAAATCTGACAAGTGAACTAAAATAACACTGGTCAACAATCAAAATAATTCTGGCCTGGACTTTTGCAGCTGTTTTAGACTAATTTCAGGGTGCTGATTCCAAATCTGATCTCAGATTTGCTCTATCACATCTCATTTTTATGCCATCGGCATACCCCATTTTCATTGATTTTACCCGAAATGAACTGTCACTTATGATTGCAATTTGTTGCGAGTCAGTGACTGCTTTAGTGTTAAAATATGGTGCTGTATTTTTAGGATAGTGTGTTTATAATATCATTTTATGTAGATATCCACATTTATTTAATATTTTTCTCTGCAGCGCGGGATCTAACAATGGCTACAACATCCGAAAGGAAATGCAGTAATGACCCAGATATCTTCTGCTACATCTGTGGCAGCTTCACTTTGCAGGATCAAAGGCGCAACATCAATACCTTTGTCAAGAAGGTTTATCTTGCCTACTTTAAAGTACGACTTGGAGACTAAGACAAAAATTGGGCTCCTCACAAAGTGTGTAACACCTGTGTTGAAACTTTGCGATCATGGTCTAAAGGAAAGAATGCTAAGTTTGGTGTGCCAATGGTTTGGAGAGAACCTACAAACCATTTGGATAACTGCTACTTCTGCCTTGTCAATGTAAAAGGTTTAAATAAGAAAAACAAACAACACTTACAATACCCAGATATCCCATCTGCCAGACAACCAGTTGAGCACTGTGAGGAAATACCTGTGCCTGTATTTACTGAGCTACCAGAGATTGATGTTGAATCCCTTAGTTTACCTGCTTCTACAGATGATGATGATGCTCAGATCGAATATACGCCATCTGATGCAGATTTGTGATAAAATTTCTCTGTTTAGTCAGCTTGATTTGAATGGTCTTGTAAGAGATTTGTATTTGCCAAAGCAGTCTGCTGAATTGTTGGCTTCCAGGCTGCAAGAGAAAGGACGACTCAGACCTGGCACTAGTGTCTCCTTTTATCGTAACAGAGAAGCAGCACTGTGAAAGTACTTCCATTCAGATGGTCAACTTGTTTATTGTAATTATGTTGAAGGGCTTCTTCTCAATATGGGACTGCCCGCATATGATTCAAGTGAATGGAGACTTTTTATTGACAGTAGTAAAAGGAGTTTGAAATGTGTGTTAATTCACAACAGAAATATATATGGTTCAATCCCAATAGGACACTGTAAAAATGAATGAAGAGTATGCCAACATCAAGATTGTTCTGGATAGATTGGAATACCATGTTCATGGATGGCTAATTTGTGTTGATTTGAAAATGGAAAATTTTCTGCTCGGTCAGCAAGGTCACACCAAATACCCTTGTTCCCTGTGCTACTGGGACAGTAGGGCTACATTAGAACACTGGGTTAAAAAGAACTGGCCACCAAGAATCAGTTTGACGCCTGGTGACAAGAACATTAAGAATGAGCCTCTGGTTGATAGGAATAAAATTGTATTTCCCGCACTGCACATAAAATTTGGGTTAATGAAGCAAATCGTCAACGCTCTTGATCACACTGGAGACTGCTTCAGCTATATATGTTCAACCTTTTCAAGTCTCAGTGCCGAGAAGAAAAAGGCAGGAATATTTTACGGCCCTCAAATAAGAACACTCATCAGGGATCCACACTTTGTTACAACAATGACTGCGGCAGAGGCTAGAGCTTGGAATGCATTCTCTGATGTGGTGCGGAATTTCCTTGAACAGGAAAGCGGACAACTATCGAGAGATTGTGGAGGAGCTGCTCTTGAGTTTCCAAGCACTTGGATGTAGAATGAGCATCAAGGTCCACTACTTACATAGTCACTTGGCCCAGTTTCCAGAGAACATGGGTCACGTGAGCGAAGAGCAAGGTGAACGCTTTCATCAAGACATTAAAGTTATGGAAGAACGTTACCAATGCCGATGGGAATCAAACATGATGGCAGATCACTGCTGGTCCTTGATGAGAGACATTCCACAAGCTGTAGATCGGAGATCGTCAAAGAAGAGGTCGTTTATGCAGATGTAACATCACTATTGTGAATTACCTATTTGTACATATTTTTCTTATCTTCACAATTCAATTCTTACATGGTAATATGCATTCACTCACATTGATATGCAGTCACTCTCACAATTTTGTGCTACGGCTCATTAAATGTTTGTTTCATTATTATTGTATATTGTATCTTATCTTATTCTTGTATAGATGTCTGTTTAGCTATTCGTATATGAGCATAAATTTGCTGTTTTATTGAAAATGCAATATTTCATATCTCAAAAACCTGATGCGATAGACAAAAACTGATGCCAGATTTGGAATCAGCACCCCAAAATCACCTTAAAACCGTTGGAATACGTTATGCCAGAAAAAGTGTGTTGACCAGTGTAATAAACCTGGACGGGAAAAGATTATTGTCAATAGCCATCGTTAATTCACTCACCAATGTGCAGAATTATAACCTTTGGGAAAATTATCCAGACACCCAATGATAACGGTTTTCTGAGAAAGGCAACTATATATATAAAAAAATGTTTTTTAAGTACACAGTTAAATAACTGCAAAAATATATAAATCCAAAAATAATAGTTTCTTTGTTTTCTTTTCAAACATTCCATTGTAAAAATGCACACAGAACACAATTTCTAACTTAGACATGATAAGACATCCCCCCATGAATTCTCAAGTCATTCCGGCTGAAATTGTTCGGCCTATAAAAGTGGAAAAAACGTAACTCCGCAGCACGACAAAGATCCATCCCAAGGCCATACCCTCGCGCACATGGTGCAAATAAGATCCCCCGTATTGCCTGCATAGGCTGTTAGGGCAGGTGTTGTTAGTGAGGGGGAACTATGAAGGTCAGCATGGCACAAAGGGGTGGGTGGCCACCACCACGCCCGACCGCCTTTGTCTCCCCAGTGGCAATGTATACTACACACCACATAGTCATTTGAGGCTGAGTCGACCTAGGGGAGGCCCACGACCGGTTCAGATAATCGTAACTGGTGATGGCCGTGAACTCTGGTCGCCAGGTTTGTAGCATAGCACACTACCCGATACTCAACAGCTTCCCACTCCACGTTGCAAAGAGAAAGATCGCCCATATAGCCTTAACAGACTGTTGGGGCAAGTGCTGTTAGTGAGCACCTATGAAGGCTGGCACAGCACACACTGAATCGACCTATGGGAGGCCCAAAACCGGTTCATAGAACTGTCACTGATGGTGGTAGTCATGGGCAGCAATTAAACTCGTATCGCCAGGTTCATAGTGTACAATCCTAACCGCTACACCAATACCTGCCATTCGCATCTAAGTGATGATGACGTCACCACCGCGCAAGTGCCAGGCCAGGTGCACTTTGAGGCCACGTGAAGTGTCGAAGGCTCGCCGACAGGAGGTCTCGGGACAGACCCAGGTGCCATGGGTTGGCCGACTGAGATGACCGGTAGCTGCACCAGCTTTACCCCCCACTGTGTCAACTTGCTGCATTTTAGCCGCCCGGCGCTTCGCTCGTTATTGAGCATCGCTCCTCTGCCCTCCGTTGTTGCTGGAGGACGACTGCCTCCAACTGTCCAACAGTGCCCTTCATGAGCCTCCTCCATAGAGGCTGATCTTGACACCACTGGTACCAGTCGTTGGCAAGTCCACCTCAACTCCACATCCTCTTATTCCGCATCAGTCCATCTCTTCTCTAGGCCATGTCGTGTCCATTTCGCCCTCTCTTTGCGGCCAAACAGAAGCTGCTTGAGCATGCAAGGGCTGGGCATGTGGGCTACATGACCCAGATAATGCAGCCTTGCCTGCCGGAGGAGCTCACTGATGGGAATGTGTCCAGATCTTTCAAGGGTTTGTGAGCTCCTGACACAATCCAGCCTGGTTAAACTCAGGATGGATCACATCTGGGTCCCAACCATGTGACCACCCCT
The DNA here is from genome assembly GCA_014621495.2 of Entosphenus tridentatus. Lineage (NCBI taxonomy): Eukaryota > Metazoa > Chordata > Hyperoartia > Petromyzontiformes > Petromyzontidae > Entosphenus > Entosphenus tridentatus. The sequence continues at coordinate 34,845 of CM025630.2, forward strand.
TGCCCCCACTTGGGGCCCCTTTGTAGACTTAACTGGTCACATGTCCTCCCGGGTCAACCAGAGTGCCATGGCCTTTAGTAACCTTATCCTTCGGCCGGCACTCACACACCCTGTCCTGTAGGGTTGGTACTGCACGCCGAGCGTGGTGCCATCTAGCGCTATCAATCAGCGCTCACTGGGCCCCTCTAGGGCCGGTACTACACCCACACCATTGTATCCAGGATGTTGTGACACCGCACCTCTCTAGGGCCGGCACTGCACGTTGACATCCCACGATGTCATTACATTTATACCAGATGGAAATTCCTCCGGTACAGGCAATGGAAAGCTTCTCGAACTACACGGTCAAAGATTATGTTAAATAATGTGGGAGCCAGAGGGCATCCCTGTCACATCCCAAATTGAACAGGGAAAGGTTCCAACTCCTGGCCACGTAGCTTTACCCGGGGCTGCCCACCATCATGAAGGCCCTTAATGATTGTGAGCAGAGTCAAAGACTCCGAAAGCACGAAGAACTGTCCACAGCCCTGGCCTGTTGATGGTATCAGAGGCCTTGACCAGGTCAATAAAGCAGAGATGTAGGTCTTGTCGGAATTCCCTACACCTCCGCTGTAGTAGACGGACAGAGAATATGGCATACATACAGGACTGCCAAGGTCTGAAACTACATTGGGGTTCTGCAAGCCTCTCCTTAGCGTACCTGGCAAGGCGTTGTTAAATAATGCTTGCCAGGATCTTTCCCGGCACACTGAGAATAGTTGGTATAATCAGTGCGGTCCCCGTTTTTAAGAGGGCATCCTTCAAATCCTGCAGAACTCGTACTGTGGTCCAGACAGTTGTGATGATGTCATGTAGGGTAGTCTGCACACAGATGCCACTCTCCCTCAGCATTTCACGTGAAAGACCGTCTCTGCCTGGTGCTTTTCCTGGTCTAAGACTTCAGATCGCCCCTCACCCTTCCTCCACAGATGGCACCTCAGCCAACCATGCAGATGGGGTGGCTACTTCTGCCAATATGAGGCACCGCAGTGCTAGCAGAGTCGCCCCCATCTTGCCCCATATTATCTTGGTTGAGGGAATTCCCCTCCATTAGCCACAGTCCTGAACCTCATTCCCCTCAGCATCAGGAGGGGGGCATGATGCTAACCCCAGCTGCAAGTGATGTTGAAATTCCTGCTTGAAAATATCCTTAGCTAGCTGAGACCAGGCCACTGGGTTTGAATTGGGTTCTAGATGGACACCCACCACCGCAATGTGAAAAATGGCAGGCGCATCTGACAGATGACAAGTAGATGGTCAGTGGGCAGATCAGCTCCACGGTAGGTCCTGGTGTCAAGGACATGGGCCCGCATCCGCTGGTCCATAATTATAAAGTCTAGCAGATGTTCTTGCTTGGCCCCGGCGTGCATCCATGATGTTTTGTGGATGTGCCTATGCAGGAACAGCGTGTTCGTAATTACAAGCCCATGAGCTACACATAAGTCTTTCAGCCTCCTTCCGTTATTGTTGAGCTTTCGATCACTCCAACCCAGGTGTCTGCGTCATGAACCACTCAGGCATTAAAGTCACTTAACAGAATGACTCTATCCCGAGGGACCACTTTAGCTAGCATCTGGGACAGGTTATAGAAGACATCTGACTCATCAACCTAGTCTGCATCCCTCCACTGATGTTCATCTTTGGTGGCGGAGTAAGCAACCACAACCACACTTGATGGGGAGGAGAGCCCGCAGTAGCCTGGGATATACAGCTTCCCACACTTCACTGCAAAATAAGTGCCACTCCCCCCTGTTTGGTAGTTTCCTGCCCTAAGTGGAGAACTGTCCATCGCTCATGATGACTGGAACCAGAACCGGTCCACTGGACCTCCTGTATTCCACAAAGGTCCAAGCAGGACCAGTCCATCTCTTGACGAAGGAGTGGCTGCCTCTCCTCCACAAAGAGAGTCCAAACATTCCACGTGGCCAATCTCAGTGTTTTCCTGTTCCTGGATTTGCCAGATGGAGTTTGGCCAAAAGGTGTCATGAATGTCTATCCCCCTTGGTCTCTAGCACGGGCTCATGTTGGTGTTTCCACCCTGGTGCTTGGTAGGAAAAAAGTGCCAGGTGGAGGGGTTACCAGGCCCTCACACGCACCGACCTATCTACATACACATCCCCCACTCACACCAATACGGCCCACACACACACATAGCCTGCAACACTTACACGTTCAGCTTGCACTACACACACAACCGCCATTCGCCATGAAATGGCGGTGACGTCACCACAACGCTTGTGCCAGGCTATGTGCACCTTGAGGCCACGTGAAGTGTCGAATGCCCGCTGGCAGGTCACGGGGCAGACCCAGGTGCCACAGGTCGACTGACTGAGACGACTGGCTGATGCACCACCTATGCCCCCTACTGTGCCGACTTGCTGTGCTTTAGCCACCCACGACCACACACACACAGCCTCTACCACATGCACATCACCTGCGCCACACGATGCTATACAAGCCACAGTGCATCATAGACTAGAGTACATACACACTATAGTATAAATGCTACAGTACACCCCATTCTACAGTACACGCAACACAGTACACCACACTACATACTACAGTACACCATGCACTACGGTACACCCCATACTACAATACACCGCATGCTACAGTACATCCGATGCTATTTATAAACATATGCAGACAACAACACGCACACAGAAACACAAACAAACACACACGGGGATACAGATAATACACAGATACAGTGAGGGAACAAAGTATTTGATCTCCTGCTGATTTTGTACATTTGCCCACTGACAAAGAAATGATCAGTCTATAATTTTAATGGTAGGTTTATTTGAACAGTAAGCCAGAATAACAATAAAATCCAGAAAAACGCATGTAAATTTTTTTTTGGGTCATTGTCATGCTGGAATACCCATCCACGACCCATTTTTAATGCCCTGGCTGAGGGAAGGAGGTTCTCACCCAAGATTTGACGGTACATCGTCCCCTTAGCAGAAAAACTTCCCTAAAGCATAATGTTTCCACCTCCATGTTTGACGGTGGGGATGGTGTTCTTGGGGTCATAGGCAGCATTCCTCCTCCTCTAAACACGGCGAGTTGAGTTGATGCCAAAGAGCTCCATTTTGGTCTCATCTGACCACAACACTTTCACCCAGTTGTCCTCTGAATCATTCAGATGTTCATTGGCAAACTTCATACGGGCATGTATATGTGCTTTCTTGAGCAGGGGGACCTTGCGGGCGCTGCAGGATTTCAGTCCTTCACGGCGTAGTGTTACCAACTGTTTTCTTGGTGACTATGGTCCCAGCTGCCTTGAGATCATTGACAAGATCCTCCCGTGTAGTTTTGGGCTGATTCCTTACCGTTCTCATGATCATTGCAACTCCACGAGGTGAGATCTTGCACGGAGCCCCAGGCCGAGGGAGATTGACAGTTCTTTTGTGTTTCTTCCATTTGAGAATAATCGCACCAACTGTTGTCACCTTCTCACCAAGCTGCTTGGCGATGGTCTTGTAGCTCATTCCAGCCTTGTGTAGGTCTACAATCTTGTCCCTGACATCCTTGGAGAGCTCTTTGGTCTTGGCCATGGTGGAGCGTTTGGAATCAGATTGATTGCTTCTGTGAACAGGTGTATTTTATACAGTTAACAAGCTGAGATTAGGAGCACTCCCTTTAAGAGTGTGCTCCTAATCTCAGCTCGTTATCTGTATAAAAGACACCTGGGAGCCAGAAATCTTTCTGATTGAGAGGGGGTCAAATACTTATTTCCCTCATTAAAATGCAAATCAATTTATAACATTTTTGACATGCGTTTTTCTGGATTTTGATGTTGTTATTCTGTCTCTCACTGTTCAAATAAACCTACCATTAAAATTATAGACTGATAATTTCTTTGTCAATGGGCAAACATACAAAATCAGCAGGGGATCAAATACTTTTTTCCCTCACTGTACAAATGATACAGGTACTGTACACGCACGCTGTTGGAATGAAAAAAAAGCGTGGCAAAAAAAACTGCTGAGAAAAACGTTAAAACAAAAACGTTAAACAATTAAAAAAATCGAGAAATGCGACTAATCCACCGAGATATATAGAGCACCTACCTTCACACATACACTCACTTTAAAACTCAATCACACAAAAAAGCACACTCACACACAATCACGTGATCGCCCATCCCTTCAACCGCCTAAACTGCTCAGCTGCCACTGCGGCACACACATGCACAAACACACACTCGGGCTCGCTCGATCTTCGTGGCACACTGAACCAAAAAAACAAACTCCAACTGCGCGAACATGCGACCGAGGGAGTCCAGAGGGCAGGGGTCAGGGGCTGATGGCTAACGTCTGCTCCTGAACTGCTGGAGCACGCACAGCCAATGGAGAGAGGTGGGGGGAGGCAGGGACTGGATCGACCACAGAACGGAGATTTCTAGTCTGTCCTAGCTTACGAACAGCGACTGGGGATTCTTTGCTTTTCCTATAATCCTGAAAATACCTTCACACCTGGGATATATTTGCATAGCGCCACACCTGTTGCCAAGTGCTATGCTGCAGCATAAAAAAACCCACGAAGAAAAGTATATTTTATATGACGTTTTGGCGGTACTCCAGTGGTGCGCAATATAAGAAATATTTTTTACGCAAAAATTATTTATTTTCCTGCGATTCTCAACCCCCAATCCAAAAACTTGCGGGGTGTGCATCAAAATCAGTTCCCGTGAAGTGGTCGGAAGACGGATGTCAGTTACATTTTTGATTGCAGACTGTTTTATGAAGGACCAGTGTGTCATGCTGCACCGGTCTAGCGCCAATACGTCCATGTGGAGATTCTAGAAGGGTTCATGCTGATTATCTTGGTGATTTGCCAGGAGATTAATGACCCAGGAAGCACAGGGCTTCTGCCCCATCATCCCATCGCCCGGACCTTGTCAACGTGGAAAATGAGGTCCAGCTCACAGACGTTCTCAAAGCACTTGTCCAGAGTCTCCACGAACACCTGGTCCAAAACAACACAATGTCAACACCACAATGAATTGCCATCGCCACCAACGTCTGTCCATGATGAACCGCCGTCAAACACAATAACAAACATCACCACCACCGCCATCAACACAATAACAA
>CM025630.2:42451-67751 GCA_014621495.2 Entosphenus tridentatus
CGAATGTCTGACCCCCCCCCCAGGTGCGTGACGTCATTTATGGACGGCTCTTTAAGCAGGCATGCACTGATAGTCACACATACAGCAAGTCATGCGCACAGCTGCGGTCGCGCACGCAAACACGCACCAGCGGTCGTTGTCGGTATTGCATTTATACCGTAATGGGCTTCTTCCAACATCGGACGTGATCAATCCACTGCTGGATGATGGTCCTTCGATGGTAACCAATCCAAGCTGGTCCATGCAGGCGAGGTGGCTGTTCGTGTTTGTTGCCGTCTCACATTCGTTACGTTGTATGAATATGATTTTCATTATTTCATGAATGGCAATGTTTTATATATTTCGGCTATTGTTGGTGTTATTGCATTACATTAGGTTTAATTATGCAATGCAGCAGAATCATATGATTATACTATGCTCCCAAAGTTATACGTTCTTCCCAGACTTCAACTACCAGGCCGTACAAGTTGACCAGAGTGGCGAAGTATGTTCAACCGCACCCTGGGATGTCCCTCATCCAGCATTGGAGTGTCCAAAAGGGACTGTATATACAACTGTGTATGTACACTGTAAGGCAATTCATGCTTGGTACATCACTTAATGTTATTTGGGCACGTTTGTACGTTTTACACTGCGGTTGTGTTAAATTAATAATCACTTAAATGCTGGTATGGTATTGTATACATGTGTATGCTGTATTTACATATAATACGTATGCCAAGTTCACATCAATTATTGTGTACACTTGTATCAATGTTAGTCTGTTCCAGAAACCTTAAACACCCCGCGGGGGCCTAGTCGCAGACGCGGAGCCACGGCATTTGCCTGAGCGGCCGCGGCATTTGCCTGAGCGGCCCCGGCGGGGAGATCCCGCACCCAGTGCCCTCCCGCCCCCGCAACCCCAACTGCGAACTCACGTAAAACTTGTAGAACTTGGAGAGGCGCGGCTTGCCGTGGTTATTGAACACGAGGATTGCTTTAATCATGGCGAGAGGCCGGGATGAAACGAGAAGAATAGAGAAGGGGGAGAGAGCCTCAGGGAAGGCAGGCACGACGAGGGGTGAGAGCGAGCGACGCACGGGTGGGTGCCAGGGCAGAGGTTTTACCTCCACTTTTGCCTTGCTCGTGTCCCAATCCCTCGAGCCTCGGCTGCAGCGCTCCACCCCCTACCCGACACCCCCCTCTCTATCTCTCCTCCCTGGCTCCTCCCCCCTCTTACCGATACTCTTGTCGTCACAGGAACCCTTTTGCCCACTTCAGCAATTGTTTCTTGCTGTGGTTTGTCCCACCTGATGACGGTCGCTTGTGTTGCGCCCGAAACGTCGTGATTTAATTTATTTTATATCTACGTGACTTTACCGAAAGAACCAAAGAGTATGGTTTAACATGTAGTCGTAGTGGGCTTTCGCGACCAATGTTATTCATAATACTTCAAATCTCGAATAATACATCCTTTTTTGGGGTTATATCCCGTAAATATAAACGTGTCGTTAATCCCACCACGACCAGACACAGCAAAATCAATAAGGTATGTCACGCAAACAAAACGTACTAATTAGTTGCTACTTCAGCACACCATTTATATTTTGGAGAGTAAACTCACAACATTTACAATTTGAGAAGTGACGTTTTGCCGGTAATTATTAGAACCAGCTTAATCAGCCGGTGGGCTGACGTAGTAACGAATTGGCACGCTTTATTTACATGACAAACCTTTCTGATTGGCTGAGTCGGGTAGTGGTGGGTTAACGACACATTTACGCGATCGAACCCAAAATGTATTTTATTGCATGGGTACCATGATTTTCGGATGAAATACAATTCGGAATTTTGGAATGTATTTGAGCAGTGGATTTGCGTTTGGTGGAAATGTCCGTGAGTTAATAGATTAAGATAGATTGATCATGTATTCACAATCGATTAATGGAAATAATAGCAATCATACCAATACCCTCACCACTACCTAACCTTAACTCCACTCCTAACACTGACCTTACACCTACCTCACAATAACCAAACCCCTACCTAACACTAACTCTACCCCTATCCCTACAGTAATGTTATCATTATTATTCCGCTTGTTTACCCAGGAAAGCCTCACCGAGTCTCAAGACTCCCATTTCAAGAGGGTCCTGCCAAGTTTCTTTGCAGTCAGGGAGAGGAGCAAATTTGCTGCTGCTGTGTGCAACTCCCATTGAGTAATTTGCATGGAATCTTTCAATATTTGGGATGTTTGGGGAAACACAACTTATGTGATTTTAATTTATGGCTAGTTACAATCAGTACTAATCGATTTTGCGATTAAGAATGCAATAGAGTATATCATATTTGATTATTCGATTAAAATGAATGTGTCACATTTGCTCTGTGTGTATCAATTAACACCCTGGATACCCATTCAAATAGATGTTCCTTCTCTAGTCTGGGTTTATCCAGGTAAAATATTGTAATACATTTAAATTTTTTATATACATAGGATTTGACGACCAACATTTTTCATACTTGGTTTATTTTCAATTAAATCGCCACGTAGGCATGTAAACACCCAGCAGAGCCAACAAAATCAAGTTGTTACATGGACAAATGTGCCAATTGATTCATTTATTTTTTGTTCCAGAAAAACTGGAGGAATATTGACAAGCAAGCAGAACTGAGGAGCTTTTTGTCGACGCCTAATGATGCTAGCTTTGCAATATTCCTCCTCTGGTTGGCTGAAAAAACAAATAAATCGGGTCACATTTTAACCTTACAGCGGTACCCCAGGGTACCATAGTACCCCGACTCTCGCATAATTTCCGTGATGCAGTCATTTTTAGTCTGTTGATGGTCGGCGATGCAGCAATCGACTCATCTCGACAAGCCGTACACGATGCACTACGGTACATACGAACGTTCAGGGTTTCAGCGCCATTGTCCTCGCTGCATTTCGTAGCACTGGTTTCGGATTGATTGGTACCCCAGTCACGGAGGTTAAGTACACCCCTGGAAAAAATAGTGTCCCAGAAATAAAATATTTAATTGCCTCGACCATTTTGTATTATTTGGTACCCCGGGGTACCGCCATGAGGAGGCCATGATGTGACAACTTGATTTGATTGGCTCTGTCGCTAGGTGGTGGAGGGTTATAGTAAACCAAAATATATACCTACACCAAGATCTAACCCCAAAAAATCGAATTATGAATTTATGAGCTTCAGTGATATTTAGCAATAAATATACATTTTAAGCAAGTTTAATTTTCACAGTCTTATGTACACTACTGACGCGTGAACGTTTTTGTAATGGCACTTGCCCCAACAGTCTATGTAGACTACACGGGGAACATTTGTCATTGCTGCAATTGAAACTCGAGTTATGAGCAGAATCACAGAATCTCGGATAAGTATTGTTCAGTTACTCAAGAGTATCACAATGCAGCGTGTTCTTAATGAGTAGTATCAGGAAAACAACATTTGACAGAAATCCAATACATTCAACAAATGTATGATCACATGGGTGGCAGGGCAGCGCTGCAGTGGTAATACTAAGTGCCTCAGTCAGATGGGCATTTGGAAGCCTAACTCGGGCGTCTTTCTGTGTGAAGTGTTTAGTCAGTGTGAGAGTATGTGGAGTTTGCATGTTCTCCTTTTTTTATTTAGAGAGTGATTGTGTGAAGTTTGTATGTTCTCTCCCTGTTCTGCATGGTTTCTCCGATAAAACCCCCCCCCCTGCATATACAATGTAACTGGCCAAACATCCCAATTGTAAGCAGGATCATCCTGAAATAGAGTCTTCAGACTCAGCGAGGCTTTTCCTTGGCAAGTCATTATTATCACCACCTGAATGTGCCCGATCTAGTCAGATCACAGAAAGCTAAGCAAGTCTGAGCATGCATAGTGTTTGAATGGTTCAAATCACGCATTGGAGGTGTTGTGGGGTGACCATGTGTGTAATGGAATTTGCTGCACTGTATAAAATAGGTGGAGTTTCGGGCACATTATATAGAGAATATATACATTGTCCATAATAGGGTTTGTTTAGGTTAGATCGCGTAAATATAAATGTCGTTAAACCCACTACAGCCAATTAGTAAGGGTTGCCACGTAAACACAACATGCCATTTAGTTACTAGAGTACGACGATTCGCCATTAATTACAATCAATCTCATGAGGCGATAGCCAGAGTTGTGGAGAATTCCTCCCGCTTCGGTATAACCAGGGTGGGGGATGTGATGTCACTGAGCCAATCCGGTGCGAAGACCAGAGGGGTGGTGAATGTCATATACAGCACAATATACATTACAATATATACCTATCATTAGTGGGGTCATTATTTATTTTGGCCTCCCAATGTGCTGTGAAGAACGGCCGTTGCCAGAAACGTTTGTTATGGGACGAACGTCTGTTGAGTTTCGATCAATAAAATATATAAAAAAAAACTTGTTTTTAAACACGCTTTTATGAAATGTACTAAACAGAGTGAATTAATAGAAAGCGTGTAAAAATATTTATTTTTTATGATAGAATATAGTATTACAAGTTTGCAGTCGATACCACATTGGGAAGTGGGTTAAAATTGAGTTACAATATTTGAGGATACGACAACAACAACAACAGAGTGAGTTCAATAAAAGCGTGTAAAACAATGAATGAAGGAATGAACGCTGCACCTCGTGCGCTGTCAACACGCGTCTTGTGGGGGACGGGAGGTGCCGATTGGAACAGCACGTGCCACGTGGAATGGGGAGCGCGGTAGTGCAGCTCACGGCCCACCAGCATCCAGTGCTAGCGATTATCTGAGCCGGTCCTGGGCCTCGACCTAGCTTTAGGGGTTGACTCAGCCTCAAATGAGTATCTGGTGCGGTGTGGAGTTAAATATCTCCACTGAGGGAGACGTAGGCAGTCGGGCGTGGTGCTGGCCACCCAATCCCTCGTGTGCCGCAGTACCGGCATGCGTTAGGTGCCGCTCGCTAACAGCACTTGCCCAAGAAGATAAACCAATTTGTTGAGCTATCATGTGGCCAGTTCGCTTCTGAAAAATAATTGAATACCTCGGACTTTGCCCTGGAAGGATGAAGACGGGTTAGTTGTATTTGTATGCATTTGGGTTATTTGTTTTACCTTTCCTGTGGGGCCGTCCATAAATTACGTCGCGCGATTTTAGACGATTTTTGACCCCCCCCACCCCATTGTTACACGGCGTCACAAAAAGTCAGACCCCCCTTTAAATATGACGTCAAAAAGCTCTGCCCCCCCCCCCAAATATAAAACATGCTTCAAATCGCTTTAAACTATTGTCATTGTAGTGCGTATTTAATGTGGCGCTGCACTCTGATGTTGTAGGAGAAAACATTTATTAAAAAGTCTATTTAATTAAGTAGAACGTGTTGTCTATATTTAAAGTTGCGCATTTTATGTGACGTCACATTTCTCACCCCCCCCCTTCGTCACATATCGTCACAAATGTCTGACCCCTCCCCCCCCCTCTATGTGCGTGACGTCATTTATGGACGGCCCCTGTACATTCTGATTGATTCTGATGAGGCTCGCTCTCTCACTGCACTTGCCGCGTGAGGCTACACGGGCCACCTTTGCATTTGCCTTCTTCGCAGTCACGTGCCCTGGGGGCGTGGCTTCTGTCCCCGGCTCGCGCGGTGCCTTGTGGGTACACGTTGAGCTTCGGTGACGTGACACCCGAATCGATTAATGGCATTCATAAAATTAAAGTAATCGATTAAAACGTAACACTATCTGCATTGCTTTCATCGCTTATTATTACTTCTGACAGAATAAAAACGTATTCGAAAACCGTAATTTCCACCGTAATGTTCAACGTGGGCATTTGTTTAGGTGTCCGCAAACACAATTCACCGACCGCCGCGCGAGGATCGGATAACGCGATTCAATGGTGGTGAATCGATTCCTTTTGGTGGTTGGACAGTCGACGTGGTTCCTCCTCCGTCCATGTTGAGAGAGAGACGCCGGTGAGACGCAGGGAGACACGGAGAGGAGACACGGAGAGGAGACACTGTGAGACGCAGGGAGACGCCGGAGAGGAGACACGGAGAGGAGACACGGAGAGACACAGGGAGACGCGGAGAGGAGACACGGAGGGGAGACAGGGAGACGCCCGCGAGACAATGCTGACCAAGTTCGAGACCAAGTCCGCCCGCGTCAAGGGTGAGTGCCGCGGCGAAGTTTTTTTTGTATGAGTTGGACATTCGGGGGCCTGTCATGCGAATGTGGACATGTGTTCGTCGCAGACCCCTTTTCCGGACGAGCGCCAGTACGGTTGGGTAGTCTTGGGGGAGGGGCGGGGCTGGTCAGCGCAAGTTGAAGGTGGTGAACGTAGAAGTATAGTACAGCAAATGGATCGTGTTGCACAGTGGTCTATGCTGCTGCTGCCTGCCACGTAGCGCCCGACATGGGAACGCGGAATTTCCACCAACTAGCTCGGGGATTCGCGCGTGGCTGGGCTCGGTAGTGCTGAACTCTGCCCGCCTCGTATAAGTTCAAACCCACATCAGCATCATCAGTCGAAACTAAATCACGAAACTGTATCTTTTTATTTTACCAGCTAAGGCCAACTGAGCGATCGATATAGCTATTTTTCAAAAGCGACCTGGACTCAAATGATAGCCCAACGAAGTGCCTTATCACGTGGAAGTGTATAGCAGCCAAATAGCTCTAATGTTAGCTCTAACATTCTAAATGTGGAGGGAAAACCCGGAGGACCCGGAGAAAAATCTTTAAGCGACTACAAATATACAGCAGGCATCAGGGTCGGAATCGAATCCACGATCTCCTGCATACCAGTTGGTCATCCACTGCCGGATGAAGGCCGCTAAGCCATGAGCTCATTTCGTCACCCCTACCTCCCGCGGTGAGACGGAGGCTCGGGCATGTTTCCCTTCACACAGTTGGGAGCACGGGCGGTCTGCCAATCTCGACAATCTTGACCATTACACCTGGATCTATATACGCTCTTTTTATTTTACCAGGTAAGGCCCACTGAGCTCTTCTTCAGAAGGGACCTGGCCGCAAATGATAGCTCAACGACGTGGCTTATCATGCGGAAATTTATAGCAGCCAGATACTCTAAACGCACGTTTATAAATGTGGAGGGGAAAATCGTAGGAGCCGGAAAAAAATCCACGCGACCACGGGAATAGAGACACGCGAATTATAAATATACAGACGTCAGGTTGGGATCAAACTCATGGTCTCCTGCATACCAGGCGATGGAGTTAACATCTCGCCACCGTGACCTGTTGCCAGCAGCGAGAGCTTTCCACATGACTTTTAATGGCCTCAACGTGCACCTAGCCTGGCACAGTGGCTGTGGCTGACGTCACCTCCACCTTGGTGGTGAATGGCGACTGTCGATCCCTTCCTGTTTGGCTGTCGTTACTGTATTCTCGACTTCCATGCTATCTCCCTCTTCTCGCCATGACGCTGTCCTGCCACCCAAAGGCCACTGGCGATCCGTCTACTCACAAATACCAATAAAGCATTTATCAGACAACCTGCAAGGCCTTCGTTCTGGAATTACGTAATTTCAGCAGCATTTGTTGAGACAAAACGAAAATACTGCACCTGTTTAGACCTTCAGTGTCTCATCAGCTGTCATGCTTGTTTGAAGCGATGCTGGTGAACTGAACTTATTTTTAAGGAGAGAGTGTGTGGAGATGAGTAGAGTAAGATGAGAAAGAGAGGAAAAAGGAAAGTGTGTGGAGGGGAGCACATTAGCACGGTTGGCTGTGTATGGTGCAAAAATAAGTTCAACACATACATACAGAGTGAGATGAAAGGGGAGAGGCAGGATATTTGAGACAAGAGGTAGGCAGGAGCAAGTCCATGTATAGATTTTGAAGACTGAGTGTGAATTATGTAGTTGATTCGGGACTGGATTGGGAGCTGGTGGAGGGATTGGCGTATTTGGCTTAGGTTGTTTTGCTTACGGGTGCCGATGAGAAGTCTGGCATCAGCGGCGGCGTTTTGGATCGTCTGGAGTTTGGTGATCGGGGATTTGGGGGGCAGGCTCTGAGGAAGATTTGTGAAGGTTGGGTCAGGATGTCATGAAGTCATGGGTAAGGGTCTCGGTGGCAGTATCCTAAGGACGTGGTACGTGAATACCGTATTTTCCCCGCTTATAGCCCGCATATGCATATAACCGGCAGATGCATGTACCCCGTAAAAATAGCGTTCTGTGTAAAACAAATTTCAGATAGCCCGAACCTCCATATACCTTGCATGCATTCATATCCTTAACGTCATTACCGCAGCTTAATTCCATCATATTAATACAAAGTTTACATTTGAAATACATTCCACTATCAATTGTTAACATTAATATCATAACGTTCACAAAGAAAACAAACTAACCAGAAACGTGTGAACTTAAAACAGTAAATAAGTAACAAAAGTAAATATCCAATAAATAAGTAACACATAACTGGTAGATAAGTAAGTAAGCGTACTGTTAGGCTTACCAGCATTCGACCTCATTACAGCTACTACACCGGTAGTTACCCCTGTATAGTTTTAGCACTGGTAGATTGCGCACTGCACAGACAATAGCGGCACTACGGTAACGCCATTGCCTCCTGGCAACAAAGCCATTGGAAGTTTGAAACAAAGCTCATGGTCGCGACTGTATAGGGCTCAGCCAATAGCAGCGGCCTAAGGGACTCGGCAATTATGATTTCGTGTTTGGTAGATGCTTGTTAAGGCCCTTCCCATTGTGCAATCCATAGCCTCAGCTGAAACTTTCGCACCCCCCTACAGCCACTGAAAGTATTACGGTAAACAAAGTGCGCCCACTTCAAACATTGTCGTTTTATTGTACAAACAATTCGAATAATCTCAAATGTGATAACGTGCAATATTAGTGTGAGTCGTTTATTCAGCAGTGCTTTAGTCAAAGCTAAGTGTTGCAAAGTGGATAGTCCTACCATGAAAAAATTAAACGAGTTATGACATGTCACATGTGTAAAATATTTTTGGGATAGCCAGCACCCCGCAGGGTCTTGTTTTGTTTGTAAAAAGTGGTATACCCCACGTCTTATATGCGGGAAAATACGGGACAGTACTGTATACGCATGTATGTGCCAGTCATCTCCGTTAACCCATGGCGCTTGGGTCTGTTCCGTGATCTATTGGCGAACCTTTGACAACTTCACGTCGCCTCGAGTGCACCTAGCAAGGCGCAAGCGCTGTGCTGACATCACCGCTGCTTAGTGGCGGTGATGTCAGGCTGTTGTTGTGTGTGTTTTCTTGTGGGCGAGCGGTTGATGAAGTGGTTAATGCCGCACAACGCTAAGAACCTTGCAACCCGAGTGAAGTTCCCGCTCGCAATCACTCTCAGTGGTGGGAAATGTCTGAACTAGTGTGCTATGCCGGCCTTCATGGGTCCTCACGGCACTTGCCCCAACAGTCCATTAAAGGTCACGGTGGGGTCTCTTTGTCCTTTTTGTGCAGGGCTTTGCTTCCACTCGAAGCGGCCCTGGGTGCTGGCGAGCTTGCACAGTGGCGTCATCCAGCTGTGGGACTACCGCATGTGCACGCTCATCGACAAGTACGACGAGCACGATGGTACGTTGCGCACTCCAACCGGGCGCGCGTGTGCTTGTGACAACATGCGTAATGCATGTGGGATGTGTGGTGCACGTGTTCTGTCCGTGGTGTGTGTGTCCCGTTCCCTCTTGTGTTGTATGTGTATATGTTTTTATGTATGTATACCTCATTCCTATGTGTGTGTTGTATGTGTGTATTATTCCCATTTGTGTATTGTATGTGGTGTTCATATGTATGTTTTGTATGAGTGGGGAGCAGTGGCGTAGCGGTTAGCGCATTAACCTACAAACCCAGCGTCTCGTTCAATTTCCGCTCACTGTCAACACCAGTGACCATTATTTGAGCCGTTCCTGGACCTCCCCTAGGTCGACTCAACCTAAGATGAGTATCTTGTGAGGTGTGTAAAAACATAACCACTGAGAAGACAGGCGGTTTGTGTATGTGTTAACTCATGGCACCAGCGTCTGTTCCGTAACATGTCAGCGATCCTTCGACACTTCACATGGCCTGAGAGTTTACCTAGCACCTAGCCTGGTGATGTCACCGCTACTTAGTGATTGATGGCCGCTGTTGTTGTTGTGCGTGTGTTTGCATATGTAGATTTGTGTGTCTCATTCCCCTGTGTATGTGTGCATGCGGCGCTGCAAGGATGAGTGGTGGGAGCGGGTTGCTTAGGACATGGATTCCGCCTCCGTAGCCCGCAATTTAATTCCATAAAAAAAATTACTTGCAGCGCCTCACCTATCACCATCCTGAAGGGAAAGAGCGGTAATCCGATCTCTGACCCCCAGGAAAAGGTCTGCAGGTTTGCAGGCATTTTTGTGAGGTCTTGGAGGGGAATTTCCTCAGTCCAGACAACATAATCGGGCAAGGTGGGACGACCCTATAAGTAGCCACCCCTTGAATGGTTGGCTGAGGTGCCATCTGTGAAGCAAGTGTGAGGGGCGATCTGAAGTCTGAGACCAGGAAAAGTGCCGGGTAGAGACGATCCCCCATTCTAAATGCTGAGGGAGGGTGGCTTCTGTTTGCAGACTGCCCTACATGACATCACAACTGTCTGGACCACAGGACGGGTTCCGCAGGATTGGAAGGATGCCCTGGTGGTAACAACTATAGGGGAATTTCTCTTCTCAGTGTCCCGGGACCGGTCCTGGCAAGGATTATTCAATATCGCCTTGCAGGCATGCTGAGGAGAGGCTTGCAGAGCCCCAATGTGGTTTCAGACCAGGGCGGTCCTGCAGGGATGCCATATTCTCTTTCCGTCTGCTACAACAGAGGTGTAGGGAATTCCCACAAGACCTACATCTCTGCTTTATTGACCTGGTCAAGGCCTGTGATACCATCAACATGCCATGGCTTTGAGCAGTTCTTCGTGCTTTCGGAGTGGCTAACTCTGCTCACAATCATTAAGGGACTTCATGATGGTGGGCAGGCCCGGGTTAAGCCACGTCACCATGAGTCGGAGCCATTCCCTGTTCACTTTGGGGTGCAACATGCATATCCTCTGGCTCCCACATTATTTAACATCATCTTTGACCACGTAGTTTGATAAACTGTCCATGGCTGTATGAGAGTAATTTCCATCTGGTACAGATACAACGGGAGGCTAATCGATGCCCAGGTGCAGTCGAGGGATGGCTGCCTATTTGTATGCAAATAATCTGGTGATTGCTGCTCACTCAGAGGAGGATTTGGAGATGCTGCTGCTGAATCTGGAATGTGCCACTAAGAGGTGGGGTCTTGCCGTCAGCCCCAAAAAAACTAAGCACCTGCCTGGGTATTTTATGCCACCAAACACTCCATCCCCTCAGCTTCCCATTGGTGATGGAGCAGTTGTGGAGAGTTTCCCATACCTGGGCAGTATGCTTATGACCAGCTCCGGTTTGACAGCAGAGGTCTCACTCCGAATCAGTCAGTCGGCATTATCTTTTAATCGGCTGCGCAATGCTGTCTGGATGCTACCTGGTTTGTCGCTCCGCATATTAAGCTTCGGGTTTTCTCGGCCACAGGCATGCCCTCCCCTCTCTATTTTTGTGAAGCATGGACCCCTCTAATGGAACATCTGCGCCGGTTAGAAACATTCAGACTGGCATGCCTATGATCAATCCTGGGTTGTGTGAGGAGCTCACAAATCCTTGAAAGATCTGGACACATTCCCATCAGTGAGCTCCTCCGGCAGGCAAGGCTGCATTGGCTGGGTCATGTAGACCGCATGCCTAGCCACCGCATGGCCAAGCAACTTCTGTTTGGCCACATAGAGGGGGCTAAACGGGTACGACGTGGGCTGGAGAAGAGGCGGACTGATGTGGTACGGGAGGATTATGGAGCTCAGTGGACTTGTCGACGACTGGTACCAGTGGTGTCAAGGTCAGCCACTATGGAGGAGGCTCATGAAGGACGCTGCTGGGCAGTTGGAGGCAGTCACCCTCCAGCAACAAAGGAGGGCAGATGAGTGACACTCACAACAACGAGAGGAGCACTGAGTGACTAAAATGCAGCAAGTTGGCACAGTGGGCAGTACAGATGGTGCATCTACTGGTCATCTCAGTCAGCCAACCTATGGCACCTAGGTCTGTCCCGAGACCTCATGGCAGCGAGCCTTCGGCACTTCACATGGCCTCAAAGTGCACCTGGCTTGGTAAAGGTGGCGTTGTGATGTCACTGTCGCTTAGTGGCAAATGGCGGGTATTGGTTATGTGTGTGTGGTGTATGGGTGTGTGTTTGTATGCGTCTGATTCCTGTGTGTTGTATGTATGCATTGTCTCATTGCTCTACGTGTGTGTGCGCGTGTGTTGGGGGGTGTGGTGTTAGAGGGAGCGGTAGTGTAGCGGTTAGCGCGCTGCGCTATGAACTTGGTGACCCGGGTTCGATTTCCGCTCACGGCCAACACCAGTGACGATTATCTGAACAGGTCCTGGGCCTCCTTTAGGTCGACTCTAAATTAGTACCTGGTGCAGTGTGTAAACATCGCCACTGGGGAGACAAAGGCGTGGTGCTGGCCACCCACTCCCTCGAGTACTGTTCCGGCCTTCATAGGTGCTCGCTAACAGCACTTGCCCCTACAGTCTGTTAAGGCTATACGGGGGATCTTTGGTGCTGGCAACCCACCCCCTTCGTGTGCCAAGCCGGCCTTCATAGGTGCTCGCTAACACCACTTGGCCCAACAGTCTGCAAATGCTATACGGGGGATCTTTGTATTGGCTGGCCACCCACCCCCCTTCATGTGCTGTGCTGACCTTCATAGGTGCTACTCGCTCACAGCACTTGGCTCAACAGTCTGTTCAAGGCTATACTTTTGGTGTGAGCAGGTCCTGTTCGGGGTGTGGACTTCCACAAGCAGCAGCCACTGTTCGTGTCGGGAGGAGACGACTACAAGATCAAGGTGCCCAGCGGGGTCACATGCGTGGCTTTGCGAGCGGGGCTTCACGCCCATAGACTTATATTTCCCATAGATTTACATTGCTCATAGACTAAGATCGCCCATCGAATACCATTATACATAGACTTACATTGCCCATAGACGAACATTGCACAGACTGAGATCGACCATAGAATAACATTGCTCAGACTAAGATCGCCAATAGAATAACATTACACATCGACTTACATTGCCCGTAGAATTAACACTGCATGTAGATTAACAATGTACGTACATAAAAATTACACCTAGACTAAGAGTGCATGTAGACCAACAGGTTCTTGAGTAATATTATGGATGGAGCTAAATGGAAGAAAGGCAATGGTTGCCAACGTCTTTGGGAAAGGAGACGACAGAGTGATGGGATATCACGCGCGAGTGGCATGTCATGTGTGTTTGCTGTGTGCAGGGTAGTGTGTGTGTGTCTTCCGATGGAAAACCCGTCACGGCTATGGTGGTGTGTCTTTCACCAGGTGTGGAACTACAAGCTGCGTCGCTGCCTCTTCACCCTTCTCGGTCACCTAGACTACATTCGAACTACGTTCTTCCACCATGTAAGTGTGTCTGTGTGTGTGCGTGTATTATATCGGAGGGCGTTGGGCGTAGCGGTTAGCATGCTGGGTTACGAACCCAGCAACCCGAGTTCGATACCCGGTCTTGGCCAACACCAGTGATATCGATTATTTGAACCGGTCCTGGGCCTCCCCTAGGTCGACTCAGCCTCAAATGAGTACCTAATGTGATATGTAAACATCGCCACTAGGGAGACAAAGGTGGCCGGGCATGGTTTTGGCCACCCACCCCCTCGTATGCCGTGCTGGCCTTCATAGGTGCTCGCTAACAGCACTTGCCCTAACAGTCTGTGAAGGCTATATGGGGGATCTTTGTCTGTGTGTGTATGTATTGTATGGGGAGTAATTGTGTAGTGGTAAGCCGAATACAAACCCAGCAATCTAATTTCTGATTCCGACTCACGGCCAATTAGTGCCAAATATCTGAACCTGTCCTGGGTCCCTCCGAGGCTAACTCGGCATACTGGGTGCAGTGGGTGAACAACATCAGTGCTGGGGAGACAAATGTGGCTGGGTATCGATTTGGCCACACCACACCCTCTAATAGGTGCGCCATGCCGGCCTTCATAGGTGCTACTCGCAAACAACATTTGGCAAAATAAAGTCTGTTTTAATGGTTATCGGCAAAATGTTGTCTTTGTCACACCCCACGTTGAGCTGTCCTTGCGTATTTGTGTGTGAGCAGGAGTACCCGTGGATCATCAGCTGCTCGGACGACCAGACGATCCGCATCTGGAACTGGCAGAGCCGCACCTGTGTGTGGTGGGTGCTGCTGCCCGTGATTTGCTAACTCCTATAGCACCCTTACACGAACACCAATACTCATACTATCACTAATCTTATCCCTATAACTAATCCTAACATTGATCCTAAACCTACTATTATATTCTTTGGGTTTTTTGGTAAAGTCACGTAGATAGGTTCAAAGAAAATAACTAAAAAATAGCCAAAAACTACGACGTTTCGATCACAACACAGGTGATCGTCATCAGGAGGATAAAAAGAGGGGGAAAGTTCCCGATGACGATTGCTTGTGTTGTGATCGAAACGTCGTAGTTTTTTGTTATTTTTTTGTTATTTCTTTGAACCTATCCACGTGACTTTACCGAAAGACCCAAAGAATATGAATTCCTGCAGTCATAAAAGGTTTAAGACCTAAACCTACTCTTAATCTTAACCCTTTCACTCATCCTAACGCTGATCCTACCACTATCACCTCCGATTAGCATGGATGGCTATGTACGGTGTGAAAGAAGTTCTACATACGTGCATCCTTACACAAACACTGATCCTAACACTAACACTGATCCTAACACTTATCCTACCCTATCACCTATCCTACCCCAATCACTAATCGTAACACTGATCCTAACCCTATCACTGATACTAATGTAGCGTCATATACGATATCGCTATAGGGAAGCAGTACCAGGTAAGGGGGGTACTGTATGTGTGGAGCTCCTCCTCGCGTTCGGGGGCTGGGGCGCGGTGAAGGGGGGAGCGGGACCACGCCGGAAGGGGTTGAGAGCGGGGGCCGGAAGGGGTTCGGGGTTGTTGGTGGCGGAGCGAGCGGGAGTGAGCTGGGAGCCGGGGTGCGGGACTCGGAGATTGAGGAGAAGATCGTACATTTGTATTTAAAGCTTTCGTGACTGCAGGGATTCATATTCTTGGTTCTTTCGGTAAAGTCACATAGAAGGGAAACAATAAAATAAGAAAAATATAAAACAATATGTATTGTTTCCCTTCTACGTGACTTTACCGAAAGATCCAAGAATATGAGAAGATCGTAGTTTCCGACAAGGTGTAGATATAGGTAGCCGGGACTCACCCCTGCCTTAGGTTATTTCCATTAACGTGTTGCCTCCAGACAAGGTGTGCTTTTCCATCAAACCACTACACTAACACATATCCTTATCCTAACAGCACTTGCCCCAACAGTCCGTTAAAGGCTACATGGAGGTTCTGTGTCTTTGTGTTGCAGTGTACTGCCGGGACACATCCACTACATCTTGTGTGTGTTGTACATATTGTGTGTGTGGGATTCAGCATGCTGTTTGTTGGCTATATGTGTGTGTATGTTTTGGCTAATTGTGCTGTGTGTTGTATACATATGTATAGCTGTGTGTGTGTACGTGTGTGGTGCAGCGTGCTGACGGGGCACAACCACTACGTGATGTGCGCCCAGTTCCACCCCACGGAGGACCTGGTGGTGTCGGCGAGCCTGGATCAGACCGTACGCGTCTGGGACATTTCCGGTGCAACGTCTCACCACCTCCTCCTCACCAGCACCACATCTTCTCACAAGCTCACCAAATGAACACCTCACCTTCTCGCTACTCCATCTCACCATATATGTTTGTATGTACCCATGTGCATCCTTGTGTCTGTGTACCTATGTGTGTGTGGAGAGCGGTAATGGAGCGGTTAGCATGCTGCGCTACATACCTGGCGTCCCGAGTTCGATTCCCACTCATGACCAACACCAGTGACTATTATCTGAATCGGTCCTGGGTCTCCCCTAGGTCGACTCGGCCTCAAATGAGTACCTGGTGCAGTGTGTAGTTAAACATTGCCGCTGGGGAGACAAAGGTGGTTGGGCATGGTGCTGGCCACCTACCCCCTCATGTGCCGTCCCGGCCTACAGAAGTTGCCTCAACAGTCTGTTGAGTCTATACGGGGATCTTTGCCTTTGTCTTATGTATGTACCCCTGTTTACCCATGTATTTGTATGTACTCCATGTGTACCCCTGTGTTAGTATGTATCCATGTGGAGCTGGTATTTGTATCTACTCCTGTGTATCTGAGTATATGTATCCGTATATACTCCCGTGTGCTAGTATGTACCCGTGTATACCCGTCTGAACCCGTGTTTGTAAATACCTGTGTGACCCGGTGTTTGTTTTTATCCGTGTGAACCCGTGTTTGTGTATACCCATGTGAACCCGTGTTTGTCCCCTTGTGAACCCGTGTTTGTATGTACGCATGTGAACTCATCTTTGTACGTACGCATGTGAACCCATCTTTGTACGTACCCATGTGAACCCGCGTTTGTACGTACCCGTGTGCACCCATGTGAACCCGCGTGTGCATCGGCTCATGTGCCGCTGCTCTGCTGCTCTCTCCCCTGGGGCTGGCCCAGGCCTCCGCAAGAAGAACCTGAATCCCGGATCGTCGGGCGACGCGGAGCTCCGCTCCATCTCCGGGGTCGACCTCTTCGGCGCCGCTGATGCCGTGGTGAAACACGTCCTGGAGGTGCCGCTCCCCTTCCCCTCGCCTGGTATACAGGAGGTCGTGGGTTTGATTCCAACCTTGACACCTGTATATTTTGAGTTTGCGTTTTCTCCCCGTGGTCGTGTGGATTCTTCTCCAGGTCCTCTGGTTTTTCTCTCCACGTTTAGAAACATACTTTTAGAGTATTTGGCTGCTCTAAATTTCCACGTGATACAGTGAGGGAAAAAAGTATTTGATCCCCTGCTGATTTTGTACGTTTGCCCACTGACAAAGAAATCATCAGTCTATAATTTTAATGGTAGGTTTATTTGAACAGTGAGAGACAGAATAACAACAAAAAAATCCAGAAAAACGCATGTCAAAAATGTTATAAATTGATTGGCATTTTAATGAGGGAAATAAGTATTTGACCCCCTCTCAATCAGAAAGATTTTTGGCTCCCAGGTGTCTTTTATACAGGTAACTAGCTGAGATTAGGAGCACACTCTTAAAGGGAGTGCTCCTAACCTCAGCTTGTTACCTGTATAAAAGACACCTGTTCACAGAAGCAATCAATCAGATTCCAAACTCTCCACCATGGCCAAGACCAAAGAGCTCTCCAAGGATGTCAGGGACAAGATTGTAGACCTACACAAGGCTGGAATGGGCTACAAGACCATCGCCAAGCAGCTTGGTGAGAAGGTGACAACAGTTGGTGCGATTATTCGCAAATGGAAAAACACAAAAGAACTGTCAATCTCCCTCGGCCTGGGGCTCCATGCAAGATCTCACCTCGTGGAGTTGCAATGATCATGAGAACGGTGAGGAATCAGCCCAGAACTACACGGGAGGATCTTGCCAATAATCTCAAGGCAGCTGGGACCATAGTCACCAAGAAAACAGTTGGTAACACACTACGCTGTGAAGGACTGAAATCCTGCAGCGCCCGCAAGGTCCCCCTGCTCAAGAAAGCACATATACATGCCCGTCTGAAGTTTGCCACTGAACATCTGAATGATTCCGAGGACAACTGGGTGAAAGTGTTGTGGTCAGATGAGACCAAAATGGAGCTCTTTGGCATCAACTCAACTCCCCATGTTTGGAGGAGGAGGAATGCTGCCTATGACCCCAAGAACACCATCCCCACCGTCAAACATGGAGGTGGAAACATTATGCTTTGGGGGAGTTTTTCTGCTAATGGGACAGGACAACTTCACCGCAGCAAAGAGACGATGGACGGGGCCATGTACTGTCAAATCTTGGGTGAGAACCTCCTTCCCTCAGCCAGGGCATTGAAAATGGGTCGTGGATGGGTATTCCAGCATGACAATGACCCAAAAGACACGGCCAATGTAACAAAGGAGTGGCTCAAGAAGAAGCACATTAAGGTCCTGGAGTGGCCTAGCCAGTCTCCAGACCTTAATCCCATAGAAAATCTGTGGAGGGAGCTGAAGGTTCGAGTTTCCAAACGTCAGCCTCGAAACCTTAATGACTTGGAGAAGATCTGCAAAGAGGAGTGGGACAAAATCCCTCCTGAGATGTGTGCAAACCTGGTGGCCAACTACAAGAAACGTCTGACCTCTGTGATTGCCAACAAGGGTTTTTCCACCAAGTACTAAGTCATGTTTTGCAGAGGGGTCAAATACTTATTTCCCTCATTAAAATGCAAATCAATTTATAACATTTTTGACATGCGTTTTTCTGGATTTTTTGTTTTATTCTGTCTCTCACTGTTCAAATAAACCTACCATTAAAATTATAGACTGAACATTTCTTTGTCGGTGGGCAAACGTACAAAATCAGCAGGGGATCAAATATTTTTTTCCCTCACTGTAAGTCACTTGGTTGAGTGATGATTTGTGGCCATGTCGCCTCTGAAAATGAACTATATAGCTCAGTGGGCCTTACCTGGTAAAATAGCAAAATAGTTAGATAGTTTACTTTGATGTAGAGCAACGGCTATAATTTTACATTGAAGTGGTTGATGAGCCAAATAACTGCATCAGGAGTAGCGGAGTTGGTGATCACCGTTGTGTTGACGCTTCCTTAATATTTTTTATTCGGATAAATTGAGGCTTAAGTTTTCTTCTCATTATTTTCTCCTTTGGTGACCACAGTCCACCGCACACTGCCCCACCGAGTTTTTTAAGCGCCCATTTCTGCTTCGTCGTCGAGTGTCTGCTGCCACTGCTGCAAGCCACACTTTATGCCAATGCGGTTCATGGGTCAGGGTCCCATGAGCTTCGGGGTGGGGACGGTTGAAGTCCAGGGGATCTTCTGCGTGGGGGTCTTAGATGAGAGGCACGTGTCGAGTGGCATTGGCCACCCTAATGTGCATGTTGTGTGTGTTGTTGGATGTTAAGTTTTTGGTGCGCTCGTCGCGTGTATTTTGCGTGTTTGTCGGCAGGGCCACGACCGCGGAGTGAACTGGGCGGCGTTCCACCCCACTATGCCCCTCATCGTGTCCGGGGCTGACGATCGCCAAGTCAAGCTGTGGAGGATGAACGGTGTGTGGAGAGCTCGTCGGTTCACTCATTCATTCACACGTCATTCATTCACTCGTTAATTTGCTCTTTTGTTTATTGATTTAGTCATTCATTTATTTGGTCATTCAGTTAATTAATTCGCTCGCTCATTTGCCAATTCATTCATCAATTTGCTCATTCATTCTCTCATTCATTAATTAGTTAATTCGTTGGTCATTCATTATTTGGGGCTGGAGAAGAGATGGGCTTATGCCGTTCCGGGGGGATTTGGGGTTAAATGGACCTGCCAATGGCCAGTACCAGTGGTATCAAGATCGGCCTATGTGGATTAGGCTCGTGAAGGACGCTACTGGGCAGTTGAAGGCAGTCGTCCTCCAGCAATAGCATAGGGGCAGAGGAACGATGCTCATAACAAAGAGCGGAGCTCCGGGCAGCTTAAAGGCAGCGAGTTGGCATCGTGGGGGGAGCACAAGTGGTGAATCCGTTAGTCACTTCAGTCAATCAACCCATTGCACCTGGATCTGTTCCATGACCTGCCGGAAGTTTGCCTTCAACACTTCACATGACAGCCAAAAGGTGCACCTAGCCTGGCACAAGCACCGTGATGACATCACCGCCACTTAGTGTGTGTGTGCATAAATATGTCTTGGTGTGTATTGTTGCACACATGAAATGAAGGACGTGGGCAGGTGCTCCAAATCGAGGGCAAGCACATTTATTTATTGTGGTTAATATTAATCTTGTGGAGAACAGCACCGTCACTCTGTAAAATGCAACAACACGTGTGTTACAACCAGCCTTGCTCCCGAGCCGCCATTAACCATGTGACTGGTATATCCGCGCGGTCATTCAATAACCCTTTCTCTGAAACCCAATTCTACTACTTATCAACCATCTTTGTCTTTAACAATCACATTCGCACATCACTATTCGAATATTACTTTAATCCTAAGCTGTATGTCTATCTATACCATCCACTTATATCGGTATCTTACACCCATTATATGTACTGTATGTGTACAGTATACGTACTGTATATCACCATTGTACAGCTTACTACTTTACATGTGTTCTATTCTCAATAGCATTGCAAGTAGTCATATACTGGGTACATGGGCATGGTTATAGACTAAACAGTATTAGAGTTAGAGAATTACAATGACAGTAACTAATTACAGTGCGTCATCTCTTTACAATGCACAGTGCTAAAATGCCTCTAATTGCATATGTCACAAACGAACAATTCAAAGCCAAGCTTCAAGTCTAGAACAAGTCTAGAATAAGTCTAGAACAAGTCTAGAACATTTATATAACGATCAAAAACAACCTTTGGGTCTTTTACCTGTAAAATGCAACAACTCGTGTGTTACAACCAGCCTTGCTCCCGAGCTGCCATTAACCATGTGACTGGTATATCCGCGTGGTCATTCAATAACCCTGCCAGCCACCTACAGGCCCGACTCAGTCATCACATGCTGCTGTACACACATGCATTGATGCACTGCACAGCACATTAGGACCTTCACAGAACCACACTTTACTCCCTTGCTGCACAAGGATATAATTAAAAGAGTGATCCATTCCTAATGTGCCACAGTATTGTACGTGTGTGTGCATGTGCGTGTATATGTCGTGTGTGTAATGTGAGGATATATCCGGGTCGTTGACGAATCACAACTCGTCATGATGATTGGCTCTGCCGGTCCTGGTCCATAGCCAATGGGGGGAAGTCTAGGGGCGTGGCCCTGACGTAATGGAAAGGTGACAGCTGTAAGTAGAGGATTGGTTCTGCTGGCTTTAGTCACAGCCAATGGGGAGACGAGTCAGGGGCGTGGTCCCGGGAGCCTACGGTGGAGTCTGGAAGATTCCATAGAGGCTAACCAGGATTGGTGGAAACGTACCACGTGACCCGGGTATTAAATAGGGGTGGAGACGAACAACACGTGGTCAGAACTGGAACGAACGAAGGGAAGAGGCCACGCGAGAACGGGGGTCCAGGCTACCACGTGGCTGCGTGCGTCTCTCTTTTTATCCCTCTCATGCTGTCTGTCAGCAGCGTGAAGGAGTGTTGTAATGAAAGACGAATAAAGACCGGATTCCAGAAGTCGCTTCAACGACCTTTATTACATGTATATTGGACGTGTGTGTGTGTGCGTTATGTATTTGTCTGTATGTGCTTGGGCGGCACGTATGCTTGTGCGTGTACAGACTCAAAGGCATGGGAAGTAGACACTTGCCGTGGACACTACAATAATGTTTCCTGCTGCCTCTTCCACCCGCGTCACGAACTCATCCTCAGCAACTCCGAGGACAAGAGTATCCGCGTGTGGGACATGTCCAAGCGGTGAGGACATGCACACACACACAGACAAATATCACCCTGTGGAAGCCTCTCAACAGGGTGTTTTGGCCAAGTGCTTTTAGCGAGCAATACCCAAGAAGGCTGACACAGCTCACACCTCCTCTTGGTTCTTTCGGTAAAGTCACATAGAAGGGAGATAATAAAATAATAAAAATAGAACATAATAAAATAATACAATTCTCACGACGTTTCGGCCACAACGCAAGCAGCCGTCCTCAGGTGAAGAACAGGTCTGTCGGAAAGACAGCGTCTGAATGAACACCACCAAGCTTGGCAGCGTATATTTAAGCTGGGTTAGGGGAGGAAGGGCGCCTTGACAAATGCATTTGCATATCAACAGAGAAATTTAGCATATTTATGGAAAATGCAGATATGCTTGCGTTGTGGCCGAAACGTCGTGAGAATTGTATTATTTTATTATGTTTTATTTTTATTATTTTATTATCTCCCTTCTACGTGACTTTAACGAAAGAACCAAGAAGATGAATCCCTGCAGTCACGAAAGCTTTAAATCGAAATTCAGCTCACACCTATGAGGGGTGTGGTGTGGCCAGCATTGCCAAACCTACCCAGCAATCCTTTGTCTCCCCATTGCTGCTGATGTTTTACACACACCGCACCAGGGACTCATTTAAGGCTTAGTCTGACTAGGGGAGCCCTTGCTCCGATTCTGATATTCGCTGCCAGGGATGTTGGCCGTGAGCAGGAATCGAACTCGGGTTGTCGATTTCGTAGCACAGTGCAGCGCTAACCGCTGGTGGTGTGACGGTCAGAGCAAGTGAGTGGCCTTGACAAAGCTGCGATGTTTCTCAAACAACAGTGCACTTAGTCAATAAGCATCATCACCATTATCACCATCGTGACCATCGTCATCGATGTTCCAAGGCAGTGGTGGCTATGCGCTTGGCCTGTAATCCAACAGTGCTCTGGAAGCAGCGAGGATTGGCGAATCATGCACAAAAGTAGTGAGATTCCCCATGGGCATCGAGGTGCCATGTTCTGGCTCGCCAGGAAAAGGGTGAAGGGTGGTACACCAAGTAGACTAATTGCTATCTCGTTTCCATCGGTACGGCAAGAGTGTTGCCTCCTCGCATGCATGGGTTCTCTCCAGATGCTCCTGGTTTCCACCCACATGTATAAACACTCATCAGTTTGCTGAAAACATCTTGAAATATTAACTCAATGCAGCACCATCTTGAAAAAGTCTGACGACTCAGTGTGGCTCTACAGGATAAATAAATATAAAAACATTGTTAAATCCCCACATAAGAATCCCTGTGTCCCCACTCGCCCCATCTAGAGCTCACAGCACACTCACATCTGCTTCAAAATCAATCGCAACAGAACATCAACTGGCCGATGCGCACACATATACACCTTCAAACTTAGTTCTCTGGTTCGGTGCTCCTTATATTCGCCTGGCATGGTCAAGCTCCTACTCTGGTCACGCCCCCTTTCTAGAACCTACTAGACCCTTCTGGATGGTTCCCGGAGCTTTTTGACTGACACCGCCCTTAACCTTTACCCCAGATATGCTTTATGTAATGCAGCTATAACCGTAATGACCCTTACAGGCCGGCAGGTGTCACCCTGTCATTACACTTGTATACACCTCTCAAGGTACTTATTTAAGTACGCTCCCATTGTTATCGGTCATGAGTGGGAATTGAATTGGTTGCCGGGTTCGTAGCGCAGTGCCCTAACCACTGCACCGCCATTGACCCACTACTGAGTGGGTGTGCAGGTACATACACACCTCCACCTGGACAGATGAACAACGCACGGGTCATGTTCATGTCCTCTCGTTTGTGGTATTTATTATATTAGCATTGGTATTTTGCATTCATGTGTAATTTGTCTCTACAGTATTCCTCGTTATATTCACGAACTTGCTATCTATGACTTTGGCTATCTGCGAGTCGCATCTGGAACTCTAAATGACTGCATCGAGATAGAGATAGAAAGTGATGAGAGAAAGTGATGAGAGAGAATGTAATGAGAGTAAGTGATGAAAGAGAATGTAATGAGAGAAAGTGATGCGAAAAAGTGATGAGATAATTTTCACATATTTAGTAGCTTATTTACCTATTTATTTTAAGGTAATTCATTAAAAAGATGGGTTTTCGTAGGCCAATATCATTATCCGCGAAATTTGCTCTCTTCAAGCATCTCTGGAACGTATCCCTCATGAATAACAAGGGAATGATGTGTTTTTTATTGGCTGTGGTTGTCTGTTCATATCCCCTCTGCTCTGATTCTCCTCTTGCAGCACGGGAGTGCAGACGTTCCGCAGAGACCATGACCGCTTCTGGGTCCTCGCTGCCCATCCCTCCCTCAACCTCTTCGCTGCAGGTGTGTGTCTTGTGGGGAGCGATAGTGTTGCGGTTCGCGCACTGGACTACAAATCTGGTGACCTGAGTTCGATTCCCGCTCAAGGCTAACACCAGTGACAATTATCTGAACCGGACCTGGGCCTTCCCTAAGTCGACTCGGCCTCAAATGAGTACCTGGTGCTGTGTGTAAACATCACCTTTGGGGAGACAAAGGCAGTCGGGTATGGTGCTCGCCACCCACGCCTTGGTGTGCCGTGCCTGCCTTTATAGGTGCTCGTGAACAGCACTTACCCCAAAAGTATCTTAAGGATATGCGGGGATCTATTGTCTTGTAAATAAGAGTGTGGATGCAGTTTGGTGAGTGTGTGGGTGGCACAGGATAGAGAAGAGGTTGCCTGATTTGGTAGAGGGAGAATGGTTAGCTTAGTGGATTTGCTGATAACTGGTACCAGCGGTGTCAAGATCGGCCTCTGTTATCGAAGCTCATGAAGAACGCCATTGGGCATTTAGAGTCAGTCACCCTCCAACATGAACGGAGGGCAGAGGAGTGACAACAATGAGCTGAGCGCCGGGTAGCTAAAATACAGTAAGTTGACACAGTAGGGGGCAGAAGTCTTGCGTCTGCTAGTCATTTCAGTGAGTCAACCCATTGCACCTGGGTCTGTACCTTGACCTCTTGTCGGCAGGCGTTAAACACTTCATTTGACCTTAAAGTGCATCTGGCCTGGCACAAGCGCTGTGGTGATATCACCTCCACTTAGTGGTTAATGGCGGTTGTTGTGTGTATAATTACGTGTCTGGCTTGTTGCAGGCCACGACAGCGGCATGATCGTGTTCAAGTTGGAGCGCGAGCGGCCTGCTTACGCGGTGCACGGGGGGCTGCTCTACTACGTCAAGGAGCGCTTCCTGCGCCAGCTTGACTTCAGCTCCTCCAAGGACGTCGCTGTCATGCAGCTGCGCGGGTACGCAAGGTGCACACGACACAGCGTGAACCACACGCTACACACGATAGATACAACATGATACAGATAACATGATACAGAGAAGACGATACAGACAACATAATACACACAACAGAGACAACACCAAGCATACAACTCGAACTGCACGGTATATACATCTCCTCCCAGAACGTTGCCGTTATACAGCTTGTGTGGTTGTGCCGTCAGTAGACACGGCAACTGCACAATATGTACACAATACACACTGCAATACATAATGACGCAAACCACACAATGCAGACATCCAGCACAAACAACAGCAGACAATTTTTTCGATTTAAAGCTTTCGTGACTGCAGGGATTCATCTTCTTGGTTCTTTCAGTAAAGTCACGTAGAAGGGAAATAATAAAATAATAAAAATT
>CM025630.2:68151-128344 GCA_014621495.2 Entosphenus tridentatus
CTGCTTGCGTTGTGGCCGAAACGTCGTGAGAATTATTTTATTATGTTTTATTTATTTTATTTTATTATTTCCCTTCTACGTGACTTTACCGAAAGAACCAAGAAGAACAACAGACAACTCGAACCGCATGACATTAAAACACATGGCACAGCTGCTGTAGTGACGGCCGTGGTGTGGTTCTGTGTTCCTCCCTCCTCCCATTCCCACAGTGGCTCCAAGAACCCGGTGTTCAGCATGTCGTACAACCCAGCAGAGAACGCCGTGCTCCTGTGCACCGTGAGTCCCCTTGCAGCCGCACATGATGGTCACATCACCATTAGCTCGATCCCGCGGATGGGTAATGGATGCCCCCACCTCGCCATCGCTTTTTTCCTTCTGCCGGATCTGACAGTGGGCTAACCCGCCATCCAAACGCCTCTGCTTTCGCAGTGCCATCCGCCCCCTAAAGAAAGAGATCCCCCATATAGCCTTAACAGACTGTTGGGGCAAATGCTATTAGCGAGTAGCACCTATGAAGGCCCGCACAGCATTCAAAAGGGGGTGGGTGCCCAGCACCACGCTCAATCACCTTTGCCTCAATCAGTGGCGATGATTTTACACACCGTACCAGGTACTCATTTGAGACTGAGTCGACCTGGAGGCCAAGGACCGGTTCAGGTAATCGTCACTGGTGTTGGCCATGAGTGAGAATCGAACTCGCCTCGTCGGGTTCGTAGCGCAGCACGTTAACTGCTACACGACCGCTATACTACCGTTCCCTTTCGTTTTTGCCATCCGCCTCACCACCATCACCTCCGTTTTGGGGTCAATGGACTTCCCGATTGTTGCGCCAGTTGGCGCAGCGTTCTTACCATGACCGCTGTCCCAGTCTCGTTACCACTTGGGCGGCAAGGTTTTGTGCTGCAATGGTACTAACGCTGTGGTACTAACGCTCGTGTCTTGCCGCAAGAAGGGGCCTGGATAAGATTCCTGTTTCTGTATTGAGTCTATTTCTGTGTGGAGTCTGTAGGTTCTCCTGTTTTGCATTTGGTTTCCTCTGGATTCTCTAGCTGCCTCCCATAGTTAAGAAAAAAAAGCACTGACAATGTATTGGCCAAAACATCTCAAAGGCTGAAAGAACTTCACCTGCGAATGACTCAATTGAGATAACAGATGGCAACAACATCTCCCTCCTTCTGCAAAATGGAGGCAGGATTCTCCTGAAAAAGTCTTGAGAATCAGTGAGGATAAAACAAGCAGAAATATAATAAGAATACTCACCCCTTGTTACACGGTGGACATGGTGTGGCGTGTAAACATCAGCACAGGGGAGACAAAGGGGGCTGGCCATGGTACTGGCCATGCCACCCCTTTGTGTGCTGTGCCGGCCTTCATAGGTGCTGTTCGCTAACAGCGCTTGCCGCAACAATGTTAAAGGCTGCAATGGGGGATCTTTGCCATTGTTTTTTTAACAGCGCGCGTCTAACCTGGAGAACAGCACGTACGACCTATACAGCATCCCTAAGGACAGCGACTCCCAGAACCCCGACGGTGAGCATGGCTCGGACACACATACAGACATGGCAAGCACATGTGGACACGTACAGACACGCAGACACAGCACACGACACAGCACGCAACATACACGTATAGACACACAGACACGGCATGTGACACACACAGACACGGCAAGTGACACACACAGACACGGCAAGTGACACACACGTATAGACACCCAGATACGGCACACTACTCACGTTTAGACATGTACAGACATGGCATGCACATGTGGACACATACAGACACGCAGACACGGCTCACACACATGTACGGGCATACCTCAGTATGCATTTAGGTTGCTTTCTTGAAAACCTGAACACAATGTAAAAAATAATCTATCGAAACATTTCTCCAAAAGGTCCCATGCGTCCCTGGAAAAAGGCAACGTTTAGCGATCTGTAAATCGAAAGTTTTTTTTACCACTGAATTAATTATATAAATTTCGGATACGTTCCTAAGGGGGCAATTTTTGGGTAAAGATTTGCAGAAAGAAGTAAAACATTAAGTACCAAAGAAATAATAAAGGATACCAAAAATATATTACAGTACAGTAGTCCCTTGGTTAAAGTTAATTCGGTCCACGAAACCTGTAAACCGAAATAACTGTTATTCAAATTCACATTTGAATAACATATTTTCTGTCCGTTTGCTACAGCAGAGTTGTAGGGAATTCCAAGACCTACATCTCTGCTTTATTGACCTGGTCAAGGCTTATGATACCATCAGTAGGCCTGGGCTCTGGGTTGTTCTTCGTGCTGTTCTTTACAGCAGCCGCACCTTAACAACTCTTGGAACCTCCCAGTTCAACCAGTCTACACAACAAAGGCTCATTCCTAGCAGCGGTTTCAGCTGCACCACCTCTACATAACAAATGCTCAGTCCCATTTACAGCAGCCGCACCTTTACATCAGCCACACCTTAACAACTCTTGGAACCTCCGAGTTCAACCAGTCTACACAACAAAGCCTCATTCCTAGCAGCGGCTTTAGCCGCACCAACTTCACAATAATAATAATAATATCCAGGGGCCTGCCTTGGCTCCTCCCACCCTCAACCAGTATATATACAAGGATGGTTTTCTTGGAATTTCTCTTACTTGATACAGCAATCGTGCTGTGACGGTTCCAGCTGAAGACGATAACTTGTGTTGCCTCCGAAACGTCGTGATTTTAATTTTATTTTACTTTTATTAATTTAAATTTTTTACCTTCGTGACTTTACCGAAAAAACCTAAGAATATTGTTCTTCGTGCTTTTTGAGTCCCTGCCCTCTGCTCACGATCATTAAGGACCTTCATGATGGTGAGCGGGCCTGGGTAAAACTACGTGGCTGGGAGTCAGAGCCATTCCCTGTACACGTTGGGGTGCGACAGGGATGTCCTCTGGCTCCCACATTATTTAACATCTATTTTGACCATGTAGTTCGTGAAGCCTTCAATAGCTGTACCGGGGGAATTTCCGTTTTGGTACAGATATAATGGGAGGCTGATCGATGCCCGGGTGCGGTCAAGGGATGGCTCCTTATTGGTCAACCATGTTATGTATGCCGATGATTTGGTAATTGCTGCTCATTCAGAGGAGGAGTTGGAGACGCTGCTGCTGCTGAAACTGGAGCGTGCCACTAAGAGTTGGGGCCTTACCATCAGCCCCATCAAAACTAAGCACCTGCCTGGGTATTTTGTACCATAGGACACTCCACCCCCACAACTCCCAATCGGTGATGGGGCAGTTGTGGAGAGAGTGGAGAGTTTTTCATACCTGGGCAGTGTGCTCATGACCGGCAGAGGTCTCACTCCGAATCAGTCGAGCGGCATTATCTTTTCAACGGTTGCGTAACGCTGTGTGGAAGCTACCTGGTCTGTCGCTCCGCACGAAGCTTCGGGTCTTCTCGGCCACAGTCATTCCCTCCCTTCTCTATGCTTGCGAAATGTGGACTCCCCTAATGGAACATCTCTGCCGGTTAGAAACATTTAGGCTGGCCTGCCTACGATCAATCCTGGGTTTAACCAGGCTGGATTGTGTGAGGAGCTCACAAATCCTCGAAAGATCTGGACAAAGTCCCATGGGTGAGCTCCTCCGGCAGGCAAGGCTGCGTTGGCTGGGCCATGTAACCCGCATGCCCAATCACCGTATGCCCAAACAGCTTTGTGTTCGGTCAGATCGAGGGGGCTAAACGGACGCGGCACGGGCTAGAGAAGAGATGGAGTGATGTGGTACAGGAGGATGTGGAGCTGAGTGGACTTGCCAATGACTGGTACCAGGGGTGTCAAGATCGACCTCTGTGGAGGAGGCTCGTGAAGGACGCTACTGGGCAGTTGGAGGCAGTCATCCTCCAACAACAACGGAGGGCGGAGGAGCGACGCTCACAACAACGAGCAGAGTGCCGGGTGGCTAAAGCACAGCGAGTTAACACAGTAGGGGGCCCCGTGACCTCCTGCCAGCGGGCGTTCGACACTTCATGTGGCCTCAACGTGCACTTAGCCTGGCACAAGTGTTGTGGGGACGTCACCGCCACTTAGTGGCGAATGGCGGTTATTGTTGTGTGAGTTGATGTGTGTGTGTAACTCAATGTCTGTGTAACTAAAGTCGATGTCTATGTGTTTGTGTGTGTGGGTCAATGTCTGTAAGTGTGTGTAAGTCGTTGTGTGTCTGTCTTTTTCGCCCGGGCAATGCCGGGTACTTCCCGCTAGTTGGATCTAAAACGATCAAGTGAACGGAACTACGTCCCGCGAGTAGGAATAAGCGGTTGTACGAATGCCTCGGCATAGCATCGCACACGGCGGGATGCTGCTGGATGCTTACAGATGCTACCCACGCACCTCACTCTTTGTTCAGCCTGTGTACGCATCTTACATGTGTAAGGACAGTACGGGGTGATGTAAGGACAGTACGTCTCCCCGTGGCCGTGGTTACTAATTAACGTGACGGGAACAGACAGGGTCACGTAAGGGTGATATGGGACCTAAGTAGTCGTTAATAATGATTGATGCGATGGGCACTGACGGCAGCCTAAAAGGGTCGTAAATAGTAATTGGGAGGAGACAGACAGGGCCAGGTGCGGTGAGAGAGTGTTCGGGCGTGGCCTGGTCGTGAGGGGGATAAAAGCCGGCGTGGAACAGGGCTCTGGGCTGCTGGTGTGGGGGAACCAAGGAACTGCCGTCGCCTTCGTCATCTTGGAGCGGGTCATCTTCATCATCTGGGATCGGGCACCTTGTAGTCTTGGAAGGCTAGAGTTATATTGTCCCCCGTGACTACTACGCGTCCACTCCGGTGTAGCCAGCCAGCTACATGGGGAGCGTCGCGTAGAGTCACATAAGTTACCAAGTGTATATAGTCACTCGCGGTTACTCATTAAGTTATCAGTGATTCGGTGGACTTTATTCACAATAAATATACATATAACTGAACAAGACGGTGTCTCTGGAAGCACGTTATTGCAGACTATGCTTTACCCTATATTATTTATTAAAACACGATTTTCCCATAATGCGGTGCTCTTCGGAAACGTAACTACCGCGTTATATAAACAGACTGTCATATATATTTTTTTCAACCAAAAATATATAATTTAGCATTTTAAGAACCCTTAATGACACAAACGAGTCGTAAACCGAAAAAAGTGATAATTAATAATGAACGTAATAATTAATCGTCATGAATCGAATTAATGTACTTCGAGGTAAACCTCGATCTGTGTCTGTGAGGAAGACTATCTGTGTAACCGTGTATATCTCTGTATATGTGTGTGTATCTCTGTGTAACTGTATCTGTATGTGTGTATCCCTGTAACTGTGTTACAGGCATGTCTCGCTTAGCGAGCGTTCTTTTTTGCGCGGATTCGCTGTGACGAACAATAAAATTTCGCCCAATCTGTTTGTAAAACGAGGAAAATGTTGGCGTAACGAGTGGAGACCGATCAATCGAATGTGCCCGTGGCGGTAGGGTGCGCACCACTGCCTCCAGTCGTTTACCAGGTGTGCTGTGCTACGTGAGCGCTTGGTTCTGGTAGGTGCGTGGGAGAGGTGTCGGTGGCAAGTTGGGGGGCCTTCGTGGTGGCACTCTTATTGGTGGGTGTGGGGTGCGGTGGCACAACAGTTAGCGCACGGTGCTTCGAACCCGACGACCCGAGTTCGATTCCCGCTCACGACCAATACCAGTGACGATGATCTGGAACCGATCCTGGGCCTCCCCTAGGTTGACTCGGTCTCAAATGAGTACCTGGTTGCGTTGTGTAAACATCACCTCTGGGGGGACAAATGCGGGTGGGCGTGGTGCTGGCCATCCCATCCCCTAGTGTGCTGTTCCGGTCTTCATAGGTGCTACTCGCTAACAGCACTTGCCCCAACAGTCTGTTAAGGCTATATGGGGGGATCTTTGTATCTCTCTGTGTAACTGATTGTGTTGTATATGCTACTGCTGCTGCTGTCGCCGTAGCTCCGGAAGGGAAGCGGTCGTCGGGACTCACTGCCGTGTGGGTCGCCCGGAACCGCTTCGCGGTGCTGGACCGCATGCACTCGGTGAGAGAACAGCGCCGCCTCGGTTGCACGCAAGCTGAATCTCTTTACACGTGGACATCTCTGCAACCAGTAACACAACCAATTTCTCACGTAGCCGAGTTATTATACCTGCAGTATTAGACTAAAAACTAAACTATTTTTTATTTTACCAGGTAAGACCCCCTGAGCTATATAGCACTTTTTCAGAAGCAACCTGGCCAAGAATAATAGCCTACCTATACCCAACCACCCTCTTTGTTATCCCCATCGTCTGCCTGCGCGCATGTCGCAGATCCTCATTAAGAACCTCAAGAACGAGATCACTAAGAAGGTGCAGGTACCCAGCTGTGAGGACGTCTTCTACGCAGGCACGGGGAACCTGCTGCTGCGCGACGCCGACTCGGTCACTCTGTACGATGTGCAGCAGAAGAGGTACGATGACGCCGACGCTCACGGTGGTGGGGGGGGAGCGGTGGGGCGCTGTGGTAACAATAAAAGCGGAACTGCGACGGAATCACCGATGCTTGCTGATATTAGCCAATCAAATAAAGGGGGTGGGGGGGGGGTGTCGCACGACTACTCGATTGTAGTGTTTCTTGCCAATGAATCGTTTGCCAGGGAATCGATTGCCAAGGAATGGCCGCGAATGAATCGCAATGAATCGACGTTTTCAATAGGCTGCCCGATAAAATTTGAGCTGGGTGGCGGATCGACTGAACGGGAATCAATACGATTAACCTCTTTTCACAATCCACACATTGCACCAGGTGTAGACACCCCAGTTTGTGTGGTGTTGTGTGTAGACACCCCGGTATGTGTGTCGTGTGTAGACACCCCCAGTTTGTGTGTCGTGTGTAGACAACCACAGTTTGTGTGTCGTTTGTAGACACCCCCAGTTTGTGTGTTGTGTGTAGACAATTCTGGCTGTCGCCTGATGAGGCTTGTTGTAATCACTGGCGAAACATCGTACTCGAATTGTCAATGTTGTGGGTTTACTCTCCCAATACATTGGATAGTGCTGAATTAGAAACCAATTGGCATGTTTTGTTTATGTGGTAAATCTTACCAATTGGCTTTGTCGGGTGGTGGTGGGTTCGTACGACACGTTTATATTGACACGGTCTAACCCAAAAAGAACCCCTCTATTGTAGACACCGTGAGACCGAGATGTGCAAGATGCGGTCAACTGCTTGTTGTGTTTCGTTTGTTGTCCTCTGCACTTCCGATTAGCACAGTTGGCTACATACGGCACAAAAGAAGTTCAACACATGTAACATACATACGTGTAGACGCTGAGACGCGGCCCAGCGGGTGTTCGTTTTGCCGCTCGTTGTAGTTCTAATCCGGCTGGCCGCCTTGGTCATTACTGCGGCGGTGCGTACTTGCTGTACAAACCTAACCACACCCAGTTCGCCTCTTGAAGATCCCGTGGGAGCCATTTGGAAATGAGCGGGGGGGGGGGGGGCATTGGGTGTGGTCGGCGTCGCAAATACAAATTTATTTACCTGCCAATTACCTATTTGGTATCACACAGCAGCAGTAATGTCGCCCCCTACTGTGAAACTGCCACAGACCATGTGAAATGGCGGTGCCTTCATTCAGCAATGATCATGCTGCGCCATGAGAAAAACAGCACCACAACCACATACACTGGATTATTATTAGTAGTGTTATAATCGTGTAGACGCTGTGCGACTGCCATCTGTGATGTAGAGTGCTCCCTCCCTCCGCATGTGCCAATGAGCCACACGTGGGAGCGGTGGCGCGTTGGGCTAGCACTGCACTATGCTACGAACCCGGCAAGCCGAGTTTGATTCGAGTTTGATTCCTGCTCATGACAGGCAACATCGGTTCTACAACTTCACCTACGTCACCTTGGCCTGAAATGAGTACCTGGTGCAATGTGTACACGTCGGCGTGGCGGTGTTGGCCACCCTCCTCCGTGCGCCTCCATAGGTGTCCCTCACTCGTAACACTTGACCCTGACAGTCTTGTTAATGCCCGCGTGGGGTGGGGGTGGTGGTTTGTCTGTGGCTTCTGCCTCAGGTCTCTAGCGTCGGTAAAGATCTCCAAGGTGAAGTACGTGGTGTGGAGCGCCGACATGTCCCACGTGGCCCTGCTCGCCAAGCACAGTGAGACGCGCGGGGGGGGAGGGGTGTGGAGACGCATGGAGAGACACGTAGATAGGGAAGGAGACATGGTGGGGTGCGAAGACACATGAAGAAAGACGTGGGGGAGATGCTTGGAGAGAGACACGTGGGGGGGGGGGAGGCGACATGGTGGTGGGGGGGAAACATG
The DNA here is from genome assembly GCA_014621495.2 of Entosphenus tridentatus. Lineage (NCBI taxonomy): Eukaryota > Metazoa > Chordata > Hyperoartia > Petromyzontiformes > Petromyzontidae > Entosphenus > Entosphenus tridentatus. Next base: position 76,484 of record CM025630.2, read on the forward strand.
CTGATGGGACATGGAGGAGAGATATCGGGAAAAACACTCTGGGTGGTACGCAGGGGGTAGAGATGCACGGAGGGGGGGGCGTGGTGGAGAGACGCACGGGGGGTGAAACATGGGGGGAGAGACTCACGGGATGACGCAGAGAATCGGACACCAATGGGGAGACGTGGTGATGCGCAGGGAGACACGGGGAGAATTATATGCCCGGACAGGCGAGGCAATGTGTCAAGATAGGGGGTGCGTGGGGAGATCCGTGTGGTTTAAGGGAGGCAACAGGGGGCGCAGGGGTTCAGTGGGGAGAAAAGTAAGGCGTGCAGAGGGGGAGGGGGGGGTGCATGGTTATATCGCTTGACTCCGTGTGACGCCGCATGTGCCCCCCATGGTGCAGTGATCATGATCTGCAACCGTAAGCTGGAGTCGCTGTGCAGTGTCCACGAGAACATCCGCGTGAAGAGCGGAGCCTGGGACGAGAGCGGAGTCTTCATCTACACCACATCCAACCACATCAAATACACGCTCACCAACGGGTACGTTGCCCACTACACTGCTCACTATGCTGCCCACTCTACTATCATAATCAGAATATTTAACCTGGAGGAATCCGATGAGCTATAAAGTTATTTTTCACAGATGTCCAGTAGGGGCTGGTAAGAACGTTACAACATCAATACAAAACCATGATAGTCGTGCAAAGTACAAGAAAGGTAAACGTCACCCAAACACATACAAATTAAACAACCATCCCCATCCTGCCAGGCATAGCCCACTGAGGTTTTCACTTATTTTTCAGAAGCAACCTGGCCACAAACGATAGCTCAACAAAGTGACCCATCATTTGGTAATTTATAGCACCAAAATAATCAAAATAATACTCTTTGGTTCTTTCGGTAAAGTCATGTAGGTTGAAAAAAAATAGATCACGACGTTTCGATCGCAACACAAGCGACCGTCATCAGGTGGAACAGATACAGCAGGAGAAATAATCTCAATGCATGTTTCTACATGTGGAGGGAAAAAACAGAGGACCTGGAGAAAAAATCCACATGACCACAGGAAGAACATGCACACTCTAAACATGCAGGAGTCACGGTCAGGATCAAACCCCTCACCTGCATACCAGGCGAGGAAAATAACATCTCACCACCTTGGTGCCCCTTTAATACATAAATAAAAGTAAGTTATAATTGCATTATCAATTCCCAAGCTTCAGAAAAGCAGTAAAACGACAGGAAAACCAGTCCCAGACCACACCAAGACAACACACAGTCCCTCAATAACCCTGCACTGGCCAGTACACTACACTGCGTGTCTCCGTGTCTCCCGCGTGTCTCTGTCTCTCCCCATGTCTCACTGGCTCACCAATGCCTCACTGTGTCTTCCCCGTATCTCCCCTGTGTCCCCTGTGTGTGTCTCTCCCAAATCTCACCTGTGTCTCCTACGTGTCTCCGCAGGGACCACGGAATCATCCGCACGCTGGATCTGCCGATCTACGTGACGCGCGTGCGCGGGACGAGCGTCTACTGCCTCGACCGCGACAGCCGCCCCCGCGTGCTGACCATCGACCCCACCGAGTTCCGCTTCAAACTCGCCCTTGTCAATCGCAAATACGACGAGGTGCGGGGGGGGGCACTTGGGAGGGGTGGAGAGGCTCGGGATTAGGCTTCGTCTCAAGCGAGCCCATGAGCTCAAAGCCACCGCACGCTTTACTTACTGAGCCAACTCTTAGCCGTGGTCCCGCCCATACTCAGGATTTCCACAAGCCTGAGCTCGAGCCACGAGCTATAACTGAGCCTTCGCCGCTCACTCGCGCGTCTGCGGAAGCAGTTGAGGAGCATTGGGTGGCCCAAGCTTAAGCCGAGTCCCGAGCATTGTAGGCCGAGGCTGAGCCAGAATCCGGTGTAGAGGAGGAGTGTGGAGGAGAGAGCAGAGCGAGGTGGGAGGGACCAGAAGAAGGAGAATGGGGGAGAGAAACTTTAAACTATAAAATATTTATTTTTTAATTTTACCATATAAGGCCCACTGAGCATTCCTAGCTCTTTTTGAGAAGCGACCTGGCTATTGAAATTGATAGCCCAATTAAGTGGCTTATCACGTGGAAATTTATAGCAGCCAAACACTCTTAAACGCATGTTTCTAAATGTGGACGTAAAAAGCGGAGGACCCAGAGAAAAATTCATGCGACCACGGGAGAACATGCAAACTCCAAATATATAAGGCGTCAGAGTCGGAATTTAACCCACGACCTCCTTTATACCAAGTGAGGTAGTTAATATCTTGTTACCTTGGCGCCCCAGAACAGGGGAGCAGGGAGGTAGAGAGAGAGCGGAGAGATCGAAAAGGGGAGGAGCAGAGAGAGAGAGAGAGATGAAGGGAAAACAGAGTAGAGAGTGTTGGGGGAAGTCGGTGGTACAGTGGGTGTGTGTTGCATGTGTTTGTGTGCTATGTGATGTGTGCTGTGTGTGTACGCATGCACTGCACAGGTGCGCCAAGGGCGTGCGCTGCACACGTCACTCCATTTCCTTACGCTTTGGTTGGCCGCTGCTGCAGGTGCTGCACATGGTACGCAATGCAAAGCTGGTGGGGCAGTCGATCATCGCGTACCTGCAGAAGAAGGGCTACCCCGAGGTGGCGCTGCATTTCGTTAAGGACGAGAAGACGCGCTTTGCCCTCGCGCTCGAGTGCGGCAACATCGAGGTGCGCAGAATAACGCGAGTAATCGTTGTCGTTGTCTTCATCATGATCGGATGCATTTTTTTGCGCTGTCATTTCCTATTTAGAAACGTGCTTATAGAGTATTTGGCTACTGCTGTAAATGTCCACGTGACAAGCCGCTTCTTTGAGCTTTCATTTGTGGCCAGGTCGCTTCTGACAAAAGAGCTACACAGCTCAGTGGGCCTTACCTGGTAGGATGGACTGGAGGCAGCAGTGGGGGTTGGTGGATCACACACAGGTGTTGCGAAACTCTCCCAATGGGTGGGCAACGAGGAAGAGCCAGGAGAAGGCAGTGCAGCTAAAATGTGGACTCGCATCTTTTTCGGATTGTGTCGGGGATAAAGTGTTTCCCCCTCGCACGAATGGTGTTTTTTCTGGGTGTTTAGGTTTCCTCCCACATGTAAACATTCGTTATTTGACCAATAACACCTTAATATATATATAGGACTTGCAGAGCTTGTGACAGTTGTGACTCCTCATTTTTCCTAATAATTATCTCTTTTTACAAGTGCGAGCAAATCCTGTATGTGGCACCGTGTTACAAGTTAACGTCATTATTAATAATGATCAATCTGCAGTAGTTTCACTTCACGGGGGGCGTTGATTAGTTGCTATGCATTTAATATCCAATTGAGTAATTTGAGGAATACATTTTAAAATTTGGGTTTGTGACGGAGGCACGCAATGAATAACGTCACGGGGATCTTACACATACGCTGCTAACCACTGCAACAAGTGGCGAACACGCTACCTCTGGGCCACGCATCGCACGCCTGCATCGTGCGTCAGCGTTGTGCATGCGTCTGCATCCTGCATCTGCATCGTGCATCTGCATGGAACGTATGGCTGCATTGTGTGGCCTGCATCTGTATCATGAGTGCGTCTGCATCATGCACCCGTATCCCAATCGTTTGCAATGCACCTCTGCCGTTTCCCTTCATCTGCGTTCCCGCGCCCCTCATCAGATTGCGCTGGAGGCCGCCAAAGCGTTGGACGACAAGGGATGCTGGGAGAAGCTGGGCGAGGTGGCGCTGCTGCAGGGCAACCACCAGATGGTGGAGATGTGCTACCAGCGCACCAAGAACTTTGACCGTCTCTCCTTCCTCTACCTCATCACCGGCAACCTTGACAAGCTGCGCAAGATGATGAAGATCGGTACGGCCTTGTGCGTGTATCTACGCCCGTGTGTGTCTTGTTTGTGTAGCGATTAGCGTGCTGCACTACAACTCGGCGACCTGGGTTCGATTCCCGCTCATGGCCAACACCAGTGACGATTACTTGAACCGGTCCTGGGCCTCCCCTAGGTCGACTCGGCCTCAAATGAGTACCTGGTGTGGAGTATAAAAACATCGCTCCTGGGGAGACAAAGGCGGTTGGGTGTAGTGCTGGCCACCCACCCACTTGTATGCCGTTCCAGCCTTCAAAGGTGCTCACTAACAGCACTAGCCCCAACAGTCTGTTAAGGGTATAACAGGGATATTTGTCTTGTGTATCTGTGCAGGGAATGGTAGTGCAGCAGTTAGCATGCTAAGCCTTAGTGCAACGGTGACCCTTGTTCAATTCCTGCTCATAACCGGAAACATCGTGACCATTATCGAACCGGTCTTGGACTTCCCCTAGTGCAACTCCATTTTAAATGAGCAACTGGCGCAGTGCATATTCAACATCAGCACCGGGGAGACAAAGGCGGCCCGGGGTATGGTGTTGGCCACACCATCCCCTCGTGCCTTGCCAGCTTCCATAGGTGCAACTCGCTATAACATCTTTTGCCTCACCAGTCTGTTAAAGGCTATACGGGGGCGGGATCTTTGTCTTTGTGTCTTCCCTAGCCGAGATCCGCAAGGACGTGAGCGGCCACTACCAGAACGCGCTCTACTTGGGAGACGTGGCGGAGCGAGTGCGGGTCCTCAAGAACTGCGGCCAGAGTGAGTGTCCTTACACCCACAATCAAACTGGGCCAGAGTGAATGGTGCGTGCGGACGTGTCTATGCGCTTTTGTCATTGTGAGCACCTCGGTCCTCCACTATTGTTGAAGAGCAACTGCCTCCCCAACTGCCCAGTAGCATCCTTAATGAGCCTCCTCCATAGAGGCCGTTCTTGACACCTCCTGGTAACCGATCTCTGGCACATACACTCCACTCCGCATCATAACGAGCGGAGGCGACGGTGCGGCTAAAACGCAGCGAGTTGGCACAGGGCGTGCAGATGTCAGTCATATCAGTCAGTGCCACCCATGTCACCTGGATCTGTCTCCGTGAACTCCTGCCAGCAGCGAGTCTTTCAACAGTTTAACGTGGCCTCAAAGTGCAACCTAGCCCAGCGCCAAGCACCGTGCTGACGTTGCCGCCACTTAGTGGCAAATGGCGGCTGTCGTAACACGCGGAGCACTGGTGCAGTGGTTAGCGGCACCGCTCTACGAACCCAGCGACTCGAGTACGATTTTCTGCTCGCCGTCGCTGACGAATATCTGAACCGGTTCAAGGACACCCCCAAGTCGACTTAGCATCAAATGAGTACCTGATGCAGCATGTATAAAACATCAACAGTGGCATGGTGCTGGCCACACAACCCCCTCGTGTGCCATACCAGCCTTCATAGATGCTGGCTAACGTGATGATAATGTCAACTTGTAACGTGGCGCCACTGCCGCACAGTATTAACTTCACTATCGAATGTGTGACGAGGAACCACAGATGAGCAGCAAGGCAGCAGCAGTCAGGCGGCGAAGAACCGGCGCTACCAACATATTGCCCAAGCTCTGGTTCTATATATGGACGTATTGGCGGTACATTGGTGCAGCATAAGACACCGTTCCTCATAAAACAATCTACATTCTAAAATCTGTTTATCAGCCTTTAATTTGCCCTGTCACCAAGTTTAACACGATTCGAGGGTTTATTCATATACTGAGACTTGCTAAAAAATATCAATATTGAACGTTGATTTGGGTCCGTTGAATCGAGGAACCGTCTGACCAAGTCTAGGGCACGAGTCAAATCTGCCTTTTGAACATGGAGCAGCCAATCGTCATAAGGCTGGGTGCCGCTATTTACGGCAACATACTGAAGCTTTGTGTTAAGCCGCTTTTAACATTCATCTTCCGACCGCTTCCACATCATGAGAAATGATTTTGACGCACACCCTGTTGTATATATCGGGTTATTAAATTTTTATAAAAATAAGAAAAATTAATAAAAAAAATAAAAAATGCTTAATTTGCATATATTATGCTAATGTTTATAATTATATGCATAAATTATGATAATCGCAGAGATAATCGCATTGATTTATGCAAATGCTTGCAATTATGTTAGTGTGTGTAGTTATGATAATTAGGCTTAGCTTCGTTATCCAGAGTTGTATCAATCAGGATAAAATTATTCTTTGATTAAACATTTATTGATTATTTTAGTGGGTTTATGTTATGTTAGGTCTCCAAATTCATATCTCAACACAGGATACAGTACTTATAAATAAGAGTTTTGCATGGACTTGGAAAGAAACACTCAAACGCTTTTGTTAAGCAATTTTAATTCTAAACAAATATATGACACTCTAATATGCAAAGGCGAAAACATACGTCAATAGATTCATGAGCAAGATTATGAAATTAACTCGACGGCAGCAACTGCTTTGCACGATCAGTTGATATTGAACGCACCACCTTGAAATGGCAACCCTTTTTGAAACAAAGATAACTTTTTGAAAGTCTTATTCGTGTGTGTGTTGTGTGTGCGCGTTGTCCCCTTGTAAAATATTTTTTTTTGAGCGGGAGTTGTGTCGGAGCTTGTGAGGTGGGGGAGGGGGATACAACCAGCGGCCAGAGAGGTTCTCTCTCGCTTGGGCGTGGCCGCAGCGAGCCCGTCCTGCTCCCTCGCTCGGGCGTGTCTCTGCTCGCGCGCTCTCTCTCTCCACTGTTATATGAGTGGCTTCGGCACGACGCTCGCCGTCGTGGCGCGCGATGATTCCGTCGTCGGATAGCGCGCAGCTCCGCCACTGCTGGATGACGAGTCGGCACGACGCTCGGTGACGCCCGGGTCGTGCTGCTCGTGCGCTCTCTCTCTCCACTGCTAGATGAGTGGCGTTGGCACGATGCTCGCCGTCGTGGTGCGCGATGATTCCGTCGTCGGATAGCGCACAGCTCCGCCACCGCTGGATGTCTTCTCTGTTCTCAGCGGGTGCTGGTCGATATGTGTGTGTATTCAACACACGGCGCATTCGATGGCGCTCTCCTCTTCATTTTCTCCGTGCTCTCTCCTTGATCGCTGCCACCTTCACACGGACACCCGCCCTTACTTCAGGGCTGCGTTAGCTCAGACTTTGGACGACGCGGCTGTGTGCGCTCACCGGCTTTGAGCGCTCTGGCGATGAACGGTGCTCTCGTTCGTTGCTGGGTTGACGTTGGGTTGACGTTGGGTGTCTTCGCTATTGCTCGAGAATGATAACTGAAATCTCTGTCAGTTTCACTCGCACCTCGACGGCTCGCTATTCAGCGAGCCCCCATCATACTTACTGATTTTCTTGAGTCTTCTGTGTTGGTGGTGGTGGTGTTGAGATGCTGAGATGATGGTGGCGCTCCTCCGTTGGTGGTGATGAGCGAGCTTCCGTTCTCTCTCCTTGCTTTCACCTTTGGCATGCAGCTGACAGCTTCGTACGGGCACTCGCTGATGCCTCTCCCGCCCTCACTTCAGGGCTTCACTGGTTCAGGTCCTCTCACGAGAATGATAGCTGGAATTTCGCAAGCTTCACTCGCACTTAACCACACCTCGCCACTTCGTTCTGTGAGAAGTGACGCCGGCCATCGGTATCGGTGTTTGCTCCCTCACGACGGCACCGCCAGCCGGGGCACGGCTGAAACCCAGCCTCGACCCAGGCTGAACTCAGACTTCTGCGACTCTAACGACCCCTCCTCCTCCCATCTCTCCTCGAGGCACGATGTGCCCCAGCTCCCTTGCGAGCCTCCCTCGCAACGCCGCGTCGCAATCCGAGAGCAAGACTGAGCGCGACTCGAACCAGACTGCACTCAGACTTCTGAGCGTTTGTGCTTAAAACTCAAAAACGTGACTCCCCTCTGCGCATCTCTTGCGAGAGAAACAACAAACCGAAAAAAAACAGACACCCTCCCGACCCCTCCTCGCGACCGCCCTGACCCCCCACTCCCTCTGGGTGGGTCATCCCGAGGCCAGACCCCTCCACGGATTTATTGCGGGCCTGTTTTCGTGCCGAATCGTGGGAAGACAAAGGTGGCCGAGGAGATTTTTGTTCTATGGGATACATATTCTTTTAGTTGTGTGTGGTTGACCTATTTTGACTTCCTATTCCTCTGGATGACCGTTCTAACATTTAATAATTATTATTCGGTTTGTGATTTACCATGGTTATTACCACGTATTTCGTAGAGTTTATTGATGTTTGTTGTCTATCTGTATACAGGGATTGCACTGTTTTACTCGAGTACATTTTTTTTATGTCTTGAGGTTAAGTGTAATTAAGTTTCCACTTACGCTTCCTTGACTGTTGGAATTCGTATTTTTTTTGTTCTTTTTTTGTAAGGTCATGTAGATCGCAAGATACAATACAAAATAATATATATACGGTGAGTACAAGTAATATAAGGGAATTACTAATAAAAAGCCCCTATTGTAGGCTGCAGTCTTGTACCGTTGATTGATTATTTTTGTTAAGTTTCTACTTTTCGTTAAGGAAAACGTTAAAGAAAACGCGAGTTGCAACAGTTGTTTTTCTCTGCTCTGCACGTTATCCGTGCATCTCCAGACGTCTTGGGACTGTTAGGCCATCGACCTTTCATCCATCTGGATATCTCTAGATAGTGCTTCGAAGTCTTGCCGTTTAATGGCCTTCCACGTTTTTTTTAATGCCTGGTGTGGTCTGCAAGGGTTAGCGGGTTGTTTTCATTATTTAATTAAAAAAAATTTGGCCTAATTATTCTTAATATACATTTTTGGAAAAAGGGGCATAGATACAACAACCCCTCAATATTTTTTTACCGGGGTTGCGAATCCTCAGAAAACAAATAATTATTTAAATTTTTTATAAATATATATAACGTGCACCACCGTTTTACTGCCAATACGTTCATATACAGGGTGTCCATAAAGCCCCTATCTATTTTATTGAACTAATGGTATTTTTTTTATTTGCACGACCTTATGAATATGAATGGTACAAGAACGTGCGATGGTAGTAAAAGTTTCAATAAGATCGGGTCTCTTGTCATTTCGCAAATATCGTGTCGGGACAACCTTAACAAATGTTTTCCAAATCGCTGGATGTGACACAGTGGCAAGAGGCCCTGGACGGCCCCATCTCTGGCTTGAACACCTTCCAGATGTCTTTGCATGGGGCTTTATCAAGTTAGAGGTGTATCGAGCAAGAGTTACAGATCTGCAAGGTTTACGAGATCATGGATAGGAGCGGCAGTTACAAAAAATAACACCATAGATGTTGCAAAAACTGTTACGCAGTGCAGCTGATAGATTTGAGCTGTGCAAAGATATTTATGGTGCTCATTTAGAATCCAATGCTTAATTGTAATTAATACATATACCTCTGATTAATTACAGTGGTCAACAAAAAAAAAAGTTTTTCTGGCCTGGACTTTTGTAGCTGTTTTAGACTAATTGCAGGGTGCTGATTCCAAATCTGATCTCAGATTTGCTCTATCCCATCTCATTTTTATGCTATCGGCATACCCCATTTTAATTGATTTTACCCGAAATTAACTCTGTCACTTATGATTGCAAGTTGTTGCGAGTCAGTGACTGCTTTAGTGTTAAAATATTGTGCTGTATTTTTAGGATAGTGTATTTATAATATAATTTAATGTAGATATCCACATTTATTTAATATTTTTCTTCTGCAGGGTGTGATCTAACAATGGCTACAACATCCGAAAGAAGGAAATGCAGTAATGACCCAGATATCTTCTGCTACATCTGTGGCAGCTTCACTTTTCAGGATCAAAGGCGCAACATCAATACCTTTGTCAAGAAGGTTTATCTTGCCTACTTTAAAGTACGACTTGGAGACCAAGACAAAAATTGGGCTCCTCACAAAGTGTGTAAAACCTGTTTTGAAACTTTGCGATCATGGTCTAAAGGAAAGAATGCTACGCTGAAGTTTGGTGTGTCAATGGTTTGGAAAGAACCTACAAACTATTTGGATAACTGCTACTTCTGCCTTGTCAATGTAAAAGGTTTCAATGAGAAAAACAAACAACACTTACAATACCCAGATATCCCATCTGCCAGACGACCAGTTGAGCACTGTGAGGAAATACCTGTGCCTGTATTTACTGAGCTACCAGAGATTGATGTTGAATCCCTCAGTTTACCTGCTTCTGCAGATGATGATGATGATGCTCAAATCGAATATAAGCCATCTGATGCAGATTGTGATAAAATGTATCCGTTTAATCAGCCTGAATTGAATGATCTTGTAAGAGATTTGTATTTGCCAAAGCAGTCTGCTGAATTGTTGGCTTCCAGGCTGCAAGAGAAAGGACTACTCAGACCTGGCATTAGTGTCTCCTTTTATCGTAACAGAAAAGCAGCACTGCGAAAGTACTTCCATTCAGATGTTCAACTTGTTTATTGTAATGATGTTGAAGGGCTTCTCAATATGGGACTGCCCGCATGTGATTCAAGTGAATGGATACTTTTTATTTACAGTAGTAAAAGGAGTTTGAAATGTGTGTTACTTAACAACAGAAATATATATGGTTCAATCCCAATAGGACACTCTGTAAAAATGAATGAAGAGTATGCCAACATCAAGATTGTTCTGGATCGATTGGAATACCATGTTCATGGATGGCTAATTTGTGTTGATTTGAAAATGGTAAATTTTCTGCTGGGTCAGCAAGGAGGTCACACCAAATACCCTTGTTTTCTGTGCTACTGGGACAGTAGGGCTACATTAGAACACTGGGTTAAAAAGAACTGGCCACCAAGAATCAGTTTGACGCCTGGTGACAAGAACATCAAGAATGAGCCTCTGGTTGATATGAATAAAATTGTATTTCCCCCACTGCACATAAAACTTGGGTTAATGAAGCAATTCGTCAAATGTATTGATCACACTGGAGACTGCTTCAGCTATATATGTTCAACCTTTTCAAGTCTCAGTGCCGAGAAGAAAAGGCAGGAATATTTGATGGCCCTCAAATAAGAACACTCATCAGGGATCCACACTTTGTTACAACAATGACTGTGGCAGAGGCTAGAGCTTGGAATGCATTCTCTGATGTGGTGTGGAATTTCCTTGGGAACAGGAAAGCGGACAACTATCGAGAGATTGTGGAGGAGCTGCTCTTGAGTTTCCAAGCACTTGGATGTAGAATGAACATCAAGGTTCACTACTTACATAGTCACTTGGCCCAGTTTCCAGAGAACATGGGTCACGTGAACGAGGAGCAAGGTGAACGCTTTCATCAAGACATTAAAGTTATGGAAGAACGTTACCAAGGCCGATGGTACTCAAACATGATGGCAGATTACTGCTGGTCCTTGATGAGAGACATTCCACAAGCTGTACATCGGAGATCGTCAAAGAAGAGGTCGTTTATGCAGATGTAACATCACTATTGTGAATGACCTTTTTGTACATATTTTTCTTATCTTCACAATTAAATTCTTACATGGTAATATGCATTCACTCACATTAATATGCAGTCACTCTCACAACTGTGCTACGGCTCATTAAATGTTTGTTTCATTATTGTATATTGTATCTTATCTTATTCTTGTATGGATATCTGTTTAGTTATTCGTATATGAGCATAAATTTGCTGTTTTTATTGAAAATGCAATATGATATCTCAAAAACCTGATGTGATAGACAAAAACTAATGCCAGATTTGGAATCAGCACCCCAAAATTACCTTAAAACCGTTGGAATACCTTGTGCCAGAAGAAATGTGTTGACCAGTGTTATTATTCTTGCGAAATTTACCCTAAATTGCTTTGATTTCAGAAAAATAGATAGGGACTTCATGGAGACCCTTTATTAAGGTGTTATCGGCCACTTAATGAGTGTTTGACACGTGGGAGGAAATCAGCGTACCTGTACAGACGGCACAGGTGGAGTCCTCATAATTGCTGTACTGCCTCATTCTGGCAGGCCAGTGTCCGGCTCCTCCTTGACCCTGATGGGAAGGAAGTTTCACAGCATCAGTGTGGCGAACCACCTCAGCGCTGGATTACAGGGCATGCATAGTCACCGCCACCTGGCCAAACAGAACTTGCTCCAACAGTCTATCGAAGGCTATGTGGAGGATCTTGCTCTGCTGTTTGTGTGTGCCACACGCAGAGTCCCTGGCATACCTGACGGCCGCCACGCATGGCCTGGACGAGGAGGCGGACGGCCTGAAGGCCCAGTTCGACCTGGAGAAGGAGACGGTGAGGATTTATCAGGAGAGCGCTCTTGAGAGCGAGAGTGTCCTTTGAGTGTGCCTCACCACAGACTCCAGTCCCAATTCCCTCCCCCTCCCCTCTGCCACCCACTTCTGTGATTTACGCTGTCACCATCTGAGAATCACACCACCCGTATCCGGAAGAATGCTGTTGCTCTGAAAACAGATTAACACAATGTGGACATCCCAAAATAAAAACACATCATCAGACACCCAAACATAATCGTACACCCTCCTGCCTTTGGCATTCCACCTCCAAGAAGACACTGATGACGTAACCATCGGTTGCATCATCGGAGCCACAGTGGTGCCACTGTGGCCTTGCATCACAAAGTCCCAAACTGTGGACCACGTAGTAAACTACTGTTGTCTGCACTTCTGTAATGGAGGAGTAACAACAAAACTACACCAACTTTCTCCTCTGAAACGTTCTCGTGGCTAGCAGCAGAGCTCAACATTGGCATTTAGCTTCTGAACATATTACCATCATTACCAGGAATATAATAAAATGCATTAAAATTCTTATCATTATTCCACTCGTTTACCCAGGAAAGCCTCACACCGTATGTGATGTGTGTGACGCAGGAGCGGTAGTGTAGCGGTTAGCATGCTGTGTGACTAACCTGGCGGCCCAAGTTCGATTTCCGCTCACGGCCAATACCAGTTTCGATTTTCTGAACCGGTCCTGGGCCTCCCTTTGGTCGACTCAGCCTCAAATGAGTACCTTGTGCGGTGTGTAAAAACAGCACCACTGGGGAGACAAAGGTTGTTGGGCATGGTGTTGGCCACCCACCCCCTCGTGTGCTGTGCTGGCCTTCATAGGTGCTCGCTAACAGCACTTGCCCCAACAGTGTTAAAGCTACACGGGAGATCTTTGATATGTGTGACGCCGTGTGTAATGACGCCACCTGCGTCGCGTGCAGCTGCCGGAGGTGAATGCAGATGCCGTGCTGCTGCAACCGCCGCCCCCCGTGATGCCACTGGACACGAACTGGCCGCTCCTCACCGTTTCCAAGGGATTCTTCGAGGGCGCCATGGCTGCCAAGGGTGCGGGCATACGTGGGACACGCGATGCAGAGATGCACGGAGATGACACAGAGACACGATGAGACACCTATATGTACAGGAACACCGAGACATGATGGAGACACCGACATGCAGGACACCGGGACACGATGTGACACTTAAATGCGAGATACTGAGACAAGGGGACGCTGAGATACCAGACACTGCAACGGGCACTGGAATACAGGACACTGAGACACAAAGACAGAAAGGGGACACAGGATTCTGACACGCTGAGGCAGACACTGAGATACAATGATACAATGATACATAGGATACGGAGATACATGTGTGAATGTGCACGGGTGTAAATAAACACCAGTGTGTGTGTGTGTGTATGCGCGTTAGGTGCTTAACTGAACCTGGCCACCCGAGTTCGATTCCCACTGACGGCCAACACCAGTGGCGATTGTTTGAACCGTTTATGGGCCTCCCCTAGGTCGACTCAGCCTCAAATGAGTACCTGGTGTGGTGTGTAAAAATCGTCACTAGGGAGACAAAGGCGGTTGGGCGTGGTGCTAGCCACCTACCCCCTCGTGTACAGTTCCGGCCTTCATAGATGCTCGCTAACAGTACTTGCCCTAACAGTCTGTTAAGGCTATATACGGGGAATCTTTGTCTTTGCATGTTCCTTAGGTGCTCGCTAATAACACTTGCCCCAACAGTCTGTTAAAGCTATACGGGAGATCTTTGTCTTTTAAATGCATGTACCTGTAGGGAGTGGTTGTGCAGTGGTTTGTGTTGCGCTGTGCGGCGAACTCGATTCCCGCTCACGGCCAACATCCATGGCAGCGAATATTTGAACCAATTTTGGAGTCTCCCCTAGGTCGACTTCACCTTAAATAATACCCAGTGCAGTGTGTGTAAAACAATCAGCACTGTCGAAACAAAGGCTGCCGGGCATGGTGCTGGTAAACCAACACCTTCATGTGCCGTGCCGGCCTGCATAGTGCTCGCTAACAGCACTTGCTTTCGGGGAATCTTTGTGAGTAGGCAAGGCAGGACAGATGGCTGCTGACCTGGACATGGAGGTGGGCGGCGGCGAGGGCTGGGGTGATGACGCGGAGCTGGTGCTGGACGAAGGTACGGGATGGACACTTCACACGGTGCAACCCCCGTGGCTCAGGATACTTGCCAATTACTCAGCGCATCTGCCCAACCACTAATACCGCCACCACCACCACTTCTACCGCCACCACTAGCAGTATCGCCATCATCACTCTCTACCACCCCTGCCAACATCACCACGACTACCACCAATCATCACCTGCCACCACAATCACAGCCACCACCACCGCCGAGCAAGGGAGCGAGTGAGAGAGCGAGCGGGCAACTCTTTTTCCCGCAGAGGGCTTTGCGGACGCAGTGGAGGGCACCGGAGATGACGCGGCAGTAAAGGCGGCTGAGGAGGGCGGCGGCTGGGACGTGGACGAGGACCTGGAGCTGCCCCCCGACCTGGTGGGTGATGCAGGATCAGAGAGGCAGAGATCAGATTGATGTAATATCTGTGGATGGGGTAAGCAACTTGGAGGTTGGGAACAGGAGGAGGAGGAGGTAGTGATGGGTGGGACAAGGTATGTCAGGTGGAAAAGGAGGTTGCGATATGGTGGGACACAGCGTGGAAGGTGGAGTATAAGGGCAGGTCACGGAGACTGGCATTGAAGTGCCACCCAGAGGTTGGTGACCAATGGGAAAAGAAGCCCTAAAGCCACACGGTGGTAATGGTGGTGTTGATGATTTTGAGACTCTTTAGGCCCACATTTTTCATCACAGCTCGGCTGTCTCAACTGAGCTGTTAGCTCAAAACTATCGCAAAACTATCGCGCGCTTAACTTTCCGAGCCAGCTCTGAGCTGTGGTGGGTCCCAGCCATGCTCAGGATTTCCATGAGGCTGAGCCTGAGCCCCGAGCCACGGTTGAGCCTGAGACGCTCACTCGCACGTCTTTTGAATCAGCTGAAGAGCGGTGGTGGCCCAAGCCCGAGTGGAGTCCTGAGAATTGGAAGCCAAGCCAGAGCTGAGCCATGACTTAAGAATACGGCTCTGAAACTGGTCCTTGAAAGAGGGAAAGAACCTAAAGCCAGATTGGTGGTGATGTTCATGATGAGACTCCGAGATGTCCTTGAAAGGACGTGTCACCTGTGTAACAAGGGGAAGACCTAAAGCCAGACGGTTAGCATTGATGGGACTGTGAAAGCAGACCTTGGGGGTTAGGTGGTGTCAAATGTGGAACAGCTGCCAGGGTCTGCCAGAAGGAAGTGATAGGGAGATTATCGGGTGCCGCGGTGGCGAGATGTTAACTATCTCGCCTGGTATGCAGGAGGTGTGTTCGAACCTGACCCTGACGTGTCTATATTTGGAGTTTGCATGTTCTCCCCATGGTCGCGTGGATTTTTATCTGGGTCCTCCGGATTTTCCCTCCACGTTTAGAATTAACATGCGTTTAGAGCATTTGGCTTCTTTACATTTTCACATGATCAGCCGCTCGTTGGAATTCCATTCGTGGCCATGACGCTTCTGAAAAACCGACCTGGCCACAAATGGCTTTTGAAAAAAGAGTTATATAGTTATAGTTTAGATAACCCTTCGATGTTGTGTATAGGATGTGCCGTCTGGACCTCTCACCGGCGGAGAAGAGGGATTCTTCGTTCCTCCAACTAAAGGAACCAGCCAGAGCCAGGTGTGTCCCACACACACACAAATCACTAAATACAGATCCAAGCAGTGCAATCCAACACAATGCTACATGCACAGCCTGACATGGCTGGTTCCAGCAGTATATGTGGCTATACAGGCAACGTGTATGTGCCTGTGTGGGGAAGCGGTGGCGCAGTGGTTAGCCCTGCACTGCACTCTTAACCTGGCAACCTGAGTTTGATTCCCGCTCGCAGCCAACATCGGTGACGAATTTCTGAACCTTCCTGGGCTTCCTCAAATGAGCACCAGGTGTGGTTCACGGGCACCAGGCAGCTGGGCGTGGTGCTGGCCACCCACCCTCACATGTGCTGTGCTGGCCTCTATAGGTGCTTCTCGCTAACAGCACTTTTGATTAGCACATTTGCTGCGTATCGTATAAAAGAAGTTCAGATTTACATACATTTGCCTCGACAGTCTGTTAAAGGCTATATGGGGGATCTTTGTGGGGTCATGTACACTGACCCTCTCCCTGTTGTGTGTGTCTTTGTCTTGTGTGTGCATGCATCTGTGTGCGTGTATGTGCATCTGTGGTGTCTATCTGCGTCCATCTGTGTGTCTCTGTTCTGTGTATGTGTGTGTGTATCTTGTGTTAACTTCCAGGTCTGGTGCACAAACTCACAGCTGCCCGTGGATCACATCCTCGCCGGTTCCTTCGAGACGGCCATGCGGGTGAGTACAGCCCCTCTCCACCCACCCTTCACAATCGTCAACAACAAAACGAACCCCAACACCTTCCGCATCAGTAACAACAAACTACAACACCGTGTGTGATCACGGGAGTGTGTTCTTAGAAGGAATATCTTACCTTTAAAAGTAATTTTTTGTCTGTGTCTCTGTATGTGCCTTGTAAAGCTTTTAATTGACAGACTATTTTGTTTACGTTTCAACGTACACAGATACAACAAACTAATACAACAAACTAAGCCCCCAAACGAACACTTGCTATTTGTTTTTGCCCTTGGTCCAATCTAAACGAAGAAAATCACACTTTGTAACAATGTACTCTGATCGTAATGATAACTGTGAGGGCACGCCAAAGCGTGCATCTGCACATGCGCGGAATGTGACTCACGGTTGCCCCTAGCAACACAAAAACGATTGCTGAGCAGGGACGGGAGGGAGGTTCTTTGGCATTAAAGACTTGTTGGTCATTTTGTTTACAAGATAAAATGCCTCTCCAAAACAAACCAAAGAGAATGGTGGCACTGTGTGCGCAAAACAAACAGTAGAGGTGCAGCGGCTGTCTCAACAGCAAACAAACAACGAAGGCACCGCAGCAGCACAGGCTGAGGACTACAGAGCAGCGTGCATCAAACAAAACAAGCCAGAGACTGCACAGTTACTGCAGCAGAAGCACAGGCTGAGGAAAATCCTGAACAGCGTGATGTCCTCTTCTCCCCCCCTACCCCAATGTGTGCAGTTACTACTATAGAGTCAGTAGACACTACTGTAGAGTCAGTAGATACTATTTTAGAGCCAGTCGTTACTACTGTAGAGTCAGTAGATACTACTGTAGAGTCACTAGATACAACTTATTCTATTGTATGTAGGCGGTGTAGGTATATATGCCTATTAAATAAAATAAAAATTGGGTGGGGGGGGGGGTCAAACCATTTGGAACCTTTTAAATACATTTTTTACCCCCATTTTCTAGAACTTTTTTTAAATTCAGGACTTCTGAAAGGCTCATAATTTTGTTGACAGACAAATGGAACGCCGGGCTTTCATAATACCTTAGTATTTGTGTATGTATATGTTATGTTTTTTAAAGAGAAGGCTAGTTTTTAAATATATTTTTCCCCCGGGCAAAGCCGGGTACTTCCTGCTAGTATAAATTTAAAATAGGTGAAGTTTCAGGCAATAGCCCTTCTTTATGGCACGTAAAACCAAGTGCAGGCGGCATGGACTGTGTGTGCCGCGTTTGTGACCACGCGTGGGGAGCGGTGGCGTAGCAGTTAGTGTGCTGCACTACGGACCTGGCGGACCCGAGTTAGATTCCCGCTCACGGCCAACACCGGTGACAACAATTATCTGAACTGGTCCTGGGCCTCCCCTAGGTCGATTCAGCCTTAAATTAACACGTTTGTTTTTTTGTGTTAATACATTGTCACTGGGGAGACGAAGGCGGCCGGGCATGGTGCTGGCAACCCACCTCCTCGTTCATAGGGACTGCTTGCTAACCGCACTTGCCCCCAACAGTCTGTTGAGGCTATATGGAGGATTCTTGTCTGCCTCTCTGTTTGTGCTCTCTCGCGTGCCGCAGCTATTGCACGACCAGGTCGGGGTGGTGGCTTTCGGGCCGTACAAGCCTCTGTTCATGCAGACTCTGTCGCGTGGGCGCACTGCGCACCAGGGCTTGCCCTCGCTGCCGCCCCTGCAGGGCCACCCGCACCGCAACTGGTATGGCGGGCGAGGGGGGAGCTGCCAACACGGTGGGAACGCGACGCCAAAGCAATGCAGAAGCTGCTCCTGCTGCTGCTTTTGCTGCTGCTGTTCGCGATGATGATGACAATGTTATTGCTACTAGTATTGATGTTTATGCTGCTGTTAGTGCTGACGATGCTATTAGTATTGATGATGATGCTGCTGATGACATTGATGCTGCTGCCATTTGTACTAATAATGATGCTGCTGCTGCAACTGGTGCTGCTGCTGTTGATCGCACTGGTGGTGATGATGCTGCTACTGATATTTATGACGACTATGCCGTTGCTAATGCTGCTGCTGCCTCTGCCGCTGATCGCAATGGCGATGGTGATAATGCTGCTGCCTCAACCACTGATCACAGTGGTGGCGGTGGTGATGATGATGATGCCACTACCGCCGCTGCTGCAGGAAGGACGCGGGTGCACGTGGGGGCCTGCCCGCGGTGGGGGTGCGCCTGGCAGAGCTGATTGCACGCCTGCAGGCCTGCTACCAGCTCACCACGGCCGGCAAGTTTGAGGAAGCGCTGGAGCGATTCCGCTCCGTGCTGCTGTCCGTGCCACTCCTCGTGGTGGACAATAAGCAGGAGATCGCCGAGGTGCGTTTGCGCGTGCGGAGAAATGGAGAGGCCATGCGGGTGGGGGGGAGGCTGTGAGTGTTTGTAAAACTTTTGCATGAGAGTGTGTGTGACTGTGAGTGTGCGAGGTTAACGGTTAGCGCGCTGCACTATGGACCCGGTGACCCGAGTCCAATTTCCGCTCACGGCCAACACCAGTGATGATTATTTGAATCGGTCCTGGGCCTCCCCTCAGTCGACTCAGCCTCAAATAAGTAACTGGTGCAGTGTGTAAACATCGCCACTGGGAAGACAATGGATGCCGGGCATGGTGCTGGCCACCCACCCCCTCTGTAGGTGCTCGCTAACAGCACTTGTCCTAACAGTCTGTTGAGGATACATGGGGGATCTTTGTCTTTTCGAATCTGGCAACCTGAGTTAGATTCCTGCTCACTGACAACATCGGTGGTGAATATCTGATCTGGTCCTGGTCCTCCCTGAGGTCGATTCAGCCTTAATTGGGTACCTTTTGCACCGTGTAAAATCATCATTATGTGGCAGTACTGCCCACACCACCCCCTCATAGGTGTACCGTAATGGCCTTCATAGGTGCTACTCTCTTATAGTAACACCTAGTTAACATCTCGCCACGGTGGCGAGATGTTAACTACCTCACCTGGTATGCAGGAGGTTGTCGGATCGAACCAGATCCTAATGTTGAATTTCTCTGGGTCTTCTGGTTTTTCCCTCCACATTAAGAAACATACGTTTCGATTTTTTGGCTCCTATAAGTGTCCACTTGAAAAGCCACGTCGTTGAGCTATAATGTGTTGCCAGGTCACTTCTGAAAAAAAGCTACATAGCTCAGTGGGTCTTACCTGGTAAATTAAAATATTGTTTTTAGTTTACAACACTTGCCCCAACACCCTGTTAAAGGCTACATGAGGGATATTTGTCTCTGTGTGAGTTTCTTGTGTATGTAAATTCACGTTTGTGTGTGTCACTGTTGTGCTGCTCAGGCCCAGCAGCTGGTGGGAATCTGCCGTGAGTACATGGTAGGGCTCTCCATGGAGGTGGAACGCAAGCGGCTACCCAAGGACACCCTCGAGCAGCAGAAACGCACCTGCGAGGTGACGCACACAAAACAGAGATACACACCTAGTTACAGATAGACACACATACACAAACCTGGGCATACACCTATACGCATGTAAACACCTAAACATGCAAACACCTGCATACACCTTGGTACACAGACACACACAAACACATCTGGGCACATACAGTAAGTGGCGAATATTTTAACCGGTCATGGGCCTCCCCTAGGTCAAATCAGCCTCAAATGAGTACCTAGGTCCCAGACAAAGTACAATCGAATAATTCCCAGTACCCCCCCTGGGCAAGTGGGGCCTTTATAGCTTGATGCGGCAACTCACGTAGGAGAAGGCCACTCCAAATTAAAACTTACAGTTGTGTGGTTCCCATCATCATCTTAGCTCGCTGAGCCACTGTGGAGTAACCACGAGCCAAAGATTGGAATTGGTGTGCGCGAGCTGATCTGCACTTGAAACAAACTCTAGCGCAGGCGGGAGGACAAGTAAAGTCCTACAGCGATGGGAGAGGCAAAAACGGTAGGTTCAAGATGGCACTGACAGCCGCAGCTTTAAACCTGCATGTAGGCGGCTCGGCCGTTTTGGTCATTTGACTGTTGACTGGAGGCAACAACATCATCCAGCCTTTTCTAGGGACAGCACTGCTTGCTGCTGGTGGAGAGAGGCCTAGAAAAGTGGCCTAAACAAAACTTGCCTCAACTCACCCGGTTGGCTTACCGCGGCCAACGGGCATCTCTTTACATGGTCAGAAAGAAATAAAAATACAACTTCTCAATTTGCATGCTGGAACATTTGCACAATGATGGACTCGGATAAAAAGAACCGACCACAAAGACACTCGGCTCTCGTGGCAAGGGAGCTTGCCAAACTTGACATTGACATCGCAGCACTCAGCGAAGTTCACTTTCCAGAGCAGGGATCCCTTACTGAACACAGGGCTACAACCGTTTCTGTTCAGGGAAAGCCAAAGAGGAGAGACGTCTATCAGGCATTGGCCTCATGAAGAACATCATCGCTGGCAATCCCCTGAGCCTTCCAATTGGCCATTCAGAGACCGCCTGATGTCTCTACGACTACCCATCCAGGGTAACCAATTTGCCAACATAATCAGTGTATATTCACCAACCTTACAGGCTGACCAAGACGCAAGGAATCATTTTATCATGTCCTCCGAACTCTTCTCTGGGGGGGTTGACCGCAAAGATAAGCTTCTTGTGATGGGAGACTTCAACGCAAGAGTCAGTCAGAACCATGACCTTTGGAGGGGAGCCCTTGGAAAGCATGGAATTGGAAACTGCAATGACAATGATCGTATGCTACTAGAGCTATGCACAGAACACAATCTTTGCATAACATACACATTGTTCAAACAAAAATCTAGATATAAGACCACATGGAGACACCCGCGCTCAAAGCATTGGCAACTACTGGATTACATCCCTGCACGCGAACAGGACGCAAGGGACATCCTACATACCATAGTCATGCCCAGCGCTGACTGCTATACAGACCACAGAATGATCACCCTCAGGATCAAACCACCACCCAAGAAGAAAGGTCTTCACCTCAAAAGTTCCAAGTAGAGAAGCTCCCCCTCATCTTCTTGGTTCTTTTGGTAAAGTCACATGGAATGGAAATAATAAAATAATACAAAAGCTTTAAATCGAAAAGCTCCCCCTGTTAAGGGAGGAATTCCAGAAGAAGCTCAAGACCAGGCTCCGTGAACATCAAGACTCAGGCACGGATGCAGACCCTGACGAGCAGTGGAAACGTCTATAAACGGTTCTTCAGGACACAGCTGCAGAGGTGGTTGGCTTCTCAACAGGGAAACAAAGATTTGTTCGATGAGAATGATCCGGAAATCGAATCATTCCTCCAGACTATACCGCCCTGTCATTCCAGACTTCTTGCCTGTCCCAATGACCAAGTCACAAAAGCTGCATAACACCGCTGCATGCAAAACCTTGCAAACAAATCTGAGAGTCCTCAAAAACAACTGGTGGACAGACCTTGCAGAAAGGACACAGCTGTATGCAGACATGGGGGACACAATCATTCTATGAAGCCCTACGTTCAGTGTATGGACCCTTGCACCAGACACAGGCCCCTTGAAGATCATCAGATGGCACAACACTTTAGCAGTCTCTTCGCAGACAAGCGGACAGTCCAAGAAGCATCCAAAGCCAAGATCCAACAGCGTGAAGTGAGGACTGAACTGGACACACCACCAACACGGGCAGAGATTGCATCTGTCATCAATAAACTTAAATTGCACAATGCGCCTGGTATTGATGGGATCCCAGCCTAAATGTACACACAGGGAGGAGATGCACTTCTGGACAGCCTCACAGACCTTTTTTCATCTTGCTGGGAGAAGGGAGCATTACCCCAAGATCTCCGGGATATAGTAATCGTCTCCCTATACAAGAAAAATGGGGTGAAATCTTGACTGCTTATCTCTATCGCAGGCAAAATTCTGGCCAGGGTCCTACTAGACAGATTAGTGCCCACCATTGCTGAAGAAGTCCTCCCTGAAAGCCAGTGCGGCTTCAGGTCAGGGAGGGGAACAGTAGACATGTTTTTTTCTCCTGAGGCAGTTACAAGAAAAGTGCAGGGAACACAACATGGGCCTCTATGCTACATTCATTGCCTGAATAAGGCTTTTGACACAGTCGTGATGGTCTCTGGAGAATACTGTCCAAACTGGGCTGCCCCCCCCCCCAAGTTCCGTAGCATCGTGCAGCAACTACGCGTCGGATAGAAAGGCTGGGTAAAACATAATGGAAGCCTCTCGGACAGGTTGCGTGCTGGCACCAACACTTTTCCATATTCTTCAGCCTGATGTTCCAGGAGGCAAAGGAGGAGCTGGCAGAAGGCCTCTACATCCGATTCCGGACCAATGGCAGTCTTTTCAATCTTCTGTATCTCTTTGCCAAGACCAAGACCACGGAGCAACATGTTCTGGAACTGCTCTTTGCAGATGACTGCGCACTTCTTGCACACACGGAAAAGGCCCTACAGCTCATTGTGAACTATTTCACTGAGGAGGATAATGCTTTTGGCCTGACCATCAGCTTCAAGAAAACAGAGGTGTTATACCAGCCCCCACCTCGTGGAGTGTACACCGCGCCATAAATCACCATCGACAACACCCATCTCAACACAGTGGAACAGTTCACATTACCTGAGCAGCATAATATCCAACAACTCATCCATCACCAAGGACATTGACAGACTTGCCAAGGCAAACTGCTCCTTTGGCAGGCTTCACAAGCACATCTGGCAGAGCCACTCACTTCTCACCACAAAAATACAGGTATACAGGCAGTTGTAGTAACCACCCTTCTATACGGCTCAGAATCCTGGGTCCTGTACAGGAAACAGCTTAGACTGCTGGAGCGTTTCCACCAGCTCTGCCTGCGTTCTATCATTAACATCAGATGGCAGGACTTGGTCACAAACAACATAGTCCTGGAGAGCTCAGACACCCAGCATTGAATCCATCCTGCTGCTTCGTCAGCTACGCTGGGCTGGCGGCCACGTCTCGCGCATGGAGGACAATAGGATGTCCAAAAGAGTCCTCTACAGTGAGCTGTGTCATGGGAAGCTAGACAGGAGTAGACCTCAAAGACGCTTCAAGGACCAGCTCAAACAGCAACTGACTGCTGCGGGTATGAACATCCGAACCTGGGAGCTCAGAGCTGTGGACAAAGACCGCTGGTGCTCCAAAGCCAAGGAAGCAGCTAAAATGGCAGACTGAACAAGGCACAAAGCTTCAACAGAAAAACGGAGGCACAGAAAGACTACCACCACGGACACGTTCCCCACTCTGGCCCTGACTGGTCAGGAGTTAAAATGGACCACCTGCTATACACTTAATCTGAAAGTCAAGGATCGGCATGTACAGCCACCATCACGCCTGCCAACTACATGGAGCTCCTATTCCTCCCTGATCTTCGTCAGCGAAGAACCAGCCGACGACACGTATGCATGTATATATGTGCTATGTATACAAAAACAACCCCCTACCTCGTTGGTGCTGGATGGCAACGCTGTGGTGTGCAGTGCCCTGGGGGGAGTGCCAATTTAGATTGGCCACTCCCCTCATGGCGTTTGTAACCACCACAGCGGCCATATGGGGGCTCTTGATGGGTGCGAGGGGCTGGTAACCCCTTCAATTAATTACCACTAAACCACGATTTAAAACTTTAATTAAGCTTCTGCCGGAGGCCCCGGGGGGACAGGCATCTATGACGTCTCCTGGCCCAACCCCATTTGGCAGAGCCAGGAGATTGAATCCTTACCCTCGGGGCTCCTCCAGAAACAACAACAAAAACACGACTGGTTGCCACGTGGAATGTTCGAATGCTCACTGCGAAGTATAGGCTGCCACTCCTCTATCGGGAGCTGGACCGGTACCGCCTGGATCTCTGTGGTATACAGGAGGTCTGGTGGACCTGCTCTAGCTCCTGCCACCATGAGGGGTGGACAGTCCTCTACTCGGGGCAGGAGACTGCCAAACAACAGGGAGTGGCTCTTCTACTGAACAAAAAATTAAGGGAGTGTGATGGTGAGGTGTTTGAAGCTGTAAGCCCCAGGCTACTTTGGGCTCGCCTTCCCATCAACCAGAGGCGAGGAGTGGTGGTTGTGGTTACTTATGTCCCCACCGAAGATGAACATCTGTGGAGGGATGCAGGCAAGGCCAATGAGTCCAATGCCTTCTGTGACCTCCTGGCACAGGTGCTAGCTAAAGTGGCCCCTTGGGATAAGTCATTTTATTCTTTGATTCTTTCCGTAAAGTCACGTAGAAATAAATTAAATTAAATAATAGAATACGACGTTTTGATTGCAACACAAGCAACCGTCATCAGGTAGAACTAAATTTTAGAGAGAGACAAAACATAGACACGCAGACAGACACACAAGCAGAGAGAGAATCACACATAGGCACACAGAAAGGCAACGTCTCTGTGTCGAGGCCTTAAATAGAGGGGGGTTGGGGCACAGGGGGAGCTGATGATGGTTGCTTGTGTTAAAATCGAAACGTCTATTCAATATTGAATTAAATTTCTTTCTACGTGACTTTACCGAAAGAACCAAAGAATAATTCCTGCAGTCACGAAAGCTTCGAATCTAGATAGTCATCTTGTTGGGTGACTTCGATGTCCGAGTTGGTCATGATGCTGGCACCTGGAGTGATTGGAAGTCATGGGCCAGATCAGCTCAATAACAACAGGAGGCTGCTAGATTTTTGTGCAGCCCATGGGCTTGTAATTACCAAAACGCTGTTCCAGCATCGGCGCATCCATACAACATCATGAATACATGCCGGGTCCAAACAAGAACATCTGCTGGACTACATAGTGACGGAACAGCAGATGCGGGCCCATGTCCTTGACACCAGGACCTACCGTGGAGCTGATTTGCCCACTGATCATTGACTTGTCTTCTGTAAAATGCACCTGCCATTCTTCCACTCCGGTGGTAGATGTACACTCACGACCCCATTAAACCCATATTGGAATGGTCTCAGCTAGCTGATGAAAGTTGCAAGCGAGAATTTTATCATCGCTTGTGGCTGGGGTTGGCATCGTCCCCCACTCCTCCTGATATCGAGGGGAAATGGGCGAGGTTTAGGACTGTGGCTCATGCAGCTGCAATGGCTACTTTGGGTACACGGTCAAGACCTCCTTAGAGACCCTGGCTGACAGGAGGTGTTCAGGCTGGCTGAGAAAAAGCGACAGGCCCACTCTCATCGTCTGCTGAACCTGGAGCTTGTCAGTAAGAAGCGGGGTCTTTCCATCAGCCCCACAAAAACTAAGCACCTGCATGGGTATTTTGTACCATCGGACACTCCACCCCCACAACTCCCAATTGGTGAAAGGGCAGTTGTGGAGAGAGTGGAGAGTTTCCCATACCTTGACAGTGTGCTCATGACCAGCTCCGGTTTGACAGCAGAGGTCTCACTCCGAATCAGTCGAGCGGCATTATCTTTTTATCGGTTGCGTCACGCTGTGTAGAAGCTACCTGGTCTGTCGCTCTGCACGAAGCTTCAGGTCTTCTCGGCCACCATCATTCCCTCCCTTCTCTACGCTTGCGAAATGTAGATCCCCCTAATGGAACATCTTCACTGGTTAGAAACATTTAGGCTGGCCTGCCTACGATCCATCCTGGGTTTAACCAGGCTGGATTGTGTGAGGAGCTCACTAATCCTTGAAAGATCTGGACAAAGTCCCATCGGTGAGCTCCTCCGGCAGGCAAGGCTGCATTGGCTGGGTCATGTGGCCTGCATGCCTAGCCACCGCATGCCTAAACAGCTTTTGTTTGGCCAGATCAAGGGGGCTAAACGGGCTAGAGAAGAGATAGAGTGATGTGGTACAGGAGGATGTGGAGCTGAGTAGACTTGCCAATTACTGGTACCAGCGGTGTCAAGATCGGCCTCTGTGGAGGAGGCTCATGAAGGACGCTACTGGACAGTTGGAGGCAGTCGCCTTCCAACAACAACGGAGGGGGGAGGAGCGACGCTCACAACAAAGAGCGGAGCGCCGGGTGGCTAAAGCACAGCCAGTTGGCACAGTAGGGGGCAGAGGTGGTGCATCAGCCAGTCATCTCAGCCAGTCGACCCGTGGCACCTGAGTCTGCCCCGTGACCTTCCAGCGGGCGTTCAACACTCCACGTGACCTCAACGTGCACATAGCCTGGCACAAGCATTGTGGTGACGTCACCGCCACTTAGTGGCGAATGGCGCTTGTGTTGATGTTGTTGTGTACATGTATGCATGTATACGTAAACGTGTATACACATGCTGTGTGTGTGTGTGTGCAGATGGCTGCGTACTTCACGCACTGCAGCCTGCAGCCTGTGCATATGATGCTGGTGCTGCGCACAGCACTCAACCTCTTCTTCAAGCTTAAGAACTTCAAGACGGCCGCCACCTTCGCCCGCCGCCTCATAGAGCTCGGACCGAAACCTGACGTGGGCCAGCAGGTGCGGGCGCCAGGAGTGTGGCGAATGTGTACGCACGTTTGATTGAGAGTACGCGCAAGTGCATTCGTGTGTGTGTATGTGTGAGTCTATTTTGTGTGGAGTGGTCAGCACGCTGCTTACGGAACCCTGTGACCCGAGTTAAATTCCCGCTGAGGGCCAACACCAGTGACTGTTATCTGAACCGGTCCTGGGCCTCTCCTACATCGACTCAGCCTGAAATAAGTACCTGGTATGGTGTGTAAACATTCCCACTTGAGAGACAAAGGCGGCTGGGCATGGTGCTGGCCACCCAACCCCCCCTTGTGCCGTGACGGCCTTCATAGGTACCCGCTAACAGCATTTGCCCCAACAGTCTATTAAGGCTATATGAGGTATGGTTGCCTTTGTTGGTGGTATTGGTAATGATTATGGTGATATTGATGATATGGTCATGGGAGCGTTGGTGATGTTGGTGATGTTTATAACAATGGGTCTTTGATGTTGGTGTTGGTAATGATCATGGTGATAATGGTGATATTGATGATATTGATGGTGATGGGAGGAGCGTTGGTGATGTTTATAATGACGATGGTTGTGGGAGTGATGGTATTGATGATTATGGTTGTTTTGGCGGCGATGATGATGATGATATTGATGATATTTATAATGATGATGGTCACGGTAGTGATGATCATGGTGGTGATGGTGTTGATGACCAATAGGAGTGATGACCATTGCAACAATGATGATGATGGCGATGACAGTGATGATGGTCATGACGATGGCGATGAATATCGATCCTGCCCCCATCCAGACACGCAAGATCCTCTCTGCATGTGAGAAGACGCCCACAGACTCCCACCAGCTCAACTATGACATGCACAACCCCTTTGACATCTGCGCTGCCACCTACAAGCCCATCTACAGGTGCCCCCCCCTTCTTATCTTATATTTATATAGAGTCTTTATCCAAGGTGCTTTACAAGGGTTATGAGCGGTACAATGAGGGATGCTAAAAGTGATGTAGTGAACTAGCCTTTTGCCCGTCCAAGGACGGGTGTATTGCAGTAAATCTGAAACGTGCAAGCGAAAATCAGACCGCGACGTGATATTCATTGCATTAATGCGTGTGGAATTTGTAAGGGCGCGGTGACACAGACTTATTTCATTTTAAGGTTATAATTCCTTGTTCATCATGACGTCCTTTTTTCTTTGATGTCTCAATCACGTTACGGAGATCGTGTGATGTGAGGGTTCTGTCTTTGTAGTGGGGGTTATAAGTTGACGCCGAGGTGGGGGGAGGAGATTATTAATGAGTGGGGCTGTTCGATGTGGACTGACGTCACTTGCGCATGATTGTTAGTGAGGGGGGGGGGGGGAGTACTCCATATTGAGTGACGTCACCCGCTCATGATTATTAATGAGGAGGGGTGGTGTCCATTTGGAGGCTGTTAACTGCTCATGAATATGAATGAGGGGGGCTGGTCGATGTGGAGTGATGTCACGAGCGTTAAGAACAAACATTCCTGGGTGATTATAGTAGGTATAGGGATGGGTTGTGGGGAGGGAGGTTAGTAGGTACGGGAATTATGGGGGAACTTATGGATGTAGGGAAGGATGGGCCAAGGAGAAGAGGTGGATCTTGAGGAAGGAGCGGAAATGAGACAGGGGGAGGGTGCTTGCTTAATGTGGAGGGGAAGTTTGTTCCAGTGCAAGGAGGCAAATAGGGAAAAGTTGCGGAAATGGGATTGTGCACTAGGAGTGGGGGGAACAGTTAGGAGGAGGAGCGATTGAGAGCGGAGAGGGTGGGAGAGGACATAAAACGAGACAAGCGAGGTAGGTAGGGAAAGGCCATGACGAGATGTATATGCTAGCGTAAGGAGCTTGATCAGACACTGGTAGTAAATGGGGAGCCAGTGCATTTCTATAAGAAGGGTGGAGGTGTGGGAGCAGTGTTGTAGGTTGTAAATGAAACGTGCAGACTTATTTTGCATCTGTTGTAGTGGAATTAATGCATAGGCTGGGAGAACGAGTCAGAGAGAATTATAGTAGTCTAATCGAGGGAAGATGAGTGAGAGTATTAATAGTTTGGCGGCTGACTGGGTGATGAGAGGGCGTATTTTGCGAATGCTTACACAGTGGAAACGACAGCTACAGGTGATGGCAGAGATGTGAGAGGCGACGGAAAGAAAGGAGTCGAAGAGGACACCAAGGTTGCGGGGGGGGGGGACAGGGTGAGTGAGAATGATGGGAAGGTGATGGTGGGGGTGGGTGGAGGGGAAAGAGCAGCGGGGAAAAAGAACATGGGTTTTAGAGGAGTTGATGGCAAGGAAGTGAAGCGACATCCAAGACTGAAAGGCAGTTAGGCAGCCTGAATTGTGAGAAGGGAGGTCCAGAGTGAAAGTGGAGAAAGAGAAGAATACTTGGATGTCGTCGGCGAAGAAGTGGTGGGAGAAGTTAAAGGAGGAGATAAGTGTTTTGAGAGGGGAGATGTAGAGAGAGAAGAGAAGGGGTCCCAGGACAGAGCCTTGGGGGGAACACTTGCTGTAACGGGTGAAAGAGGGGTGCAGAAGTGATTGAAGGAGACTGAGGATGAGCGTGAAGAGATTTATGATTGGAGCTAGGATAAAGCAGTGCCGGAAATGCCCATATTACAGAGTACAGAGAAGAGTGGGATGATGGACATTGTCAAATGCCGAGGAGAGGTCGAAGAGATTGAGGACTGAGGAGAGACATGCGTGAGCCGAGTTGGTCAAGTGGTTCTGAATGGTAATGAGGGCGGTTTCTGTGGAGTTGAGCGGGCGAAAACCAGACTGGTGGAGTGGGTGCAGGTGAAGTTTTTGAGGCGGGAGAGGACGAGCGCTCGAGAACTTTGGAGAGGAAGGGAAGCAAGGAAATAGGACGGTAGTTGGAGATGCAGTTGGCATCAAGGGAGGGTTTCTGAATGAGTTGGGGTGATGATGGCCGATTTGTAATTCTCAGAAAAGGCACTGGAGGATAGAGAAGAATTAAAAATGGAGAGTAAGTAGGGAAGGATAGAGGGAAGGACGGAGGGAAGAAGGAAAGCAGGGATAGGGTCAAGGGGTGAGGTGGTGAGATGGACTTTGGAGATGGTAAAGGAGAGTTCCTCCAGAGTCACAGGGGGAAGTCAGTGAGGGCAGGCGGCATAGAGAGTTGGTGATGGGCTGAAGATGGAAGGGGCAGGGTGGGGTACGGGGAAGCTTAGAAAGAGGAGCGAATGGCATTCGTTTTGTAAGTGAAGAAATGGACAAAGTCATTAGAGAGGCCATTGGAAATGGTGGGGAATAGTTGGGGTGGTTGGTGGAGATGGTTATTAAGGGTCGAGAAGAGGAGGCGGGGATGAGTGGAAAGGGAGGAAATTCGAGTGTGGAAGTAATTCTGCTTGGCTACTTCCAGCGAAGATAGGAATGGCCGAAGTAGGGAGAGGTTATTGGAGAGGGGAGAGGGGGAGGGATGTACTCTCCACGTCCGCTCTGATCTGTGCAGAGAGCGATGGCTCGATTGGATGGAGAGGGTTAGCCAGGGCTGGGGGGGGCTTTTGACGGTGGGTGCGGGGGCGCAGGGGAGCAAGGAGGTTGAGTCAATGAGCTGGCAGTGTTCGATGTTACTTGCCATATGTGCAGGTTTTTGTGCGGGTGTAGGCATGTATGTGCGGATGTGGGGAGCGGTAGTGTAGCGGTTAATGCTCTGCGCTTCGAATCCAGCGACCCGAGTTCGATTCCCGCTCATCGCCAACACCGGCGACCATTAATTATCTGAACCGGTCCTGGGCCTCCCCTAGGTGGACTCAGCCTCTAATGAGTACCTGGTGCAGTGTGTAGTAAATCATCGCCACTGGTGAGACAAAGGTGGTTGGACATGGCGCTAGCCACCCACCCCCTTATGTACCGTGCCGGCCTTCATAGGTGCTTGCCAACAGTCTGTTAAGACTGTACAGGGAATCTTTGTCTTTGTAGGTGTGTGTGCTCTCCTGTGGAGGAGAGGTTAGCGTAGTGAACTGCCACTGCACTGCGAAATGGGCTACCACCCGAGTTGGATTCCCGCTCCCGACCGATAACACTGTCAGTAAATATCTGAACTGGTGCCTGGGCATACTCTTTGGTTCTTTCGGTAAAGTCACGTAGGTATAAAATAAAATAAATTAAATCACGACGTTTCGATTGCAACACAAGCAATCATCATCAGGTGGGAAAACCAAAGCAATAACTTCAAATCTAGATTTGTGCCTGGGCATTTAGTTTGTGTGTTTAAAACATCAACAATGGAGAGACAAGGTGGCCACCCATGCCGTCGTGTGGCTTTATAGGTGCCACTCACGAACAGCACTTGTCCCGACAGCCTGTTAAAGGCTACACGGGGGACCTTTGTCTTTGATTCTCTCCCACTGCCGATTGCCACCGTGTGACACGTCTCCTGTGCCCACCGCTGCCTGTGCCTCCCACCCCCTCCATGACCCCTGTGGACTTCTCCTCACCTCCTCTTCCCTGTGTCCCATGTATCTCCCTATGTCTGCGTCTCTCTGCAACTCCAAATGTTTATAATTTCCCCCCCATGTCTCCCATGTCTCCTCTCATTGCCCCCCATGTCTCTTTTCTTGCATCCATCTCATTCCCTGTACCCCCCCTCCCCCACAGAGGGAAGCCAGTGGAGAAGTGTCCCCTGAGTGGCGCCTGCTACAGCCCGGAGTTCAAGGGTGAAATCTGCCGCATAACCAAGGTGAGCACCA
Source organism: Entosphenus tridentatus (assembly GCA_014621495.2). Taxonomy (NCBI): domain Eukaryota; kingdom Metazoa; phylum Chordata; class Hyperoartia; order Petromyzontiformes; family Petromyzontidae; genus Entosphenus; species Entosphenus tridentatus. The sequence continues at coordinate 108,191 of CM025630.2, forward strand.
TTCCTATTCACAGCAATACACAGGGTCCTCCTATCCATTGCCCGACTGACAAATGGGCATTGGCGTGAACATTGGTTCCTCAAATCCACTTATCCTTGCTCTTTGGTTCTTTCGGTAAAGTCACGTAGGTGAAAAAAAAATAGAAATAAATCACGACGTTTCGATTGCAACACAAGCAATCATCATCAGGTGTGACAACCACAGCAATAAAATAGCCGCACTGCTGAACGCTGAGGATGTAATTAACTCGGTAAAATAGACTAGTACCCGGTAAATAAGATAGAAAAACTATGAACCGTTAAATTTTACTTGGTTAATAACATCTTTCCAATGATTGCTCAATTTGTATCCGTCCTCTCGGTTGAAGTTATGTCTGTTTATATATCTGGATGGCTTCATGAACAAATCTCTGATGGTAGCCAGACGGCTTGCAGAGCACCTTGGTCTCGGAGAAAACAATATCATGAGAGCCCACAGCGTTATAGCAATGATCAGCAACGGCGGAGGAATTAGTTCTGCCGTGTTTCAGATCTGATTTGGATCCGGTCAGAGACATGACGTTTCGTTTCCCCAATGTAACAATCACCACAGATGCAACTTAGTTTGTAGACTCCAGAGTATTGCAAGTCAGGAATGACATCCTTCACAGATGGGATTAGATCACGGATTTTGTTTACTGTACTGAATCGGACCTGGATCTTGTGTTTGTTTAAGATTTTGGCAATATTTTTGGTAACGCCTGCTATGTATGGTAACGTGATGGTTTTTATCGGCATCTCAGGGGGTTGTTTCTCCATGATTGGAGAGACAGCTTTGCGGATAATGCGGTCCGAGTATTCATTCATCTTGAGGGCCCGGTGTACGTGTTCCAGTTCACTGGTTAGGTGGTGTTGGTCAGAAATGCAATGTGCCCTATTGTGCAGGTTTTGATGAGGGAATTCTTCTGTGCCGGATGGTGGTGGGATTCAGGTTTCAGATAGGAATCTGTGTGGGTGGCTTTCCTGTAGACAGAATGTCCCAAAGAGCCATCAGGCCTCTTCTCAAACAAACCATCCAGGAATGGTAGCTTATCATCATTCTCCACTTCCATGGTGAATTTGATGGATGGGTGTATGGAATTGATGTGGTTGAGGAATTGGTTCAATGCTGGTAGGCCATGTGGCCAAATGACGAAAGTATCATCCACATATCTCTTCCACAAGGAAGGACGTAGGGTGGATGTCTGGATGGCATCTGTTTCAAATATCTCCATGAAAACATTCGCTATCACTGAGATAAGGGGGAACCCATGGGTGTACCTTCATTTTATTTGTAGAAAGTATCATTCCAGGTGAAGTAAGTGTTGGTAAGGCAGTGCCTAACCAGAGTAGGAACATCAGGGTTCAGTCCATGTTGGACTTAATCTTCAATTATTGCTTAAGGCGTCAGTCACTGGAACCTTGGTGAACAGAGAAACCACATCAAAGCTGACGAGAAGATCATCTGGGGACAATGAAATGCCCTTGATTAGAGAGACGAGGTGAGCTGAATAAAGTACTGCTGAGGTAGTCTTGCCAGTGAATGGAAGCAAGGTATCAGACAGAAAACGGGCCAGCTTGTAGGTAGGTGAGTTGATAGTGGAAATGATGGGCCGAAGTGGTGTGCCTTCTTTATGGATCTTAGGTCGACCATAGAATCGGGGTGGTCTAGGGAGAGCCGTTTAGCTGGTTCGATTAGAGAGGTCGAACTAGTAATGATATTGTTGTTTTTTGTAGTCAGGCTGTTAGTGGGATCTTTGTTGATTTTGGAGTAGCTACCATCAATAAGAAGGTCCTGGATTTTGTTGTTGTATGTGGTTTTAGCCATGATGACAGTGGCATTGCTCTTGTTGGCTGAGAGGATGACTATGTCATCCCTCTTTTTCAATTTTGCGAGTTCCAAGCGCTCGTCTTTGCTGATGTTACTAACGGGTTTCTAAGCATTTTTAAGGATGATAGCAATTTCAGCTCTAGCAACATCTGTCGGGATGTGTCCCAAGCCTTTTAGGGCTACATCCACCTGGGAAATTATATCATCCACTGGGATATGTTTGGGGGTGACAGCAAAATTCAACCCTTTGGCTAGTACCTATTTTAGGTTGTCAGAAATTGGGATGCTAGACTGATTGATGACAGTCTTATTAACATCTAACTTTTCCAACTGTGGGTCTGGAGTCTTTTTTGACAAGAGGTTGAATTTAGCAATCAAGTTGGCTTTGCATTTGGTTGATATTGAATTAGCAGAGAAGACAGTCATGTTATCTACACGGTCCCAATCTGAAGTGGACATTTTTTCCGTTAATGTTAAGTGTGATTGTAAGATAATCTTGTCTAACGCTCCCCCTCTCCTCATTTCCCCCCCCACCGCCCTCTCTGACTTATATAAACCCCCTTAATTCCGGCATCTCGCACCAAATTTTTTTTTGCTGTGGTTGTCACACCTGATGATGATTGCTTGTGTTGCAATCGATACATCCTGATTTATTTCTATTTTTATTTTTTATTAAAAATTTTCACCTACGTGACTTTACCGAAAGAACCGAAGAGTATGGATCCTTGCAGTCACGAAAACTTCAAATCTAGAATGAACCACTTTATCCTATTATGGATGGAATAGCCATTGGCGTAAGCACAGATTCACATGACCAGACCCATGACAAGAAGCATGCGCATTGTGCAGTTCTTGGAAAACTGCATTGTGGTCCCTCTTGTTTTCTTTGGGTCACTTTCCATTTGAGTAAAGGTGGCCAAGCGCAGTGCTGGCCACCCACCCCCCTCATTGGCGTGCTATGCCGGCCTTCATAGATGCTTGCTCGTAACAGCACTTGCCTCCAACAGTTTGTGAAAGACTGCATGGGGGATCATTGTGTGTGTGTGTGTGTTTTATAGGTGACAGAGATTGGGAAGGACGTGATTGGGCTGAGGATCAGCCCCCTGCAGTTCCGCTAACACATCGGGCACATTGGTTCACATGCATGCATCCAAGCATGCACCACACAGGTGCACACACAGGTGCACACACAGGTACACACACACAGGCACACACACACAGACACACACACACAGGCACACACACACAGGTACACACACACACACAGGCACACACACAACAGATCCCCGTATATCCTGAACAGACTGTTGACGCAAGTGCTGTTCGTGAGGACCGATGAAGACTGGCATTGCATGGCGTGCCCAGCACCGCGCCTGGCCGTCTTTGTCTCCCAGTGACAATATTTACACCCTGTACCACCAGATACTTTTTTGAGGCTGAGTCGACCTAGGGGAGGCCCAGGACCAGTTAAGATAATTATCATTGGTGTTGGCCATGAGCGGGAATCGAACTCGGGTCGTCGGGTTTATAGTACAGTGCTCTAACCACGATGCCACCGCTCTCCACACATACACACAGGCACACATGCACATGGGTTTACGCAGAACAATACAAACGAGACTGATAATGCACACCATTATATAATTCACCTTGAGAATGCCATGAATAATTGATAATAATGATGACGGTGATACTCATGATGGTGGTGGTGGTGGTGGCTTTTCATTAGTGTAGGAGTAGGGATCTTCTAATCCGTGGTAATTACTCTCGAGTGCTGTTTGTGTTAAAGCTTTCTCTCTCTTCCTCTTAGGGGGTGGGGAGACTGTATCAGCATCTTTACCTCTGTGATTTGTTATAGTCCTTGGCACAACTAATAAAACGTATATACCTGGAGTCTAGCTATAGCATGTGCAGTGTCCTTCTTAACACATGCCGTGCATGTCCTGTTTGGAAATAATGATGTCAGCTTATAACGCTGCATCACCACCCCAGTGTTCATTGAGATGCACCAGGAGGAGAAGAACCACAGATGAGTGGCAAGGCAGTAGCAGCCAGGCGGTGATTATCCGGTGCTACCAACAATTGCTACCCCCCCAAATCTCTGCTTGTGGGAGGAAACCGGAGCATCCGAAGAAAAATGACTCATGTATGTGAGGTGGCAAAACGTTGTCCCATACATAGGGAACAGGTGGTAGAGTCCACGCTTACCTTTGCTGCCTTTCGACATGCTAAGACAGCTCATCGACACTCATGGGAATGGGAGTTGGAACAGATAGAGATTAAGCCACACTTTGTTGTGCCACCTTCTTGGGATCCAGGGTACGGGCTCCTCTCCCAACACTTGCCGATTGGGAAGGGGGTTTTACAATGTGCATGTTCGACCAACCCTCGGCTGTTTTCACAGCGCTGGATCGCAGGCCATTTGTGCCCGATCAACCTAGTCAGGTCTCTGAAGCTCAAACTAGGTTCGAAGCTTCATGACTGCAGGAATTACTCTTTGGTTCTTTTGGCAAAGTCACGTAGAAAGAAATTAAATAATAGAATACGTCGTTTCTATTGAAACACAAGCAACCATCATCAAGTACAAATGAATGAGAAAACGAACATAGTAAATAAACTTTGGTACTCTTGTAAATATTATGCAATACAACGCAGAGTCGGCCAACAAAACAGTCAACACCCCACCTGGTTGATTACGTTCTTCCAAAGATTTCTAAATTTGAGAGCGAGACAAAACATTCTACCGTGCTTGTTTCAAAGTCCATTCTCTCCTCTGGCCGCTATGGGCAGTAATTCCACACAACGCTCCGTGCTTGTTTGTTTAGAAGTCCAGTGTCCAGCTCGTCCATCCCCCTATGGGCAGGAATTCTACACAACTCCCCCTCTGCCCCCCACCCCCCTCTCTATTTAAGGCCTCGACACAGAGACGTATTTCTGTGTGCCTGTGTGTGTCTCTGTGTTTGTCTCTGTGTGAGTCTCTCTGCTTGTGTGTCTGTCTGTGTCTCCGTGTCTATGTTTTGTCTGTCAAATTTAGCAATCTTTGTAGGAACGTAATCAACCAGGTGGGGTGTTGACTGTTGTGTTGGCCGACTCTGTTGTATTGCATTATATTTCCAAGTTTACTATGTTTGTTTTCTCATTCATTTGTGCTTGGTGATGGTTGCTTGTGTTGCAATTGAAACATCGTATTCTATTATTATTTAATTATATTTCTTTCTCTGAAGCTCATCAGGCTGGAGCCTGAGTCCGTGGCTCTTGGATGAGTTGTATGGGAAACCAACCGTTAATAAAACAGGTGCTATAGGCTGCTGAAGACAACATAGAAACATCCTTTTGTCATACCATATTATGATTCCACCCACGTCCATGCTCTCCTTTTTCTTTACTCAACCCACACCAGCGTCGGGAAGTATGGTCAAACCACAACCTGCACATCTATGGGGAAGCCTTCATCCAGCAGTGGATTGACAGAAATGGCTGTGCATGCACCCGACTTGGTAGTTTTAAGCAATACCTAACCACTACCCTAATTCTAGCTCATAATGTAACCCTACCCCATAACCTAATCCCCAATCCTAACCCTGACCTTTAGTCCAACCCTAACCTAGCCCTAACTGTTGTGACCACTAACCTAACCTCTAACACTAATGCGAACTCAACCTAAGACGCAGATGGCAACCAAATATATAGGAGGGAGGCTGGAGGTAAATTTAAATAAATAAAAAACCTACACATACAAGATAATTAACTGAACTAAGAAAAGTAAATGGAATTTACAAATAACAATGTTAAAAAAACGGTGATGCCGTGGTGAAAGCGGATGCACAACAGTGCGCCTGCGTCCTCCGACCCGTGGCGTACTTTTCAAGCTTTGGGCTGTAATCAGGAAATGCGTTACTTGCCTCATTGGCTCATTCAGCACTGTAGAGGTCAGGGTTGATTGAAGCGCATGAGGGATTTTTTTACATTGACAAACCTGATGGTCTTCAAGGCGGCCAGGAGATGTTTTAATTTAGCGAATGTTTTTACATATGACAACCATACAGTTACAGCCACAGATATGCAAGAAAAATAAATACATCTTTGCCAATGTTATATATTATGTGAGTGGATCTCAGCCCACGTGCTCACTGAAGTTGTCTTGAATAGGGTTTTCCCCTTTTTCTGGCAACAAAACAGGTGTTAAGATGTCAAAACACCAAACTGAAACCTTTTTCAAGGAATCATGTCTGCATTAACCACAATGCTTGTGGTCAGAATGCAAACAAAACATACTCTGATAACACTGGTCAACACACTTTTTCTGGCACAAGGTATTCCAACGGTTTTAAGGTAATTTTGGGGTGCTGATTCCAAATCTGGCATTAGTTTTTGTCTATCACATCAGGTTTTTGAGATATCAAATATTGCATTTTCAATAAAAACATCAAATTTATGCTCCTATACGAATAGCTAAACAGACATCCATACAATAATAAGATAAGATGCAATATACAATAATAATGAAACAAACATTTAATAGCCGTAACACAAAGTTGTGAGAGTGACTGCATATCAATGTGAGTAAATGCATATTACCATGTAAGAATTGAATTGCGAAGATAAGAAAAATATGTACAAAAGGTCATTCACAATAGTGATGTTACATCTGCATAAACGACCTCTTCTTTGACGATCTCCGATCTACAGCTTGTGGAATGTCTCTCATCAAGGACCAGCAGTGATCTGCCATCATGTTTGATTCCCATCGGCATTGGTAACGTTCTTCCATAACTTTAATGTCTTGATGAAAGCGTTCACCTTGCTCTTCGCTCACGTGACCCATGTTCTCTGGAAACTGGGCCAAGTGACTATGTAAGTAGTGGACCTTGATGCTCATTCTACATCCAAGTGCTTGGAAACTCAAGAGCAGCTCCTCCACTATCTCTCGATAGTTGTCCGCTTTCCTGTTCCCAAGGAAATTCCACACCACATCAGAGAATGCATTCCAAGCTCTAGCCTCTGCCGCAGTCATTGTTGTAACAAAGTGTGGATCCCTGATGAGTGTTCTTATTTTAGGGCCATCAAATATTCCTGCCTTTTTCTTCTCGGCACTGAGACTTGAAAAGGTTGAACATATATAGCTGAAGCAGTCTCCAGTGTGATCAAGAGCTTTGACGAATTGCTTCATTAACCCAAGTTTTATGTGCAGTGGGGGAAATACAATTTTATTCCTATCAACCAGAGGCTCATTCTTGATGTTCTTGTCACCAGGCGTCAAACTGATTCTTGGTGGCCAGTTCTTTTTAACCCAGTGTTCTAATGTAGCCCTACTGTCCCAGTAGCACAGGAAACAATGGTATTTGGTGTGACCTCCTTGCTGACCCAGCAGAAAATTTACCATTTTCAAATCAACACATTAGCCATCCATGAACATGGTATTCCAATCTATCCAGAACAATCTTGATGTCCTATTGGGATTGAATCATATATATTTCTGTTGTGAAGTAACATATTTCAAACTCCTTTACTACTGTCAATGAAAAGGCTCCATTCACTTGAATCATATGCGGGCAGTCCCATATTGAGAAGAAGCCCTTCAACATCATTACAATAAACAAGTTGACCATCTGAATGGAAGTACTTTGGCAGTGCTGCTTTTCTGTTACGATAAAAGGAGACACTAGTACCAGGTCTGAGTAGTCCTTTCTTTTGCAGCCTGGAAGCCAACAATTCAGCAGACTGCTTTGGCAAATACAAATCTCTTACAAGATCATTCATTTCAGGCTGACTAAACAGAGACATTTTATCACAATCTGCATCAGATTGCGTATATTCGATCTGAGCAGCATCATCTGTAGAAGCAGGTAAACTGAGGGATTCAACATCAATCTCTGGTAGCTCAGTAAATAAAGGCACAGGTATTTCCTCAGTGTTCAACTGGTCGTCTGGCAGATGGGATATCTGGGTATTGTAAGTGTTGTTTGTTTTTATTATTGAAACCTTTTACATTGACAAGGCAGAAGTAGCAGTTATCCAAATGGGTTGTAGGTTCTCCCCAAATCATTGGCACACCAAACTTAAGCTTAGCATTCTTTCCTTTAGACCATGATCGCAAAGTTTCAACACAGGTTTTACACACTTTTTGAGGAGCCCAATTTTTGTCTTGGTCTCCAAGTCGTACTTTAAAGTAGGCAAGATAAACCTTCTTGACAAAGGTATTGATGTTGCGCCTTTGATCCTGCAAAGTGAAGCTGCCACAGATGTAGCAGAAGATATCTGGGTCATTACTGCATTTCCTTCTTTCGGATGTTGTAGCCATTGTTAGATCATGCCCTGCAGAAGAAAAAGATTAAATAAATGTGGATATCTACATAAAATGATATAATAAACACACCATCCTAAAAATACAGCACCATGTTTTAACACTAAAGCGGTCACTGACTCGCAACAACTTGCAATCATAAGTGACAGAGTTAATTTCGGGTAAAATCAATGAAAATGGGGTATGCCGATAGCATAAAAATGAAATGTGATGGAGCAAATCTGAGATCAGATTTGGAATCAGCACCCTGGAATTAGTCTAAAACAGCTGCAAAAGTCCAGGCCAGATTTTTTTGTTGTTGACCAGTGTAATATATGCATTGTCCTTGAAACTGATTGGTCCACACCAGAGACAGCTTTCTTTTGAGCCTCATCTCAACTGGTGTTAGACCAGAGGACGCCAAAAGGCATTGTGGTTAATGCAGACATGATTCCTTGTAAAAGGTTTCAGTTTGGTGTTTTAACATCTTGACACCTATTTTGTTGCCAGAAAAAAGGGGAAAAACCTATTATATTTTGGTACTGGCAAATGAGGTCCCATGATGTCTTGAATAAATAAGGTTTTAAATATTTGAACGTATTGGTGGTACATTGGTGCGCGGGAAAAAAAGCATTCCTGGGGTGTCTGTTTTATTTCTGTTGATTTTTCTCTCGCAAGAGATGCGCAGAGAAGGGAGGGGTTCACGTTTTTGGGTTTTAAGCACAAACGCACATCACACAGTTCAGTCTGGTTCGAGTCGTGCTCAGTCTTGTGACTCAGCTTGCGACGCAGCGAGATATGGAACGAGGTGGCGTGGTGTGGTTAAGTGCGAGTGAAGCTTGCGAAATTCCAGCTATCACTCTCGTGAAAGAGCCTCAGCAGAGCAGCCTGAAGTGAGGGCGGGAGAGGCATCAGTGGGTGTCCGTGTGAAGCTGGCAGCTGCACGATCAAGGAGAGAGCACGGAGAAAATGAGAGAGAGAAAGTGACGAGCGACAACAAGCAACCTGGAGAAAAGGGCGTAAATCGCCAAGCATCGACCAAGCGAGCATCAAAGAGGACCAGCAGCAGCGGATGAGCGACGAGAGCCATCGTGCATCGACAGAGAGAACGGAGCAGTGGAAAGAGCCTGATTGGCCGCCCGTGAGGAAGAGGAGAGCGCCATCGAATGCGCCGTGTGTTTAATACACACACACATCGACCAGCACCGCTGAGAACCGACTCGTCATCCAGCAGTGGAGGAGCTGCGCTCTATCCGACGACGGAATCATCGCGCACCACGACGGCGAGTGTCGTGCCGACTCGTCATCCAGCAGTGAAGGAGCTGCGCGCTATCCGACGACGGAATCATCGCGCACCACGACGGCGAGCGTCGTGCCGACGCCACTCATCTAGCAGTGGAGAGAGAGAGAGTGCACGAGCAGCACAAGCCGGGCGCTATCAAGCATCATGCGACTGAGCCTCTTCAAGGACCGCATCGTGCCAACGCTGCTCAATCTAGCTGCGGAGAGAGAAAGCCGGCTGCGGGCTCGTGGCTGCCACGCCCGAGAGAGGGAGCAGGGTGTGAAGCCTCTGGTTGTATACCCCTCCTCACCCCCCGCAAGCTCACGACACAACTCCCGGCTCTAAACATGTTTTTAATTAAATAACTTAACAAGGGGATAACGCACACACAACACGCACATCGAATAAGACTATTCCAAAAAGTTATCTTGGTGTTTTGAAAAGGGTTGCCATTTCAAGGCGGTGCATTCAATATCAACTGATCGTGCAAAGTAGAGTTGCTGCTCGTCGAGTTACATGAATACGATTGTTAGAAGTGTGTTAGTCATTTATTTTCGTTAATTGCATAATCTTGCCGATGAATCTATTGACGTATACTTTTGCCCTCGGGATATAATAATTTGCTTATTGCCTTTCGTATGAATATCATATTAGAGTGTCATATGTTTATTTATAATTAAAATTGCTTAACACAAGAGTGGTTCAGTGTTTCTTTCCAAGTCCATGCAAAAAACGTATTAATAAGAACTGTATCCTGCGTTGAGATATGAATTTGGAGACCTAACATAACATAAACACACTAAGATAATCAATAAATGTTTAATCAAAGATAATCGTTTTATCCCGATTGATGAATACGACACTGGGCAGCGAAGCTAAGCCTAATTATCATAACTGCCCACATTAACATAATTGCAAGCATTCACATAAATAAATACGATTATCTCCATGCGATTTACGCATTTTTTCCAATTAAATTTTTTTCATAATCCGACATATACAACAACACGAAGCTTCACACAGTCTGTTGCCGTATAGCAGCACCCAGCATGATGATGATTGGCTGCTATGTGTTCCATACGCAGCTTTGACTCGTGCCCTAGACTTGGTCAGACGGTTCCTCGATTCATTTCAAGAATCATTTTTTGGCATACGGTAGCATCAAAAGATTGACGCATATCACACGTTCGAATGGGAAAGCAGCTGCTGAATCTAAGGTAACTTCTGATGTGGAGTCTGCAGCCCTCTCAAGGTCAACAGTGTCATTGTCGGTTCGGGCCTCCTGTTTACCTGGCGAGTACAGCAGTATCGCGTGCCCCCGGACCAAAATCAATGATCAATATTAACCTTTTTTAGCAAAGCTCAGTAAACTGAATAAACATTCAAATCTGCCAAACTTGACCACAGGGTCAAGTAAACACCAATAAACAAATTTGCTGATCTAAATTTAGTTTTTAGACTTGTATGTGGACCCCAATGTGTTATGGTGCATCGGTGTACCGCCAATACGTCCATATCCCACTCCAATCGCCAATATTACCACAACTTCGGGGATTTGATCTCAATCCCGAAAAACAATGGAGCACATTAACTAATCCCCTTGTCTCATGGCATATTCACCCACGACTTTAATGAGTGGGACAATTATCGGAGCTTCGCAAAAAATATACAATGGGAAGGGAAGTCCGTTTGAGGAAACAACACTGAAAGAAACGTGTTTCGACTTGGCTTGGCAGTCGGTGGGAAAACAACCCGTACCGTGATGGTCCCATTGAGACACAGGTCACGTGTGCCAATATACCACTTTCCTTCGGAGTGGGCAGGTAGGAACTTGGTTGGACAGCGCATTCGTGCACGACAGACAGACAAATAATCCCTGGTGGGCAGTGTGGAACCTGTTGTTCCTACCTGTAAAACATTGCAGTAGACCTCTTGTTAGGCCAGTGTAATGACGGTTTGATTTTCATCTCTACTGGTGCAGAAAATGTCAAGATTTATGTATCCATAATAGAGGGGGGCATTTTTTGGGTTAGATCGCATAAATATAAATGTGTCGTTAAAACCCACCACCACCCGACACAGCCAACTAGTAAGGGTTGTCACGTAAACAGAACATGTCAATTTGTCACTAATACAGCACACTGGTGTGTTGGACAGTTAAGCCACAACATTCACAATCTGAGTACGACGTTTTGCCTGTAATTACAACTAGCTTCATCAGGCGACAGCCACAAATCTGGCTCTTGCCTGGTGAAACTAGACGAACATGAGATGGGTGAGGTGCACCGCAACTCGCCTGGGGGCCCCATAAAGTCGATGGCGGCCGGGATGACAACGATGGCGACCCGAAGCGTCCTCGACGTGCAGCGCGACACCCCGAGGCGGTGTGTCCCAGCAGCCCGCAGTTGTAGCAGACGGCACGGCTGGAGCCCGGACAAGGGAAGGTTTCTTGAGGACGGTCACGTCATCCTTGCCGCTCCATATTGCATCTCCGACCTCCACCGTCGACAGCAGCACAAACTGGAGCATGCTCGTCCTCTTCCGACTCCTCGCGCAAGCACGCAGGTTAGGTAGCATGCCACCAGCCCCGTTTGTCTCTTCAACCCCAGGTGAGTCTGTATACAACGGGTGATCACGAGGGATGATGGATCATCCTCCAAGGCAGGTAGGGCAATGTTCAACTCCTTCGCCAGCCCCAACAGTCTTTATAAGACTAAAAAGTCAATGCCCACTGCCTCCATCTTCGGAAACGCCGCCTGCGCCAGGGACAGCAGAGTGCTTCGGAAGGCGAGGGGCGTCCGGCTTCCCTTCGCCGTCGTTCAGCAAATCTGTTGCATACACTGGACGGTGGGTCATAAACTGCGGCCGTTGCCTTGAACGCTTGTGATAGCTTGGATCACTGCGCCGGCAGGATGGCGTAAAATGCCGCCAAGGCATCGTCGTCAAGAGAGGTGGAGAGCGCTTTCAATGCTTCTTCCTCCGTCCACCCCGCCAACGTGCAGCTTCCGGTGAAGCAGCGTTTGAACACCTCCCAATTCCTGCCAGCTGCTGTGAATTCTCGAACAAATAGGGGTCGGCGATGCAGCGCGGTGGCGTCCTGCGGTGCAGCCGGCGGGTGGGAGGAAATGGCGGCCTCTCTGCCGCGTGCTCCCGCCAAAATGGTTGCCGCTCGATCGGGCGGCGTGGCGAGAAAGTCGCGCGCTTGGACGGCGGCAGCGACAATGTCGACGCCATGTGGCTCCGGGGCGATCTTCTCCGTCGACAGCTTTCCGGTGTTGAGTTTGGTGGCCAACTTGGCAGCGGCGCCCAGCAACAGTGATGAGTCTGCCGCCTGAACCGCACAGCGCTGTTCCGCTGCCGGTGAAGCCTCAGCAGAACCCTCCTGGGTTGCCATCCCCGGGGCTGTTGGTAGGATGATGTCTCCGTCGTCTTCTTCACCCAAGGAGTTTCTGGCAGGTTATCTACAACGTGTGAGTATCTTGCCTCCCTCTAGATAAAATTTGCCACTTCTGTCACCAAATGTAATGGCTCGACAGAGGCGCAAACACTCGTGTGGAGGAAACACTTATTTATTTAACACAACTGCAATACAACTGCAAGACACCCTACACTCTCGCTAACACTCAGGTACTACTTGGCATGGCCAAGCCAGGAGGGCTTCTGCTTGGCCATGATGACTGGAGGCTTCTTTCTTCATTTTCTTCATGAGACGTCTTCATCCCAGGTATAAACAGCCCAGCTCTCTGCTGAGCCGGCTTATAAGCCCCCCTGGCGTGGCCGGCCACACCCTGGTGTTGTATATGTCGGGTCTTGAAAAATTTATAAAAATAATTACATTTGAATAAAGAGTTGGAAAATACGCAATCATCGGAATTTATGCTAATTTATGGAAATTATGCTAATTAGGGAGGTGATCATATTGCATATGTATGTGATTATACTAATGTTTGCAGTTATTATAATGTTGCTTACCTCGTTGTTCAGGGTTGTATTATCAATCGGGATAATACAATTATTCTCGCTTTCACATTTACTGATTATGTCTTAGTGTGTTTATGTCAGGTCTCCAAATTCAAATCTCACCACAGGATACAGTTCTTATAATTAAGATTATTATGCATGAACTCAGGGAGGCACCACTCATACTCTTCTGTGATAAGCAACTTTAATTCTAACAAACAAAAAAACATACACTCTAATATGCGAACTCGTATGCTTGTAATTACGTTGTCAAACTGGGTAATCAAAACAATTGATTAATTCCTCGGAGTAACGTGAGCATATACGGCGATAGGAAAATTTCCTTAAAACATGTGTACGACGATATTCATACGAACGGCAATAAAGAAACATATCCCGAAGGCAAGGTATGCGTCAATGAATTAATCGGTAAGATTATGTAATTAACGAATCGTCTTGGGCCAATGGTGTGCGACAGTGTGCCTGCTTGAGCAGATGTTTATCAATTGGCTAAGGCTTCATTAAATTCGCTGGCAAGATTATGTGATCAAAAGAAAGATTTTACACAATATTATCCCTGCGAGTGTATATGTTTGTAATGAAGGTTTCTAAACGTTTAGTTTTCATCTATGAATTCACAGCTAATATTTTATGCAATAAAAAAAATAACGACTAAAACACTTCAAAGCGACCATATCCACGTAATTCGATGGGCAGTAATGCTTTTCACGATCAGTTGATATTTAACGCACCACCTTGGAATGGCAACCCTTCTTGATACACAAAGATAACTTTTGGGAACAATCTTATTCGTCCCGATATGCGTGTTGTGTGCGTACCAAAATTTTGTTTGTTCCCTGCGGAGTGGTGAGCGTGTGAGGGTGGGCGTCGTCTGCAGCTGTTTGTCCGCTGCTGGATGGCGAGTCGGCACGACGCTCGCCGTCGTGGTGCGCGATGATTCCGTCAACAGATAGCACGCGCAGCTCGTCTGCTGGTCGCCGCTCCTCACTCTTGCCTTGGTTCCCAGCTGGTGCTTGTCGGTGTGTGTGTGGATCGAACCCACGGCGCTCTCGCTCGCCCTGACACGCTTGCTCACGGGCGGCTGGTTAGGCTCTTTCCACTGCTCTGTGCTCTCTCCTTGATTGTGCGGCTGCCAGCTTCACACGGACATCCGCCCTTACTTCAGGGCTGCGCTGGCTCAGGCTCTTTCTTCTGCTGGATGAGCTGAGTCGGCACGATGCTTGTCCACTGGCAGCTTTCACCCTTTGCTCGGTGGCGCTACTGCGTGCTGGCTTGGTCGATGCTTGGCGCTTTCCGCCCTTTCTCGAGGTTGATTGCTTGACGTTGCTCGACTTTCGTGCTCTCCGCCCTTCTTCCAAGAGGGCGCTTGCTGTGAGATGCTCGTTGCTGGTAGGATCACTAACTCTCAAAAAATAACAAATTGTATTTGCACCCTCTTAAACAACTATGAAAGCTTAGTACAATACAACTTATCGCAATCCTTGACTTTGCAAGCTATTCAAAACATCAGGATAAATAGAATAAAACTTTCAGCGATACTCTGTCGGTCCATGCCGAACTTAGCTCTTAACAACACATCGTCCCTTCTCTCTGCGAGACACGACACCCATGGTTGATCTTGAGGCCATGCCTCGGAGTCTGGACGCTGGCCGTAGCTCTTCTGTAGCTGGTGGTGATCTTCTGTCGCTGGCTGGAGGTCTTCTGTGGCTGGCTGGAGTCCTGGCAGTAGCCTCAATGTATGGGTAGAGTCTCTGGTTATATCTGAAATTATCTCCCCTCGGCTCGCCTTCTCATAAAGGACCGGAACTTCCTTTGATATCGCTCTCAGCCCGTGAGAACAGCTGTACGTGTGTCTGTGTGTGTGTGTTCTGATTTTATTGAGGTAATAAGTTTCATCAGAGCCTGATTTCTTTCGCCTTCCTCGAGCCATCCCGCCATCAAAAGGAAGTAGCTGCTCCAGATTGCCCCCACGTGCGTTCTTTCAGTCCCCCCACCCTCTGCAATAATTAACCTGGAAGTAGGGGGGTTCCCCCATCTTACCCCGCTTCCCCCCCCTTCCCTCGCGGGGGTGTTACATTTTTTGTCTCTCACAAAGAGGTGTTACATTGTATCTCCCTTTGTGGTTGTATTGCTACCACATGCTGCTGGAAGACAAAGGCGGCTGGGAGGATTTCTCTATGGAATACATTTTATCTTGGTTGCGTGTGGTTGACCTATTTCGCCTCATCCCTCCTGGATGACCCTCGGTCTAATACTTCAGAATTATTATTTGGTTTGTTTATTCAAGATTTGTGATTTAGCATTGTTATTACCTCGTATATTCATAGGGTTTCATTAACCTTCGTTCCCCCGTTTGTATCCAGGGATTGTGCTGTTTTACTCGAGTTATATTTTGATATTCTGAGGTTAGATGTAACTATGTTTGGACTTAAGTTTTCGTGATTGCAGGAATTCATATTCCTTGGTTTTTGGAAAGGTAACGTAGGTAGAAGAATAAGAAAAAGGTGCATAACATTAGTATTCAAATAGTAAATGATAAATAATAACCCACTAATGTAGGTTGTAGCCTGGTCTTTAATCGGAGTGAGTGTTTGGGTCTATGATGTTCACTTATTCTTGTTGCTAAGTTTTTGGACTTTTCCGTTAAATATAATAACTTAAAAATTTCCCTGTTTGGTTTTCGCTGCCCGGGAAATTGTCGACGCCTGGTTTTTTAAATTACTTTTTAGGGCTCACCTCTGGCTCCCTGGTCCCGAGTGTGGATACTCGTGGGGGGGGGGGGGTGTCTTACCCCCTTTTGCTCCAAGCGACCCCGTGATTGATTATTAAAAAAAATATTGGCAGAATTATTCTTAATATAAATTTTTGGAAAAAGGCCTATTGATACAACACTGGCCACGCCCCCTGCTCGAACCCACGACAAGGCTCCACTCCCCGACGACGTGACCCCCAGGGTCCCCCAGGGCCCCTGGCCCCCACCTGGATCCGATCACGTGTCCCGCCGGGGTCACGGCCTGACACAACCCCCGTAGCACTCGTCAACAGCCTCCATACCGAACATGCAGTGACGTCACGCGTACAGACCCAACATAGCAGCGACGTCATGTGTGTAGAGACCCAACAGAGCAGTGACGTTATGTGTGTACTGACCCAACATAGCAGAGATGTCATGTGTGTACTGACCCGACACGGTAGTGACGTCATATTTCACTACACTTGCAAGTAGCCCATGAGCTTGTAATTACCAACATACTCTTCTAGCATTGGCACATCCACACATGATACAGTGAGGGAAAAAAGTATTTGATCCCCTGCTGATTTTGTACGTTTGTCCACTGACAAAGAAATTATAAGTCTATAATTTTAATGGTAGGTTTATTTGAACAGCGAGAAACAGAATAACAACAAAAATATCCAGAAAAACATATGTCAAAAATGTTATAAATTTTTTAGCATTTTAATGAGGGAAATAAGTATTTGACCCCCTCTCAATTAGAAAGATTTCTGGCTCCCAGGTGTCTTTTATACAGGTAACGAGCTCAGATTAGGAGCACACTCTTAAAGGGAGTGCTCCTAATCTCAGCTTGTTACCTGTATAAAAGACACCTGTTCACAGAAGCAATCAATCAATCAGATTCCAAACTCTCCACCATGGCCAAGACCAAATAGCTCTCAAAGGATGTCAGGGACAAGATTGTAGACCTACACAAGGCTGGAATGGGCTACAAGACCATCGCCAAGCAGCTTGGTGAGAAGGTGACAACAGTTGGTGCGATTATTCACAAATGGAAGAAACACAAAAGAACTGTCAATCTCCCTCAACCTGGGGCTCCATGCAAGATCTCACCTTGTGGAGTTGCAATGATCATGAGAACGGTGAGGAATCAGCCCAGAACTACACGGGAGGATCTTGTCAATGATCTCAAGGCAGCTGGGACCATAGTCACCAAGAAAACAGTTGGTAACACACTACGCTGTGAAGGACTGAAATCCTGCAGCACCCGCAAGGTCCCCCTGCTCAAGAAAGCACATATACATGCCCGTCTGAAGTTTGCCAATGAACATCTGAATGATTCAGAAGACAACTGGGTGAAAGTGTTGTGGTCAGTTGAGACCAAAATGGAGCTCTTTGGCATCAACTCAACTCGCCGTGTTTGGAGGAGGAGGAATGCTGCCTATGACCCCAAGAACACCATCCCCACCGTCAAACATGGAGGTGGAAACATTATGCTTTGGGAGTGTTTTTCTGCTAAGGGGACAGGACAACTTCACCGCATCAAAGGGACGATGGACGGGGCCATGTACCGTCACATCTTGGGTGAGAACCTCCTTCTCTCAGCCAGGGCATTGAAAATGGGTCGTGGATGGGTATTAGAGCATGACAATGACCCAAAACACACGGCCAAGGCAACAAAGGAGTGGCTCAAGAAGAAGCACATTAAGGTCCTGGAGTGGCCTAGCCAGTCTCCAGACCTTAATCCCATAGAAAATCTGTGTAGAGAGCTGAAGGTTCGAGTTGCCAAACGTCAGCCTCGAAACCTTAATGACTTGGAGAATATCTGCAAAGAGGAGTGGGACAAAATCCCTCCTAAGATGTGTGCAAACCTGGTGGCCAACGACAAGAAACGTCTGACCTTTGTGAATGCCAACAAGGGTTTTACCACCAAGTACTAAGTCATGTTTTGCAGAGGGGTCAAATACATATTTCTCTCATTAAAATGCAAATCAATTTATAACATTTTTGACATGCGTTTTTCTGGATTTTGTTATTCAGTCTCTCACTGTTCAAATAAACCTACCATTAAAATTATGGACTGATCATTTTTTTGTCAGTGGGCAAACGTACAAAATCAGCAGGGGATCAAATACTTTTTTCCCTCACTGTAGATGCATGAGGGGTCCAAGCAAGAACATCTGCTTGACGATATAGTGACGGACCAGCGAATGTGGACCCATATCCTTGACACCAAGACCTATCGCGCAGCTGATTTACCCACTGGCTTCTCATCTCTAAAATGCGCCTGCCATGGACACCCACCACTCCGGTAGTAGGTATCCATCTCGGACCCTATTCAAACCCAAAGTAGCCTAGTCTCAGCTAGCTAAGATAAGTTTCAAGCAGGAATGTCAACATCACTTGCAGTTGGGGTTGGCATCGCCCCCACTCCTGGTGCTGAGGGGGAATGGGTGAGGTTCAGGAGTGTGGCTCATGCAGCTGCAATGGCTGCATTGGATATGCAGTCCAGACCTTCACAGAGACCCTGAATGAAGGAGGAAGTATTCTAACTTGTTGAGAGAAAACGACAGGCCCGCGCCCATTGTGTAAAACATCCAACATTGGAAAATAAGGAGGTTTACCGCGGCCTTCGCTCTGAGGTACAGAGAGCTGTGCGACACTGCAAGGATGAGTGGTGGGCGGTTGGCTTGGTACGGTGCAACATAAGTTTAACATACATACATACAGAGGATGGAATCTGCCTCAATAGCCCGCAATCACAAATCACTCTTTAATTCCATTCAAAAAGTTACTTGCAGCACCTGACCTATCACCATCCTTCAAGAAAATAATGGTGGTTCGATCTCTGATGTCCAGGAACTGGTCTGCTAGTTTGCAGAGTATTTGTAGTAGGTCTTAGGGACGGGAATTCCTTCAGCCCAGGCATCATGGGATAAAGTGAGGACAACCTTGCTTGGGATGCAGTGCCTCAAACATTGCTGAGGGAGGGTAGCGTTTGTGTATAGACTGCCCTACATGACATCATCACTCCTGTCTGGACCACAGTACCGGTTCCGCAGGATTGTAAGGATCCCCTGGTGGTCCCTCCTCTTAAAGAGGGGGAAGCACCAGTGACATATTGTAACAACTACAGGAGCACAGCTTGTAGCAACTACAGGGGCATATCTCTCCTCAGTGTGCTGGGAAAGGTGCTGGCAAAAAATATTCAACATCGCCTTGCCAGGCACGCTGAGGAGAGGCTTGGGGAGCCCCAATGTAGTTTCAGACCAGGGCAGTCATGCCCGGATGCTATATTATCTGTCCGTCTGCTGCAGCAGAGGTGTAGGGCATTCCAAACAGACCTATATTCTCTGCTTTAGTCACACACCCTCTGCTCATAATCATTAAGGGCCTTCTTGATGGTGGGCAGGCCCGGGTAAAGCTTCGTGGCCAGCAGTCAGAGCGATTCCCTGTTTATCTTGGAGTGCAACAGGGATGTCTTCTGGTTCCCATATTATTTAACATAATCTTTAACTACATTGATTGAGAATCTTTCCATGTCTGTACTGGAGGAATTTCTATCTGGTGCAGATACAATGGGAGTTGTGGGGAGGGTTGAGAGTTTTCCATAACTGGGCAGTGTGCTTATGACCAGTTCCGGTTTGACAGCAGAAGTATCAATCCGAATCGGTCAAGCGGCATTATATTTGCATTGGCTGCGTAATGCTGTGTGGAAGCTTCCTGGTCTGTCGCTCCACACGAAGCTTTGGGTTTTCTCGGCCACAGTCATGCCTTCCCTTCCCTATGATTGTGAAACGTGGACCCCTCTAATGGAACATCTGCGCTGGTTAGAAACATTCAGGCTGGCCTGCCAATGGTCCATCTTGGGTCTAACCAGGCTGTATTGTGCGAGGAGCTTACAAATCCTAGAAAAATCTGAACACATTTCGAGCAGTGAGCTCCTCCGGTAGGCAAGGCTGCGTTGGCTGGATCATGTAGCCCACATGCTCAACCACCACATACCAAAGCAGCACCTGTTTGGCC
>CM025630.2:166783-181336 GCA_014621495.2 Entosphenus tridentatus
CACCACCACCACTACCACCATAACTCCCACCACTACTAACACCACCACCGCCGCCGCCGCCGTTTGAACCACCGTGCCGCACCGCGCCGTGGGCCCCAGGGTAAGGCCCGGCTGGTGGAGGAGAGGCAGAATCTGGACGATCTCCACGCCAAGAAGTCAGACGTTGAAACGCAGCTCCATAGCTGCCCTGAGGCTCTCAGGGAGCAGATGGATGAGGAGCTACGCATGGTTCGTCACCCCCCCCCCCGCACCCCCCCGTCGACACCCCCTGCACCCCCCTGCACCCCCCCGTCGCCCCCACCCCCCACACGCCACGCAGACCATGCCAGCACCGCTCACGCTGCCAGGGTGGGGGGGGGGGTGCACGGTACGCAGGTCCCATCTCCTGGCGCCGCGGAAAACTGTAAGTTGAAGAAACTTTGGGTTTTCTTAAATGTTGACGACGGTGATGGTGGTGATGATGCCATGATGGTGGTGTTGATGATGGTGATGATGACGACGGTGATGATGATGATGGTGATGCTGACGATGGTGGTGGTGATGATGATGATGACGGTGGTGATGATGACGATGGTGATGATGACGACGGTGGTGATGATGACGATGGTGGTGATGATGATGGTGATGATGATGATGGTGGTGATGATGACGATAGTGATGTTGATGATGGTGGTGATGATGACGATGGTGGTGATGATGACGACGGTGATGTTGACGACGACGGTGATGATGATGACGACGCCGCCGACGATGTCCCAGGTGAGCGACCAGCTGGAGTGCGGCGCTCGCCGCTTCGAGGATTTGGAGTTCCAGCAGCTGGAGACGGAGTCGCGGCTGGAGGAGGAGAGGGAGGCCGGACTGCACAGCGTGCTCAAGGACATGACGGAGCTGAGACGCACCATCGTCTCTCGCAAGGTGGAGAGACACGCGGAGAGAGACACGCGGGGAGAGACACGCGGGGGGAGAGGCACACGAGGAGACGTGGGGAGAGACATGCAGAGAGCGACGTGCGAGGAGAGACACGCAGAGAGAGACACACGGGGGGAAACACGCGAAGAAAGACACACCAGGAGAGACACACGGGGGGAGAGGCACACATGGAGAGAGACACGCGGGGAGAGACACGCGGGGGGAGAGATACGCGGGATGAGACACGCAGGGAGAGACACACGGGGAGAGACGCGGGGGGAGAGGCACATGGGGAGACACGTGGGGAGAGAGACGCAGAGAGAGACACGCGGGGAGAGACACGCGGGGGGAGAGACACGCGGGATGAGACACGCGGGGAGAGACACATGGGGAGAGACGTGGGGGCACATGGGGAGACATGTGGGGAGAGAGACGCCGGGAGAGACGCGCAGGGACATGTAAGGAGAGGCACACGGGGAGATGCGTGGACAGAGAAGTAGGGACAAGTGGAGACACGCGGGGACCACGGGGACCAGAGGAGCAGGACAACTTGCCGGCCTTGATAGGCGCTGTTTGAGGCTACACGGGGGACCTTTGTCTGTGTAGGAGCGTCTGTGTGCGCTGGAGCGTCAGGCCAACCAGACGCTGCGGGCGTCGGAGGTGGAGAGGCAGAGACTCCAGCGGGAGAGGGGCACGCTCGTGCGCCTCTACGAGAGGGTAAGACATCACCGACATCATCAACAACATCATCATCAACATCACCATCAACATCACCAACGTCATCATCACCAATATTGTCAATTTAACACGTAGGCTTTCGCGACCAATATTATTCATAATATAGGTTTTTGGGTCAGATCGCGTTATTTATAAATGTGTTGTAACCCTCCACCACCCGACACGGCCAAATAGTAAAAAATGTGTCACGTTTTTCAAAGGACAAAATAATTCACTTCTTTAAAGTTCTGTTGATTCTCTCTTCAGCACACCGGTGGGCTAAATAAGTGAATTATTTTGTCTTTTGAAAAACGTGAAACATTTTTTACTATTTGGCCGTGTCGGGTGGTGGAGGTTTACGACACATTTATAAATGACGCGATCTGACCCAAAAACCTATATTATGACCAATATTGTCACCAACATCATCGCCATTAATATCGTTGTCATCAACAACACCAACATCATCATCAACATCAACGTCATCATCAACATCAACATCATCACCAACATCAACAGCATCATCAACATCATCACCATCATCACCAACATCATCACCAACATCATCACCAACATCAACCTTTGACTGTGTATGTGTGTCTGTGTGTGTCTGTGTGGTGGGGAGCAGTAGTGCAGCAGTTAGCTCGCTGATCTAAAAACCCGGTGGCCCAAGTTCGATTCCCGCTCACGGCCAACACCGGTGACGATTATCTGAACCGGTTCCTGTATCTCCCCTAGGTCGACTCAGCCTCAAATGAGTACCCCGCGCGGTGTGTAAACATCGCCACTGGGGAGACAAAGGCGGCCGGGCTTGGTGCTGACCACCCACCCCCTCGTGTGCCACAGTGCCGCCCTTTACGAGTGCTGCCGCTCGCTAACAGCACTTGACCCCACAGTCTGTTAAGGCTACACGGCCGGGGGGGGGGGATCTTTGTCTTTGTGCCACCCGTAGGAGAGGGAGGAGCTGTCGCTGGTGGAGGTTGAGTTGGCGGAGATGATGGGGAACGTCGACGTCGGAGCCGCCCTGTCTCCTGCCCTCAGAGAGGTGACCGCAGTGGTGCCCCCGTGTTGACTTTCTCCCCCCCCCCCGCCCCCCCCCCCCCCCCCCCCCCCCCCCCCCCCCCCCCTACCCCCCCCCGCCCCACGTGCCCCTAACCACCGTTCCGTTAACCGCGCTCTGCCAGATTCGGGGGGCGGCGGGGGGGAGGAAGGAACGAAAAACACCAAAAAAAACGTAGCCGTAAATACAAGGTGCTTCAGAACAATGTTAACACTTACATGGGGCTTGTCGTTTTTAATGGGAAAAGAGTGGCTAATACACTGTGACATGGTGACAAATGTTATGTTAAGTCTCCCACTTATTCGCCATCGTTGTCAACGCACGCCTGGAATCTTCTCCAGGTGGTCTCCAGAGCCCGAAGGCAGCACTTTTCTGGTGGCGTTGTTGCAAATTCTCCGAAGTGTTAACATTTTTTTGAAGCACGCTGTATTCCCCAACCCACCGCTACTTTTCAGAGTCTTAACGGTTCCTGGGCTTTGTAGGGACCAACCGCTGGGGGGGGGGGGGTGGTGCCCTAGAGCTAAGATTGCAGAGAACGACTGAGATGAGATGATGTGAAGCACCCTGGATCTGTCTGGAGGGGGGGGGGGTTAGGGGCGGCTGTTCGACCCCTCTCCCGTGTTTCCGGACGTACCTGCAAGTCGCGGGGTCGTGTGGTGCAGTGGCTCGTCCCGTTCACCGCCGCATCTCTCGGGAGCAACGCGCAAAGCTGCTCGGCGTTCGTGTTGTTGAAGAGTGATGGGCGCAGCAGCAGCGCCAGCGCCGTTATTTTTAAAGACGTTGTACTGTGCCCACCGCGGAGAACCGTAGCGACACGACCACCGCCGCCACCCTGTGATAGCCGGAGCCAAACTGGGGCCGCACGCTCCCCTCCCGCCGCATGGCCTTGTGGGAGAGGCTCGGTACGTCTGCCGAGCTCTAGACGTGCCGATGAAGTTGTTTTATTCTTTTTCTTCCGATTTCGTTCCGATGACGTACACGTACTGGTACGTCATCGGAGCGGATTGTATCGTAGCGGGTTGTATGTCATCGGAGCGGATTGTACGTATGTGTACATAGATAGAAATAAGAGAAACTGATGAATGTACAAGGTGCATGTTCCGCGTTATAACGGTGCGTTCCGCGTTATATCGGCGCTCGTTCCACGTTATAACAGGGGCCGCATTCCACGTTATAACAGTCCCCCCCCCCCCCGTGAGAGCTGCTGGTCCTTCCGCTGGCGGTGGCGTGAGCGGGTAATTGCAGGTGCTACACCTTTCCCCTCTGCCCCCGGTATTTTGAGGACGTGCTGTTGTCACTTTGCCCCCTCACGTCTACCTCTTTGCAACTTTCTCTCCCTGCCCCGTGTGTGTCTCTCTTCCTTTCTCCCTTCCTTCCTTCCTTCCTCCCCGCCCATCATTTACAGGAACCCCTAACTCTACCCGAACTCTCACTCAACATCATTAACACCCCATCCGACTTCCCCTCCACACTCACACTAACATCATCGTCATCATCGTCATCATTATCGTCTTCGTCATCATCATCATCTGCTCAAACCGCCCGTAACCTACGCCAGGTATGGTTTGCTGCTAATATGATAATTCACAGTCACAGCTTCTGCCTGTTCAAATGGGTGGAAAATCCACATTCCTATGGCAGTGGTCAGTTCATCTGTAAGATGACCACTGTTGCTGTCTGAGAAAGTAGTGCCTAGGGTTATGACAAAGTCCAACACCGCTGTAATTAATGAGCATGCCTACCCTTATCAAGGCGAGTGGACGAATTGTATCTGAATCGCAGTCCTAATTTGGTTGACAAGCTGCTTGCGGACAGCGTTGTCAAGGAAGTTACATCACTTCCTGTGGCATTGCAGGAGTGGCATTACTTACTGTGGCATTGTGGCAGTGACATCACTTCCTGTGGCGTCATTTGGAGTGGCATGACTTCCTGCGGCGCCATTGGGAATGGCATCACTTCCTGTGTGGCGTCGTAGCTTCTAAACTCGGTCCGAAATAAAGCATGACTTCCGATCGTCCGAAACTTCGTATCTAGGCCAAGTTTTCAGATGTTTTCGGATGAAACCAAAAATCGGGAACTCATCCCAACTTCCTGATTAAAATGAACGGTCACCCCGCGCCTCAACGCGACCGAATTGCACGAATGAAATAGCGAAACCGCCCCATGCCTTTGACCTTGTAAACATGACTGACAACGTGCATGTGTTTAAATTTGGCATGGAATTATTAACCTTCCACCCCCGCCCCCTACCCCTAATTGTTTGACTAATAATTACGATTTGGAGTCACGATTCAATACAAAGAACTTTACATATGTTAACAAAAATTGTCTTGTTTGGACCATCAGTCTCGCTCGGTCTGTCTTCATCCTAGTCTCTCTTTTACATGAAGTTTTCTGTCTTATTTGGTACAATTTGGTTAGAAGCCTCATTTGTCTAACCTCTGTCTCCTTTGTGCCGTCTCACCTGCAGTGTAAATCATTCGTACTCTCCACCTCATTCCTACTGTGCCATTCCACTTTGGTTGCCCTAACGTTCGATCGCTCACGGGCTCAACCCGGCTCCCATTATTAACCTTCTGACCTTTCCGGCTTTAGCGAGCGCGTCGCTAACGGTAGGGGGTGGAGGCGTTTGGTTAACCCCTCCCACTTGCCCTCTCTCTTCAGGAGTACTTCACCCTCAGCCAAATCAATCAGCTGTACGTCGGGACGGAGCCTGGGTCAGGCCACGCCCACCCCACCCAAGCCCCTCCCACTCATTCTTCGGTCGTCACGGAAACCGCCCGCTCGGCTGTCAATCTCTCCCAGGGTTTCCCTCCTGACATCCCTCTCGCTGAAGAGGTTTGCCCTCTGCTCTCTTTCTTTGTGTGTACAAGACACTCATACGCATCCATCTAGCGATCAATGTTTATTTGTTATTACACGGAAATTCAGAATCAGAATCTGTATTTAGAGTGGAGAAATCCGATCAGCTACGAATGTACGTGTGTTAAACTTCTTTCGCACCGTACGTAACCAACCATGCTAATCAGAGGTGCAGGGGAAGGACAATAAACTAAACACAACAACAACAAGCAGTCTACGGGGCAGTGTTGAGTTTATGCACATTGTTGTATGTATGTTGAACTTATTTTGCACCGTACGTAGTTATCCGTCTAACCTGAGGAGCGGGCGGGGTCGGCGAAGGACAGCAAACTAAACACAACAGAAAGCATTTCTAAAGAAATGATGATCTAGATGATGATTTAAGAGTGTAGCGTGGCTCCAAGTGGCTTTCTCATGTCGGAAGGGACAGAGCGTTCCAGACGCCCGCAGAAGCGCATCACAGATGTGCAGTTGGGGCCCGGGGTCAGAAAGTTACAACAACAACAACAGAACACAATACAAAAACACAATCGGAGTGCAAAGTATAGGAAAGGTTAAATAAATAGCAAAAAATAATTTAATTAAATATATAAAAGTATATAAACGCAAATTGCATGAGTACAGTGTTCCCTCGGCTAACGACATGAATTGGCTCCATGAAAACCATCATTCATTGAAATTATCGCAAAATCGAATATAGGAAATTTGCGTTAAAGAGGGCTTAATTTGTTCCAAGACGATCGGAAGTTGACCTTTTTGACCCTAAAAACAGTAATAATAAAATAGTAATAATTCAAATCTATGATGCGCATTCCATCCTCGGATATCAATGTGCAATGCATGAAAAGCAGGAACCAAAACGGAACCAGGGGACAACCGACCAAACTAAAGAGTGAAGGTCAGTTTAAAGAGATGCGATTTCAAAGCAGACTTAAATATATCTACCGACCACGACTCCCTGATTTCAAGTGGCAGATAGCTTGGGTGCCACGCTAACAAAAGCACGGTCGCCAAAAGGGCACAACCTAGACCTGGGAGTGCTGAACAGTTGGAGATCAGTAGTTTATAAAGTTTAAACACGCAATTTAATAAATCAACGTTATAAGCACATATTGAGGCAGGCCATATTAACCAGAGCAGTTGCTTTGACACCTCTTTCATGTTTTTCAATAATTTCCTGCTTAATTTGCACACTACAGGGACCCCTCTACTTACAAACATTCGGCTTACAAACTTTCAGCCATACGAACGAACCCGTCCGTATGTCCAGTTGCCTGTTCCGACCGACAGTCGTAAGTTCAACCACTGTGCAATAGATCGCGGCGGTGGAATTTACATCTACCAGGGAGATTATACAACTTTTAAAGCCATTGCCCATTTAGTGTACATGCCGTAGAACGTGTTTGAAATCAACAGCAGTGAAGTTGGACTTACGAACAAATCGACTTACTATGATGGCGACGCACTCAAAAAAATTATGGTATTTGATCTTCATATTCCTTGAAGGCCCTGTTTAGAAACGTGCGTTTAGATTATTTGGCTGCGATACATTTCCACGTGATAAGCCACTTTTTTTGACCTATCATTTGTGGCCGGGTCACTACTGAAAAATACATAGCAGCTTAGTGGGCCCTGACCTGGTAACAAATAAAATAGTTTATCGTTTTAGTTTGCTTGATGTATTGTGCATTCTCCAGCTATTATTCACTCAAACTCTGAAACGTATTCTATGCATTCCCCTTTGGGGCCTGTGCTCTTCACGAATGCGTAGAGTTCATGGGAGGCCACAAGTCCTTCCTAGGCCCCCTGCCCTGTTTTAGTCACTTCTCTGGGCTTGGATGTCTAGGCAAGGGGGGAGGGCGGGCAAAGACTGACTTTTCAAGGCCTAGTTATTCAACCTTAGCATTACAATGATTCCTCTCGTTTACGAAGATAAGCCTCACTGAGTCTCGTGCGGTGGGGGGCAAAGTGTGGGTGCTCTTTCCTCTTTAAAAAAAACATCTGCCCCGCGTGGAAGAGTAGTTCGTGGCGTGAGCGAATAAGAATAATAATTATTGCAGGGCAGCACCTTTAGCGTTCTCACCGCCAGAACGCGACTTTATCTTCCGCGCCTAAACTCTCCGTGAATGCTGCGTTTCTTTATTCTGCCTGCTTACGTGTTGTTTATTCTGCCTGCTCACGTGTTCTTCTCTTGTTTCCTCTCCTTTTGTGTCCCTTATGCACCCACGACAAAACAACACTGAGCACGGCACTTTGCTTGCCAAACCCCTGTGAACGCACACGCTGCACCACGCACGCTGCACCACATACACATTGTATCTACACATACACACCACACTATACACACACTCACACACCATCCAAACATAACCTATACACATTCACTATACACACGCACTGCACTACACACCCCACACACGACACACACACACACCCCATACACACGCACACATGACACGCCACACACCCCACACACGACGCACATCCCACACACCCCTCCCCACACACCCCTCCCCACACACCCACACACACACCCCCACACACACACACACCCCACGACACACACCCACACGCCACACACCCCTCAAACACCCACACACAGCCACGGGAGTGTGCACTGGCTCCGTGCCCCCCGCTGGGCTCCGAGCGGTGGTACAGCGATTGCGTCGCTGGGTTTGGACCCCCCAGAACCATCCCCCCGCCACCCCCGCTCCCCGCTAAGCAGCGCGGGGGATCGAGGGGGGCGGCTGATCAGGTGACTCAATTCGGGGGGGGGGGGGGGGGGGGCGGGGGGGGGGGGGGGGGGGCAGGGCAAGGGAGGGCATCAGTCTCGTCCGGAGGCCGCATTGGCGGTCTGAACCAGAGGGTTGGCTCAGTCCAACATCCCTCCCAGGGGGTCAACTCAGTCTATCATCCTTCAATGGGCCTTACCTGGTTGCCCGACTCCTCGGCTCTCAGCTGTAAACTAAAAGTGGCCCCGTACTTGCCCATCGCACTTATTGGCTGCCCCTGACATCAGTCCTGTTCAGCCATGTCCGGACATTCCGAACTGAGCGTCAATTCAGCTTCAGGCCACAAGAAGGGAAGACTTTAGTCTCATCCAAGGTGTCGTTTGCGACCTGGCAGTCAGGCCCACCTATCACGGAGGTACTCGAGCGAAAGAGTAAACGCTTATTATTAAATCTTTCCCGTTCCGATGATACGTACGTGTGCTTACGCGTACGTCATCACTTTATCTTGTGTGTGTATGGATACACTGTATGTATGTATACATGTGTAATGGGTTCAACTGAGTCGCAGACGTTGACTTTGGAGGCAACACATTTATTTAGTTCCAACACACGTGGTAACTTCCCCTTAACAGAATAACAACGTAAGGTGGTGACCACACAGCTAACTAAACTAGTCACAACGTAACTGCTACTACGGACCGGGACCAACGACTTCGGCCCAGGTCTATGTGTAGGAGACTCGTTGAACGTAGATTGTAGACGAAGGTTTCTCCCAGGATGAACAACCACCCCGGTCCCTCTCGGGACCCGGCTTCTCTTCTCTGCAGTGTGGCTGGTCCCCGCCCTTGGCCACGCCCACCTTCCAGAATCCTCGGGAAGGATCTGGGTCCCAATCACGTGACCCCCCCTAGCCCCCTCTGTCAACTTAACCAGTCACGTGTCCTCCCGGGTCAACCAGAGTGCCATGGCCTCACGCAACCTCATCCTTCGGTCGGCACCCACACACCCTGTCCTGAAGGGTCGGCACTGCACTTAAGGCATGGTGCCATCCAGCGCAGTTATTCAGCGCACGCCTTGACCCTCTAGGGCCGGTACTGCACCCACAGCATGGTGACATTCAGCGATGTCACTACACATGTGTACAATCTGCTCCGATGACGTACGTGTACATGATTGGAACGGAATCGGAATAGAAACTCAAATAAAACAACTCAATCGGCACGTCTTCAGGTCGGTAGATGTACCGAGGTTCCCCCACAAGACCATGCGGTGGGAGGGGAGGAGTGCGGCCCCAGTTTGTTGCCGGCTATCGTAGAGTGGCGGCGGTGGTCGTGTCGCTACGGTTCTGCACGGTGAGTACAGTACAACGTCTTTAAAAACAACGGCGCGACTAGGCTGGACCTGCTCGCACGTTCCGCGAGAGATTCGGCGGTAAACGGGACGACCCAACCACCACCCTGCAACTTCCAGACGTCTTGGAACACGAGTCTCCAGCTAATCAGTTCGGTTTAGCTTGGGTTTTTCTTGTTCACGGCTTTTGCTCAACCGAGCCAGCCCAACACCGTGGTTAACTTGAGCCGGTACCGAGCTCTGGGTGTCAGAATCAGAATCTGGAGGAGGAATCCAATAAGCTATGAAGCTCTTTTGGCACAGATGTCCAGTAAGGGGCACCGGAGTGTGAACATTGCCACACCGAACACGACGCAATATCACCATGGAGCCCAGCCGTCGCTAGGACAACGGTGACTAGGCTGTGAGGGGTGGCAGTCGAGCGGAGTACAGCCTGTTCTCCTCTAACGTGGCGGTGGTAGTCGTCAAGTTCCTATGGAACAATTGTGTCATGTGGAACAATCGCGTTCTAATGAATAATATCGAGGTAAAGCACGGTCCACGATAACGCGTGAGATCCATAAGGCAGGCTGAGCAAGGACCGAGGCGTGCAGGGGTAGCGTCTAGAAGCATCCAGCAGCATCGCAATGCCTCGTGTGATGATGCTACGCCTAGGCAGCCGTCAAAACCGCTTATTACTACTCACGCGACGTAGTTCCTTTCGCTAGATCATGTTATATATCCAATTGGCTTCCACGTTATGAAAAAAATGTGCCTCCTAATGCAACATTCATCACGTTACATCCCAATTCGTGTTGTAAAAACAACGCGCGGTGTTATGCAGGAGAACAGACTGCATACATGCTGATGTGTCTACATTGTGGAGTCGTCGTTGAATTGTCGCATGCAGCGTCTTTGTCGCTGACTTCGCGTCCGGAGTTTCAACCACGGCCTGCCCAGCTCTCACCACGGGGCGTTCACCCCGTGCACCACCTCTTCTCCCTTCCCAGAATGCACCTCCGAACGCATGGCTTTCACGACTTCCTGTCGAGTACCGGGAAGTGGGGAAATTGTCTCGGGAGAGACTTTGAGTTTGGTGTACGACACTGGCATGAAGGGCATTCTCCGATGTTTTTTCCATCTTCCTGGCTGTCTATTGCTTGGGTCGGGCTGCCCCGCAAAGGATAAATGGATGATAATATCGTCTCGGTTTCAAGGCCTCCTTCACGCGAATGGCTATTGAGGCCTTGTTCGGCAGCCACAGTCTGCAAAGCCTTACGGTTGCCTGTGCGCATGATTTTTTTTTCTGCACCGCGCTTTTATTTGTTTTTGAGTCTTTTTTTGTTCAAGTCTAAACGTTAAAATGGTCAGACGCACCCGGGGCTGGACCCGTCGGCGCGTCGTTCTGCACGGTGTCCGACGTTTCGCGCCACGCGTGCCGGAGGAGCCTCTTCAGGAGCTGAAGAGTTTTGTTTTTGTCGGCTTCCTGAAGCAGCTTCTGGCACGTGGGGAGCGGAACGTCGGACATCGCGCCGAATGGCACGGGGCGTAACCACAAAACGACATTCGGAGGGCCACACCGCATCGTCGTGTCGCGCTTTAGGATGCGCTTCTGTGGCCATCTGGCACGTTCTTCCTTCCAATGTTAGGAAGCCACTGAGAGCTATGGCACTTGTAAATCATCATGTAGACAAACGAATTGCCCCCCGCACCTCCGCTTAGCCACGGTTAGCTACGTACGGTGGTGCGAAATAAGTTCAACGTACTTACGTAAAACCCTCAAAGGCTCACGCGCGTAGAAATTCGTGACGTCGGCCAATGCAAGAACCTCTCCCCCTCCTTTTCTTGCACCCGTCACTTTCAAATTAAATCCCTCCACGAGAACTCGATTCTTAAATGGAACGATCGCTCTGCAGTTGCAACGGGTCCCCAAATCTGCTCCGCAATATTCAGCTTTAAAAAAATGTAAAAAGTAGAAAACATAGAAAAATATCAAATAAAAAGTCTAAACTTTTTGCAGCAACAGCGCTCGCAGGGAACAGCGAGGCATCATTCCCATCATGCCTTGCGTGCACGCCATGTTAACCCCCCCCCCCCCCCGGGCTCCGCCACCGTATAAGATTTCTCACGAGCACGCCGCATGGCTAATGCACAAGCAAGCACGGCTGACGGCCACTTATCCCGCCTCTCCTATCTCGCGTGCACGCTTTGCCGGGCCTTCGCGCCGGCGGCCGGAGGGGGACGTTAAACGGAATATTTTTTTGTAACTCTTCAAATAAATTCCGCGGTTGCCAACTCCACGTCCGCTTGGTGTTTCGCCGACCAGCAGCTGGATGTGAGCGGGGAATCGGCGCTCCGGCTAAAAGGGAAAAAATCCCGGCGCGCTGCCCCCAGTTCCGCGCCCTGCACCCCCTACAGCAGCGCCACACTCGGCCGCAACGTCAGCCTCAAGGTTCGACTCCTGTTCCCTCCCCCCCCCCCGGGTTTTCCCAACTGGGGGATCGAAAGCATTTTCATGCGACGGCTACCTCCGACCGCTGCCAGGGGTGGAGCGCGCTCACCCCTCGTTGCAGATGTTCGTGGGCGTCCCGGTAGCTAGGCACTGTTGACTACCTCGCCTGGTATACGCGAGGTCGTGGGTTCGATCCCTACCCTGATGCCTGCTGCTGTATATTTGTCGTTTGCGTCTATCGCTCTCTCATCATCATCATGGTGGCTAGGAGATGTTAACTGCCTTGCCTGGTTTTCAGGAGGTCGTGGATTCGATCCCGACTCTGACGCCTGCTGTATATTTGTAGTTTGCGTCTCTCTTTCTCCCCGTGGTTGGGTGGATTTTTCTCCGGGTCCTCCCACCACAAAATTTACAATTCGAGTAGCCGTGACGTTTCGCCGGTAATCACAACAGCAACAACAACAACCAACCTCATCAGGCGACAGCCGGAATTGTGGACACATCCTCCTGTTTCGGTCTTAAATAGAGCGGCGTAAATGTGATGTCGTCACTTGTGAGCCTATCAGATCATGCGTGAACTTCTCTTTCCAAAGTGCCCGATTGTGAGCCAGTGACCGTAAGAGGCGGCAGTACAGCAAGTAGGCTGTTGAGATATCCGCATAGTGGATCAGCTTTGTATCATGCCAGTGTCGTCATACCAAATTTGCCCTGTGGGGGATGGGGGGGGGACTTAGAACCCAGCACTGCTGAGTTCCTGGGTTCAACCCCTGGGTGTGGGTGTGTGTATCTCTCTTAGGAGGTTCATAATGGCTGTGTCAGAGACACGCTGGGCCAGTACCGCTGACATTCTGGGCGTCTCTTGGTCCATGGAATCTTAATGACCTGGCCAGAGACACTTAGCCAGCATCAGTGAGAAACCTGGATTTAAACCCAGGGGCCAGAGTACAGAATAAGTAACAACATCGTTGCAGTGTCGTAAGATCAGTTTGAGATAAGATAAGGCGGTTACGGTTGAGCTACGAGAAATCTCACGATTGGGCAGATTTCAAGCGCTAAGAATAATAAGATGGCAATATTAATTATTAATTATAATATCAATGTTAACAAACTTTAATAGTATATTACCTCAGCCAAAGCACATGGAGTCGTGAAATAATGCCGGCTATGTTGCCTGGGAGACGCCATGTCGGCCATATTGCCTGGGGGGTTTATTTTCCGGCGCAGCTGATTGGCTGGTGCAGTGGCAGTGATGATGCAATCCCTAGCAACAACTGTTCTGAGAGCGAGAATGATGGTCTCACTATGACTCTCGTATGTACTTCGACTTACGATCCGTTTTCTCCGACGACATTTGTGATTGTACTGCAATCGGACTTGGGGACAAATCTTAAGAGAAGTTTCTGTACTCTGGAACTGAGAGGTGTCTGCTTTCGGGGTTAGAGGATTGAGATGGCTGAAACTGTATTTTTTAAAGAACTAGTAAAGGCTTTCCTGTGTAAAAGCATGAAGTAAATAGTTATTCACAATAATTAATCTGTGCTTCGTAACACAACTAACGCCTCCCCATGAATCAAAAAATCATATGAGCAGATTGGCACGGTTGGCTACGTACTGTGCGGAAGAAGATCAGCGTACATACGTAACTTGACAACAAGGCTCTTGAAATGTTTTTAGAATTCTTCATATATAATCTTCACATCAGACTTATTACCTTGCTATTTAGTTGTATTTGCAAATCCCATGATCTTAATTGCTTTTTTTGTGGACATTTCTGTTGAACAGTCCTCTGTGTTGGCCCAGCTGGGCACCAACAGCCTGCCCCGTAACCTGAAGGCCACCCTGCAGGAGATAGAGAACAAGCGGCAGCAGACCTTCCAGGAAAAAGGTAAGGCTTTTCTGGGGTGCTAGGCCGAGTGGCAGTTGTCCCTGAACATAAAAAAACATTGGAGTGTATTTTACACATTCCTTCAGCCACAGCATGGCCTATCTTCTGGGAGTGCATAATTACAAGAACATTGCTTCAACACAAACTACAAACTATTTTCTATTTTACCAGGTAAGGCCTCACTGAGCTATGTAGCTCTTTTTCAGAAGCGACCTGGCTATATTTTGACTTAAAACTTTCGTGACTGCAGGAATTCATATTTTTTTGGTTCTTTCGGTAAAGTCATGTAGATAGAACAAAAACCACGATGTTTCGATCGCAACACATGCGTTCGTGATCGCAACAAATTATAGCTCAACGAAGTGGGCTTATCATCATTGTAAATATGGAGGGAAAAACCGGAGGACCTGGAGATTAAAGCCACGCGACCACGGGGAGAGAGAGAGACGCAAACTCCAAATATACAGCAGCAGGCATCGTCAGGGTCAGGATCGAACCCACAACCTCCTGTAGACCAGGCGAGGTAGTTTACATTTCCTAGCCACCGTGATGATGATGATGAGAGAGACGCAAACTCCAAATATACAGCAGCAGCAGGCATCGTCAG
>CM025630.2:192562-202649 GCA_014621495.2 Entosphenus tridentatus
CACACACACACACATAGCTACACACACACATAGCTACACACACACAGCCACACACACACAGCCACACACACACAGACACACACACACAGCCACACACACACAGACACACACACACTGTGCCCTATTTACTCCGGGCGGCAGCAGCAGCAGCGGCGGCTTCTGGCTGGCCGTCGAACAAAGGCGGCGGTCACCGCATCGTCGCGCGGCACTTTCAGATGCGATATACACTACACTATACAATACACTACACTATACACTACACTATACACTACAATATCCACTACACTATATACTACACTATATACTACACTATACACTACACTATACACTACACTATATACTATATACTACACTATATACTACACAATACACTATACACTACACTATACACTACACTATACACTACACACTACACTATACACTACACTATACACTACACTATACACTACACTATAGACTACACTATACACTACACTATACACTACACTATACACTATATACTACACTATACACTGCACTATGCACTACACTACACTACACAGTACACTACTATACACTACACAACTATATACTACACTATACACTACACTATACACTACACTACTATACACTACACTATACACTACACTATACACTACACTACTATACACTACTATACACTACACTACACACTACTATACACTACACACTACACTATACACTACACAACTCTTTTCTACACAATACACTACTATACACTACACTATACACTACACAACTGTATACTATACTACACTACACTATACACTACTATTCACTAAACTACTATACACCAACCTCCTGGCTAACCATCGAACAAAGGCGGTGGTCACCGCATCAGGCGCGTTTCTTGCGGCCGTCTGGAACGCTCTTTATTCCGATATTAGGAAGCCATTGGAGCGTTGCTGCGCCTTTAAATCATCACGTAGATTGACAAACTCATTTCTTTAGAGCTGTGCTCTTGGTGTTCACGTCTGTTGTCCTTCCCACCCACCTACGATTAGCGCGGTTGGCTACGTACGGTGTGAAAGAAAGTTCAACGCACAGTACATACATTGTAAAGAAAAAATTAACCCGTAAAAACAAAGTTTTTCACTATGAATCCTTTATATGCGTGGCGGCTAGAGTCCTCTCGTCCTCTGGCTTGAGATGGCTGCCACCTATGGGTCAGATGAATGCCTGCCACCATTAAGCAATTGGTAATTAAATATAATAAAAATTTTGCCTAAAAAGTGTACAATTTTGGAAAAAAAAATTCACGAAAATAAATTGTCACGCACAACGAGTCTGTGTGCAAAATGTCAGCTCGATTGGATCACGGGAAGTGGGTTAATAAACGACCGAAAGATTTGCACGGTCGTAAGCGCGCAAGCAAGTGAACCTAATATAAAGGATTTAAAAAGTGTTTGCGTTGCGTCCTATAAATCCGGAGAATGTTGTCTTCCGTAAGACGCTGTCAATTTGGCAACAGGAGCGGTGGTGCAGTGGTGTACGCTTGTGGCCTCACTGCACTTAGAAGTACCTGGGTTCGACTCCTGACTCGGGGATTTCCCGTGGATTTCCCGTGGGTTCAGCTGGTCAAATCCCAGGGCTCAAAAGCACAATCACACATGCCAAAACCGGTGTTTATGCAAATCACTCAATTGGTATCAGACGCAGCAGCAGCAGCAGCACCAGACTCGAGTGAGGCTTTCCTGGCCAAAACGAGCGTAGAAATAAAACAAAGAATGATAATCGTTTTAAATCATCGCGTTCAACAGTCTTCCGCAAGATGGTTCGGCACGCTACCGACCACGCGGCGCTTATATATAGATTTTTTTTTGGCAGCGTCTTCTCCGTGTTTCATCAACGCCTGTGTTTCGCCCCCCCCCCCCCCCCCCTTTGTGTTGTTTGCGTCATGTGTGCATGCCTGCAGCAGTTGGTGCGTGTTGATTTGCGAAAATTAGCGACGAGAGTATTCGTCAGCGGCACGTTTGTTGTCGTGTTTTATTTGTTTTTAACGAGCGGGCGGCATTCATCCGGCGTGGCGGCAATTCTGCAACTCACGCCCGCCGTGACGCGGACGATGGCGCACAGTGGCTAGGAGATGTTAACTACCTCGCCTGGTCTACAGGAGGTCGTGGGTTCGATCCCAACCCTGACGCCTGCTGCTGTATATTTGGAGTTTGCTGGTGTGTTTCTCTCTCATCATCATCATCACGGTGGCTACGAGATGTTACCTACCTCGCATGGTATACAGGTCGTGGGTTCGATCCCAACCCTGACGCCTGCTGCTGTATATTTGGAGTTTGCGGTGTCTCTCTCATCATCATCACGGTGGCTAGGAGATGTTAACTACCTCGCCTGGTATACAGGAGGTCGTGGGTTCAATCTCGACCCTGACGCCTGCTGTATATTTAGAGTTTGCATGTCTCTCTCCCTGTGGTCGCGTGGATTTTTCAGTTTTCCCCCCACATTTATAAACATGCGTTTAGAGTATTTGGCTGATTTAAATTTCCACGTGATGAGCCACTTCGTTGAGCTATCATTTGGCTTTATTGCTTTTGAAAATGACCTGCGTTACCAATTAAATAAAAAAAAATAGTTTAGCTTATAAACTTGTGGAAATAAACTGGTGGAAATAAGTACGGATTAAAAATTCTTTAACATCTTCGCCAGCATTTCTCAGTATTGAGGAGGCCAATGAAGTCAAATCGGTGGACTCATGGTAACAATAACAGTGAGCATGGTTGGCTATGCGCGATACGAAAGAAGTTCACCATACATACAACCCAATACCGTTGAGATGTTTGGTGGAGTTCATCTTTTGCGGGGAGAGAGCGGCAAGATATAGCGAGGGGTTGCGTGCTACAACCAATAAATAAAAGCGAGATGTCGATCAACGTTATCCTTAATCCTCTCGAGGAAATTCGAGAGGGAAATTAAATGGGTTTTTTTTGTTTAAATTGTTATCGACGATTAAATTTGTCGGGCGTGACGACGACTGTGACGACACGGAGTTCACCTCGCGGTCGTTGAGTCACGCCGTCGGAGAACGCAGCGGCGCCCGCCGGAGGCCAACATGGCCGTCGTATCGCTGACGAGTCACCAAGCTCACCGATTGGCCGACCTGATGACACTGGGCCGCGGAGATTTTAGCCAGACCGAGAAGCGTACTTGAAATGAAATACCACCGACTTGTGGCTGGACTAAATTCACCTTCGGGTTGTCCTCGGCTGAGAATAAATAAATGAAACAAATACGGGCTAAAATGAGCGCTGCCTAGGAGCATGTTTGTAATACATTCCGTCTTATCTTGCCCATGTCTCGCTCTTGCCCTCTTTCTAAACTCTTTTGTATTTTACCAGGTAAGGCCCACTGTGCTTACACGGCTCTTTTTCAGAGGCGACCTGGCTATCAAAAATAATAGCTCAACAAAAGTGGCTTACCAAGTGGAAATTTATAGCAGCAGCCAAATACTTTAAATGCACGTTGATTCTAAATGTGGAATGTACAACTGCAGGACCCCAGAGAAAAATACTCGTGACCACTGGGAGAGAGACGCAAACTACAAATATACAGCAGCAGGCGTCGGGGTCGGGATCGAATCCACGACCTCCTGCCTACCAGGCGAAGAAGTTAACATCTCCCCACCGCGCGGCGCTCCTTCTTTCTCCCCTTGCCCTTTCTCCAACAGAGCCCCAACCCGGCACTGACGTTCTGTGTGAAGACCCATGACCGTGTCTACTACATGGTGGCCCAGTCGCCGGAGGCCATGAGGATCTGGATGGACGTCATCATCACGGGTGCCGAGGGCTACACGCTCTTCCTCAACTAGCAGCATCCCGCCTCTCCGCCATCTTATTTGCGCATCCCCCTCTCAACGCCGCCATCGTGGATTTTGCAGCGCCGCCACTTTGGGTTCTTCAGTACCCGCCAGCGCTGCCACCGGAAGCTGTTGGATGCCACCATCTTCAGCCCTGCGACGGCGCGACACCGGATCGCCGTACTAGGAAATTTTGAATTTGGCGTTTCCACCATCTTTGTTTTCTACAGCCGCCATCTTGATCGATTCGTCATGGATTTTGCAACTCCACAATCTCATTTCTGCTCCAGTTTGCTTTTTTCACCATCCTGCGTTGCGCTACTGCCAATTTGAAGTCCTGATGTCTTGGAAACCACTGATTCTCCACCTTGAACTCATTTTTATATTTTTAGCAACACCTCTGGATTTCCTCCGCCAAAGGATTTGTTCAACTCTCTTCTGCAGTCCGTTGCTGTATCGGCCATCTTTGACACGATATACGAAAACATTGGAATTCATATCGTAAACTTTATATTCCCGTACGCTCCAATATTATCAATCATATACACAATTATAGCTCGACGTTCATGAATTTTATATCACTACAATACGTTTATATATGTTTTCTTTTTAGAAAGTTGTAGGAATTATGAATTTTTGCTGCGGCCATCTTGAATTTTATTGTGCGTCCATATTGGGCATTCACCCGCGATCAACAATAGGCAGGACACAGCAATTGTGAACATACCAAAATCGGTGACAAAACAATTATACATTCACAGACCTCTCAATCCACTGTTGGATGAAGTCCACCCCATGCCCTTTTGGTTATGGGGAAGGGGGGGGGGTTTGACCATACTTCACCGCGCAGGTTGGCCAAGGGGTGTGAGTCTGAGTCGCAGATTCACATATCGCCCACCACTTTTGTTCGCCGTTGTCGCAAATCGAACCCGGGAAACGGGTTTGTTGCGCAGAGCGCTAAAATTCCACGCCACCAATGCACCCGCAAATCGGACACAGTGTTAGGTAGAACTAAAATTTGACAAACCAGTCAGTTAAATGCATGGAAAGACTGACTCAAATACAAGATGGGTGTTGGGTTTTTTTCCACAAAGTTAAAGCAATGCAACTTAATTTTTAGTTTGTTTTTCTTGCGACGCCATCGCCTTGGTGGTGGTGGTGTAACGGTCATCAGCACCGCTGGACCTGCGATCCAGTGGGTCACTG
The DNA here is from genome assembly GCA_014621495.2 of Entosphenus tridentatus. Taxonomy (NCBI): domain Eukaryota; kingdom Metazoa; phylum Chordata; class Hyperoartia; order Petromyzontiformes; family Petromyzontidae; genus Entosphenus; species Entosphenus tridentatus. The sequence goes on from CM025630.2 coordinate 197,592, forward strand.
CCGGTTCGATTCCACCTCCCGCCACGACAGCTGAAAAACAACGGTGAATTATGTTTAAACCCCCCCCCCCCCCCTCCCTCTGCCCACCATCGAGCAGTGTAAATGGGTGCTGCACAGTTACGTCGATTGCAAGGATCGCATGGGTGCGGGCTAAAGTGTGCGGCGCTCCTACCTCTTTCGAAGGAAAATCTAAGCGAGAGTGTGAAAGGATACGGCCAAAAAAATATCCTCTTAAGTAGTGGGGCCCTTTTGTCTCCACGATGTGACCTCGTTCTCGTTTTGGCCCAACAGCAGTTCCTGGCACCCACCACTGCAACTCTGGGGGGGAAACGTGGGTGATGGTGTGGTTGTTTTAAAGAGCCAGTGCGGCATAAAGCCGTGGTCAATATTGCAATGACTGCAACTTTAACCTTACCTCACAGTCGGAACACACGACCCAACAAAGAACACACGCGTGCTAGCGGTAAACTTTAGCGCTTGAGGTATGTAAAAACTGTATTACTGTTGGAAGCACGCACACACGTAGAATTATACGTAGACATGCCTCCGTTACATATTTTCTCGATATGGTTTTTTTTACCAGAACAAGTTTTATTTGTGTTGGCGCGCCGATTATCTGGAACACTAAAAGAGAGCGATAGGGCTGGTGACTATCTTGGCGTAACAGGCGACGCGTCTTTTAGATTCGAAGCTTTCGTGACTGCAGGAATTACTCTTTGGTTCTTTCGGTACGCGACAGAAATGAAATAATATTATGCAATACAGCACAGAGAGTCGGTCAACACAACAGTCAACACCCCATCTGGTTGATTACGTTCTTCCAAATATTGCTAAATTTGAGAGCGTGACAAAACACAGACACGGAGACACACAGACAGATACACAAGCAGAGAGAGGCTCACAGAGAAACACACATAGGCACACATAAGTGTCTGTGTGCCTATGTGTGTGTCTCTCTCTGTTTGTCTCTGTGTTGTCTCTCTGTTTGTATGTCTGTCTATGTGTCTCCGTGTCTGTGTTTTGTCACTCAAATTTAGACATCTTTGGAAGAACGTAATCAACTGTTATGTTGGCCGACTCTCTGTGTTTTATTGCATTATATTTATTATTATTAAATTTCTTTCGACGTGACTTTACCGAAAGAACCAAAGGAGTAGTCGTCTTCTGTCGCGTTGTCATCCAAACACCCCGCGGTAGCTTTCGGTGTCCGACTGGAAGCTCGCCCTGAGGGTGAGCGCCCTCTCCAACCGTACACCCCCAACACCACCACCCGCTTCCCCGTGCCCGTTTCACCTGTGCGCTGTTATTTATCGACATCAAAGCGCGTGTGTGAGTCGCACGGAGTCATCCACCGCTTTGCTTCGAGCAGTCGCTGCTCCTCCATCCTCGGCCATCGTGCGTCGATCGCTGATCCCGGCGGGACACTGCCGGTGATCCCGGAGCAAAAGGACGCAGGCTCCACGTCCCGTTCCGACTCGGGTTAATCATGTTTAAACACAGGTCAATCATGTTCAAACGCAGGTTAATCATGTTCTAATGCACGTTAATCCCGTTCCAACGCAGGTTAATTGCGTTCTTATAGCCTATAATTTTTTTTCATCTTCTCTGTTTTATTTGTATCTGGTCATCGCTTCCGCATTACCCTCCCCACCCCGAGATAATGGAGAGTTGATTTGTAGCTGATATCGACAAAAATGCCCACGTTACAGTATTAAGCAGTGCTTTGCAACAATTACCAACGTTTAGAATAATGTCCCGAAAGTCGGGAAAGCCGCAACCCACGTCGGCAACGTTTACCGGTTGCACCGTCAACAGCAACGTTGGATCAACGTTGGTATGTGGTTGGTACCATTGGCTCCACCGATTCCTTGTATCCTGGGACTTTCTGAGTCTCGATAGGATAGGCCCTGGTCAATTGTGACGTTTGGCACAATTCCTTTTGCGATGAGCGTTTTTTTTTTACAGTCGACTTTACCTGTGGAGAATCGTGCGCGCGGAAGGGATAACACTAATAATATACATAGGTCAACCTATTTGCTGCTCTGCCTTTTGAAGTGGGAAAAACATCTGACGAGGTTTTTTTCATTGTCAGTACACCTGAGTGGATCGCAAAAGTGGTGAGCTGAAATCCAAACATACACCACCATATCCTTCTGGTGTTGGTAAAATGAGTAACCACCTTGGGTTCGATTCAATCTTCCCCCGGCACAGCAGTTCAACTATAAACAATTACTTTACTTTAACCAGGTAAGGCCCACTGAGCTCCTATACAGTTCTTTTTCAGAAGCGACCTGGCTATCACAAATGATACCTCAACTCGCGTGGAAATGTATTTCAGCAAAATACTCTAAACACATGTCGATTCAAAATGTGGAGGGAAAACCCGGAGAAAAATGAACACGACCACGGGGAGAACATGCAAAAATTTCAAATATACAGAAGTCAGGGTTGGGGATCGAACCCACATCCTCCTGCATACCAGGCGAGGTAGTTAACATATCTCCACCATGTGCGGTGGTGTAAAGTGTGGTTAACTCCCACTTTCACCACTGGCACACGACTCACAACAGAAATTAACAACCTATGCGTCTTTGGGGTGTGGGAACATTCCGATGATGGTGTTTCTATACGGTCAACCCGTTACATCGATTATTTGACACCCGTTGTGTCACTCCACTGCTGGATGAGGACCCCTCCCCCTTTGCCACGTCAGTCGTGCGGTGTTTGCTTTGCCATACTTCACTGCGCTGCTCAGTTGTTGGTCAGTCCAGTGGGATAGGCATCCTGAACAAACCGCCACGTATTTGCATGATGTTAGCCGCGGCCGAGAATTTTACTCGGGTATCGTTTGTAACAAAACATACTGCCCAGTACTATTAACAAGTTGTTTAAAAGAAAAAGTGGCCTTTTAAAAACAATTATTGCCTTGATTTTTTTGTACTATTTTTGCCTCCCATGAAACCAAACTCCTCAATCATTTGTGTTTTAAATTGGTCAGCCGCCATTTTCGTCATTCGCTCACCTCTGAAATAGCCACCATTTTTGTTTGATCCCAACCAAGGGCCGCCATTTTGTTTTTTATGAGTTTGACAAGTTACTGAGAATGGAATTTCATTTCTGTTTTATATTATTATTAATAATAATTTTACGCCGCAGAACAATTGTATTGATGTTGGAGAAACTACAAATAAAATATTTTTTAAACGTATGTATTTTTTTATGCGTTTTATGTATCAAGTGTTTTTTTGTGTTGTTTAAACATTAACTCTCACGTGGTTGAGTTGTACCGCATGTTGCTTTGGAACGATGTCCGATGTTTCACTCCCACGTCCGTGGGAGCTTGCTCAGGAATTGAATGGAGTGGCTCACTTTCTCCCTAAACATCTCACCGATCTGCTTAACATACCTTCCACTGCGAAAACTTAGAGATGCTAATTCTGCTCAACTCATTATGATTACAAATACAAGACGTTCGATGGGAAACAGAGGCTATTTTTTTCCAGCCAGGCTCCGCGATTTTGGAATTTCCTTCCTCCTCGGTCCATGATGGAATATTGAGTTTGTTACACTTTTTTTAATCACGTCTTAAAACTCAACCTGTATTTACAACAAGCTTTCACTATAACGTTAGCTTCGGTGTGAAGCTTAAGTTATAGTGCTGTATAAAACCAAGTTTATTGTGATATTATTACATTATTTATAGGTGTAGTGATAGGAGTTGGGGTAGTGATCAGGGTAATGATAGGAGTTGGACTAGGCCTGGTCGTAGCTGGGAGGTGGGGGCAGGGAGTACCAACAGCAGCAGGATAATGGGATGGGGAGAAAGAGATGGGGGTCGTTTAAGCTACTAACGTGAATGCTGTGGAATGGCTTATACAGGGATTCCTTTACGAGTTAGGTTCCAGAGGTCTGTTCGTAAGTCTATTTGTTTGTAAGTCCAACTGTACTGTCGATTCCAAACACGTTGTACGGCATGTACACTAAACACAGGGAATGGCTTCAAAAGCTGTTTAATCTCCCGTAGATGCAGATGCCACCACCGCCATCTATTGCGCGGCGTTTGAACTTCTGACTCTCGGTCCGAACGGGCAACTGGACTCACGGACGGGTTTTGTTCGTATCTCTGAAAGTTCGTAAGTCGAATGTGCGTAAGTAGAGGAGTCTCTGCACAACAATTACACGTCAAATTATGTCCCGTTGATTTTCTTTCAATCGCCATACGAAGCCACGAGGAGGACATTACGGGCACGATACAATTCACGCATCTCGAACTAAAATGTCGTTTGGGCCATTCGAGAAACGAAACTGACCAGGTGTTTCATATCTCCGTAACCTTCGGTCTAATCCTTCATCTAGAACCTTGCACCGGGGACAAAGTTGGGCGCAGATGCTGCGGTGAGTTAAGACGGCGCGGGACCCAGACGCCCATTCACTCCCTAACCCAGTTCCCAACTTCCCCCCCGCCGCTTCCACTGCTCTTTCCGTCAAAGTTAACGACAAAAACATGTAAAGGCACGGCCCTTGTGAGTCTGGATCTCTGTGTGAGTCTGTGCGTCGCTATGTGTTAGTCAGTAGGTATATGTGAGTCTGTGGGTGTCTGTGGGTCTATTTGTGAGTCTGTGGATCTGAGTCTGGGTGTCTGTGGTCTCTATGTGAGTCTGTAGGTCTCTGTGTGAGTCAGGGCTTCTATGAGTCTGTGGGTGTCTGTGTGAGTCTATGAGTCTCAATGTGAGTCTGTGTGAGTCTGTAGGTCTCTGTGTGAGTCAGGGTTTCTATGAGTCTGTGGGTGTGTGCGTGAGTCTATGAGTCTCAATGTGAGTCTGTGGGTCTCGGTGTGAGTGTCTGTGTGAGTCTATGGGCCTCTGTGTAAGTCTGTGGGTCTCTGTGTGAGTCTGTGGGTCTCTGTATGAGTCTGTGGGTCTCTGTGTGAGTCTGTGGGTCTCTGTGAGTCTGTGAGGCTCTGTGTGAGTCTGTGGGTTTATGTGAGTCTATGGGCCTCTGTGTGAGTCTATGGGTCTCTGTGTGAGTCTGTGGGTCTCTGTGTGAGTCTGTGGGTCT
>CM025630.2:258323-273361 GCA_014621495.2 Entosphenus tridentatus
GTGGGGAGGGTGGGGCTGGGTGGGGGGTGGGAGGGGTGGGGCTGGGTGGGGAGGGGAGGGTGGGGAGGGGCTGGGTGGGGAGGGGCCTGGTGGGGAGGGTGGGGCTGGGTGGGGGGTGGGAGAGGTGGGGAGGGTGGGGTGGGGCTGGGTGGATAGGGGAGGGGCTGGGTGGGGCTGGGTGTGGGAGGGGTGGGGCTGGGTGGGGAGGGGCTGGTCACCCCGTGGTGCCCTTATACAACTCAACGTTTAACCTACTCACGCCGGCTTGTGCCCGCCCTCACAGTCGGGCATATTTGCGGAATACACCACGTGGCCCTGGCCGTTGACCCTGCAGGCCATTGACCGAGCAACCCGACGTTCTTACCAGCTCCCTCCGCAGCAGGAATGTGTTTTATAATGGGTTGGTTGGAGGTGTCTTCTTGAAGGTGAACCCTCAATAGCGGGATTTTAAAAAGAACGCTTCTTCTGGAAGACCTGCGACATGTTCTCCGGATTACAACACGTACAGTAGAACCCCTCTTTAACGACTAATCGCTTAACGATGGGCCTCCATAGAGCCCAATGTGTAGTATATAGTAGTGTTATAGTGTAGTGTGTAGTGTAGTGTATAGTAGTGTTATAGTGTAGTGTATAGTAGTGTTATAGTGTAGTGTATAGTAGTGTTATAGTGTAGTGTGTAGTGTATAGTAGTGTGTAGTGTAGTGTATAGTAGTGTATAGTGTAGTGTGTAGTGTAGTGTATAGTAGTGTTATAGTGTAGTGTATAGTAGTGTTATAGTGTAGTGTATAGTTGTGTAGTGTATAGTAGTGTAGTGCCTCCATAGAGCCCAATGTGTAGTGTATAGTAGTGTGTAGTGTAGTGTATAGTAGTGTATAGTGTAGTGTATAGTAGTGTTATAGTGTGGTGTATAATAGTGTAGTGCCTCCATAGAGCCCAATGTGTAGTGTATAGTAGTGTAATTGTGTAGTGTTTTAGTGTTATAGTGTAGTGTATAGTAGTGTAGTATATAGTAGTGTATATTGTGTATAGTAGTGTAGTGTATAGTAGTGTTATAGTGTAGTGTATAATGTAGTGTTATAGTGTAGTGTTATAGTGTAGTGTATAGTAGTGTATAGTGTAGTGTATAGTAGTGTATAGTGTAGTGTATAGTAGTGTAGTGCCTCCATAGAACCCAATGTGTAATGTATAGTGTAGTGTATAGTGTAGTGTATAGTAGTGTAGTGCCTCCATAGAGCCCAATGTGTAGTGTATAGTAGTGTTTTAGTGTAGTGGTTTAGTGTTATAGTGTAGTGTATAGTAGTGTAGTATATAGTAGTGTATATTGTGTATAGTAGTGTAGTGTATAGTAGTGTTATAGTGTAGTGTATAATGCAGTGTTATAGTGTAGTGTAGTGTTATAGTGTATTGTTATAGTGTAGTGTATAGTAGTGTATAGTGTAGTGTATAGTAGTGTAGTGCCTCCATAGGACCCAATGTGTTTTCTTACTGACCATTCCCCTGTTAACAACAGGCTGTTGTAGGTACAGTAGATATGAATCAATGCATTGATTAACTGCGTTTATTTTAATATGATATGTTTATGGTTTTGTTAGTATCTTTACCTATTAACATCCATTGTTTACATATTATAAAGTACCTTTTTTGGGTGAGAATGTTTAACTTTCAATGCTATCGGAACTAATTAAACCTTTAACGTTTTTTTCCTCTCTTCGCTTGACCAAACCTACGACCGGTTTCGTCGAACCAGTTACCGTCGCTGAGAGTTCTTCTGCACTCGACCTTAGCATTTAATACACTTATATTTTGGGACAACATAGTAAGAGAATCACGGCGGAAATTATTATCGTGTCGAGCTCAAGATTTCTCCGCCTTTTCTCGCAGCTCCTCAAGCGCCGCCGACGCAGCCGCCGCCGACGCCGACGAATAATACGACCGCCATCGTTTTGGGGATTCTTTTCGCAGTCGCGGCAATCGCCGCAGGAGTGTTTGCCTACCTTTGGAAAAAGAATGGAAAAAAGTAAGTAAAGAACTTTCGGTGCACGTCTTGTGTCGTGTGCACTGGCATGGACGGATTAGGGTGCGCCGTGGTGGCTGGGAGATGTTAACTACCTCGCCTGGTCTGCAGGAGGTTGTGGGTTTGATCCCGATCCTGACGATGCCTGCTGCTGCATATTTAGAGTTTGCGTGTTTCTCATCATCACGGTGGCTAGGAGATGTTAACTACCTCGCCTGGTCTGCAGGAGGTTGTGGGTTCGAACCTGATCCTGACGATGCCTGCTGCTGCATATTTAGAGTTTGCGTGTTTCTCATCATCATCACGGTGTCTGGGAGATATTAACTACCTCGCCTGGTCTGCAGGAGGTTGTGGGTTCGATCCCGATCCTGACGATGCCTGCTGCTGAATATTTAGAGTTTGCGTGTTTCTCATCATCATCACGGTGTCTGGGAGATATTAACTACCTCGCCTGGTCTGCAGGAGGTTGTGGGTTTGATCCCGATCCTGACGATGCCTGCTGCTGCATATTTAGAGTTTGCGTGTTTCTCATCATCATCACGGTGGCTAGGAGATGTTAACTACCTCGCCTGGTCTGCAGGAGGTTGTGGGTTCGAACCTGATCCTGACGATGCCTGCTGCTGCATATTTAGAGTTTGCGTGTTTCTCATCATCAGAGTGGCTAGGAGATGTTAACTACCTCGCCTGGTCTGCAGGAGGTTGTGGGTTCGATCCCGATCCTGACGATGCCTGCTGCTGCATATTTAGAGTTTGCATGTTTCTCATCATCATCACGGTGGCTAGGAGATGTTAACTACCTCGCCTGGTCTGCAGGAGGTTGTGGGTTCGAACCCAATCCTGACGATGCCTGCTGCTGCATATTTAGAGTTTGCGTGTTTCTCATCATCATCACGGTGTCTGGGAGATATTAACTACCTCGCCTGGTCTGCAGGAGGTTGTGGGTTCGATCCCGATCCTGACGATGCCTGCTGCTGCATATTTAGAGTTTGCATGTTTCTCATCATCATCACGGTGGCTAGGAGATGTTAACTACCTCGCCTGGTCTGCAGGAGGTTGTGGGTTCGATCCCGATCCTGACGATGCCTGCTGCTGCATATTTAGAGTTTGCGTGTTTCTCATCATCATCACGGTGGCTAGGAGATGTTAACTACCTCGCCTGGTCTGCAGGAGGTTGTGGGTTCGATCCCGATCCTGACGATGCAGGGGGAGGGGCAGCTCGGACAGTACATTTCATTAAAGCGTGTATTTTTTTAAAGTATTTTTTAAAATATTTTATTACCTCCATATTTCTAAACAAGCGTTAAGAGCATTTTGCTCCAATGCATTGCCATGTGATGAGCCACTTCATTGGGCAATCATTTCTGGCTAGGTCACTTCTGAAAAACAATCTCATAGCTCAGTGGTCCTTACCTGGTAAAATAGAAATACTTAATGTTCCGTTGATGGGCAGGTTGCGTGTGGTGGGGTAAAGCGTGGATATTTCACCCCACTTCCAAAAATAAACTAAAACTTTTTATTTATTTTACCAGGGTAAGGCGCCTTTGCCTCGAATTATCTCGAGCAAGCGATCACAGGGATGAGTTTTTTTACCTTCGTATATACGGGGGGGGCGGGGGGGGCAATCGCAAGAGAAGGATAACATTTCCTGTACATAGCAGTTTTATTCTTATAATCTCGGCAGCAAACACCAGGGCTTGACTGATTACACTGGTCAATACACTTTTTCTGGCATAAGGTATTCCAACGGTTTTAGGGGTGCTGATTCCAAATCTGGCATCGGTTTTTGTCTATCACATCAAGTTTTTGAGATATAAAAACTGCAGAAGAAAAACATAAAATAAATGTGGATATCTACATAAAATGATATTATAAACACACTATCCTAAAAATACAGCACCGTATTTTAACACTAAAGCAGTCACTGACTCGCAACAACTTGCAATCATAAGTGACGGAGTTAATTTCGGGTAAAATCAATGAAAATGGGGTATGCCGATAGCATACAAATGAGATGTGATAGAGCAAATCTGAGATCAGATTTGGAATCGGCACCCTGAAATTAGTCTAAAACAGCTGCAAAATTCCAGGCCAGAATTTTTTTTTTGTTGACCAGTGTTATTTAAACCAGATGCCCCTCAAGATCTTCACGGATCAAGGTTGTGTAGAAATACCATCTGGGGGTCGGCTGTATGTTTTGAGGCCGGGAGGGGAGACCAGCGGGCAGAGGTCGCAACCGGGGTACCCGATACCTATACCCTACCCGATACCCGGCTACCCGTACCCGGCCGGGTACGGGTAGAGTACGGGTACCCGTTTGCGACCCTGGTGCGGCCGGGTACGGGTACGGGTAGGCCGTGAGTCACTGGTGTGTAACTGTTTGTCACTCATTTCCCAACGTCTCGTCTCTTCTCACAATTCAAGTTCCTAGAATCAACCCACCCGCGCCTGCAACGTGGCTTCATCCCAGAGGTCGCAATCGGGTACCCGTTTGCGACCGTGGTGCGGCCGGGTACAGGTACGGGTAGGCCGCGAGTAACTGGTGAGTCACCGTTATTAACGTCACGTTTTGTGTTTCCCAACTCTGCCAGTGGGAGAAAGGCGGAAGACAATAATCAACCCCTTGTAAGTAACTCTTTCTAACCTCCCTCTCCTCTCCCACGACACTAATATCACTATTTTTTTCCACTGGAACAACCAAGCCATGCCAGTGCCGTTCTGCGCTGGCCCCGCATAGGTCATGCGGCACCTCTGCAGGAGCTGAAAGACCGCGGTTGGTCTCCACAGTGTGCGGGATGTTAATCATATTCTTAGTTTTTTCCGGTAAAGTCACGTCGGTAAAAAATTTAAATTAATAAAAGTAAAATAAAAATAAAAATCACGACGTTTCGGAGGCAACACAAGCTTCCGTCCTCAGGTGGAACAGTCACAGCAACGATAGCTGTATCAAGTGAGAGAAATTCCAAGAAAACCGTATTTGTATATATACTGGTTGAGGGTGGGAGGAGCCAAGGTAGGCCCTGGATATTATTTTTGTGAGGTTCGGTGCGGCTGAAGCACGCTGTTAGGAATGAGCCTTTGTTGTGTAAACTAGGGGCGGATGATGTAAAGGTGCGTGTAAATGGGACTGAGCCTTTTTGTTATGTAGAGATGATGCGGCTGAAATATGTTAATTCCCTCGCCTGGTATGCAGGAGGGTGTGGGTTCGATCCCTACCCTGATGCCTGCTGTATATTTGGAGTTTGAATGTCTCCCCGTGGTCGCGTGGATTTTTCTCCGGGTCATCCGGTTTTTCCCTCCACATTTCTGAGCGTGCCTTTAGGGTATTTGGCTGCTATGAATTTCCACGTGATAAGTCACTTTGGTTGAGCGATCATTTGTGGTCCGTTCGCTTCTCAAAAAGAGCTACATTGCTCAGTGAGGCCTTAGCTGGTGAAACAAAAATACAAACTTTTCAGTAAATAAATTGTCTCAAGGGCACTGAGAAGAAATCACAGTCACAAGATTACACTGGTCAACAAAAAAAATAAAAAAAATTCTGGCCTGGACTTTTGCAGCTGTTTTAGACTAATTTCAGGGTGCCGATTCCAAATCTGATCTCAGATTTGCTCTATCACATCTCATTTGTATGCTATCGGCATACCCCATTTTCATTGATTTTACCCGAAATTAACTCCGTCACTTATGATTGCAAGTTGTTGCGAGTCAGTGACTGCTTTAGTGTTAAAGTATGGTGCTGTATTTTTAGGATAGTGTGTTTATAATAGAATTTTATGTAGATAGCCACATTTAATATTTTTCTTCTGCAGTTTTTATTGAAAATGCAATATTTGATAACAAAAGGATTCGTGAGACTCCAGCTTTTCCGAGTGACCAAGGAAATGCAAAAATGTATGATGGAGTGTAACTCTGTGTTCCTCTTGTGTTTTATTTTTTCCCAGCGTGGCCACCAGACTACATAAACCACCCCGCTGAAACCTGGGTCGTTGCTACCTTTGGTTGAATCTTCGTTTGTCGCAACCAGGCCATGGACAAATACGTATGTCATGGTCTACGTGTGTGTGTATATGTCTTGTTTCCAACAAACTCTGCCCTACCGGTAAACCTGTGAGCCTCCATGCCACTTGTGGTCTTTTAATACTTTAGATTTTGCGAGACTGGGTTTCAGAATCAGTCTTGCTTCAGCCGCTCCGTCAAGAGACTCCCCCGAGGTCGCGAATCATAATTGTGATCGTGTCCAAAGCTCAATCGGCTCTTATGAGAAAGCTAATTTATTTGTGTAATCTTTACATGTTATATACAGACAGTCCCCGGGTTACGGAAGGGGCGTTAGGCTCCCGAGAACGATTCGCAACACCAAGTTTTCTGCACGTCCGAAACTGAACAATTTTGCCCCCAAATGAAGATAAAATCAAGAGGAAATGGGAATTGCATCATCGGGGTCAACAGCAGCGGTCATAAGCTCTCAAGGCAGGGCTGCAGAGGGTGCCACAGCCCTGCCTTTTTACGCCTCCTCTCTCCGCGGTATTCATCCGCAACCTCACCGCGCCGCACTACTTTCGCGTACGCAACTAACGGTTCTTCCGCAACCCGGGGACTGTGTTGTCATGAGGATACAAAATTGCCTTTCGCTTGTGATTAGAATATTCAAGTTGTTACTTCATACGTTTTGATTTAAAGCTTTCGTGACTGCAGCGATTCATATTCTTGGTTCTTTCGGTAAAGTCACATAGAAGGGAAATAATAAAGTAATATAAATATTAAACAATAAAAATTATCACGACGTTTCGACTGCAACACAAGCAATCATCATCAGGTGAAATCCACAGCAAGAAAATTTGAAGAAAGTGGAGTTTTTCAAATTTTCAAAATTAGAAAAAAGTGGCGGTTTTTCAAATTTTCTTGCTGTGGATTTCGCACCTGATGATGATTGCTTGTGTTGCAGTGGAAACGTCGTGATAATTTTTATTGTTTTATATTATTTAATTTTTTCTCTTCTACATGACTTTACCGAAAGAACCAAGAATGAGAATAATACTTCATACGTTCTTCGTTGATTACTTTACAATAGCCTTAAAAACTTAACGCGCTTTAACATATTTCATAGTTTTTTTTGTTACTCTTTGTCAAGGTTGCCCATCGATCCATGTTGTGCCGCTACAGTGGATCCGTGTTCGTTCAAATCGGTGGGGGTGGTGTGTCTTTCATTAAAGTCTCGGTCTCGGCTTGCAGATTTGATTCGATGATGATCATAATACAGCCAGCTTCTTAGAACGCTTCCGCCGCAGTAAGTTGTGGTCACGTCGATTTTTTTTCGGGTCCTTCGGTGTTTCCCTAACACATTTAGAATCGGCATTGCGCGTTTCGAAATCTTTTGGCTACTATGAATGTCCAAACTGAAAATGTTCGCAGACTGTGCAGGTGTGTCGTTTCTAGTTTTGAAGCTTTCGTGACTGCAAGGATTCATACTCTTAGGTTTTTTCGGTAAAGTCACGATGGTAAAAAATAAAATTTATAAAAGTAATAATAGAAGTAAAATAATAAATCGCGACGTTTCGGAGGCAACACAAGTCTCCGTCATCAGATGGGACCGTCACAGCTAGATTTACTGTATCAAGTGATATCAAGTGATACAGTAAATCAAGTGATCCTACGTGACTACCGAAAAAACCTAAGAGGTAGGTGTGTCAATTCTATAATATCTTTGTCTTGTTGGTGAGTTCTCAACATTTCACACTTTCCTCCAGAGTGCCACAGCGTAAATTGCTATCTCAGACTCGGCAGTCGGTCAATCTCCGTCCAGCGCTGTGAAGAAGCGTCTTTGAAACGGTTTGCCTGATGTTATTATCTCTGCTGTTGGGCAACCGTGTTAATGTATTTGCCGTTATTTTTTTTATATCTTATCTCGTTTGACGACAGCCTGTGGAATATTAGTCAAGTCGCTAAGCCTGTGGATTTTTGTAGTTATTCCAGTAGTCGGCTAACGGAGCAAGGAGAATTTTTTTTCAAGCGCTTGTATTCAAAATTGGCGTGAGGGAGCCCTAAAATTCCCACTCACCACCTCCCCCCCCCCCCCCCAAATATGGCGCTATTATAAGGCGCTATTATAAGACAGAGGTTACAGGGTGCGTTCAATGGGCAGTGTCCTCTGACGGCCTCACGTGGTTTATAAAGTATTTTGCCGTTAGAAATTTACAACCGATGATGATGATGAACCCACTGAGTAAAATAATGCTGAGTCGATATATATGGTATCTGATTTCTCCCCAAGTTTGGCTGTAACCTGATGATGCTAGTTGTGTTACTGGTGAAACATCGTACCCAGATTGCAAATGTTGTTGTGACTTTGATCTCCAACACACAAGCGGTGTGCTGTACTAGTGACGAATTGGCAAGTTCTGTTTACGTGACAAACCTTCCTAATTGGTGGTGGCGGGTTTAACGACACTTTTATTTACGCGACCGAACCCATAAAACCTGTATCATGGATTATATTGGTCACGAAAGCCTCCGTGTTAAACTGCTAAATATATTTAACTCTGCAAATATGATGACAACTTTAGGTCTTCTTCAGGGCACTGCAGTTTCTAATGCCGGCACTTTTTTTAAGTATCTTAGTCTACGTCACATTTGATGGGGTTTTTTCCCCATTCATTGTCATCGTTCACTCAACTAAAACAATCAATGGACCAATATTTCCCTCGCCAACTTCACGAACGAAAATTGACACCGCCTAGGCGTTGCTGGTGCTTGCGCGCTGATGGGAAATCGCAACGGGTGCACGTGAAGCAGAGGTCGCAAACGGGTTTTGATTCCTTACCCGTACCCGGCCGCACCAGCGTCGCAAATGGGTACCCGAAATGAGTGACAAACGGTGACTCACCAGTGACTCACGGCCTACCCGTACCCGTACCTGGCCGCACCAGGGTCGCAAACGGCTACCCGTACCCGGCCATCGGGTAGGGTACGGGTATCGGGTACCCGGTTGCGACCTCTGACGTGAAGTGCACTTGTGTCATGAGCCGGTTCCATCCTCGGGGCAAACGCAAAGCCTGCTTTGGGCTACGCATAGAAAGACGGCGGCCTGGTGTTCGCATGTCGCTGGATCCTTATTTAAATCGGCGTGCTCTCTCGATGTTTCTTTGTTAGCATGTGTGGTTCAGCATGTCGTTTAGACGTTTCTCTACCCATGCTGGCAGCTTCATTGGTTCGCGTCGGAGAGCTGTGTAGAACATCGTCGCGAAAGCTTGCGTACTAGCAGCAGCAGCAGCAGTGCAATTATCGTAAACTCCTGCACAGCGTTGCTATTAGCGTCGCTTAACAATGTGAGATTTTAATGCAGTATAGCTACCGTTAGTCTCCGCTTCTGTGTACGGTGCAGTAGAGCGTTTTATTCGATATGTACTCGTCAATTAGATAACGGAACTTTTTAACACGATTAATTCAGGACAGAGAGTGTCTCTCGGAAACATTAGCTTAGTGCTAGTGGCTCTGACACATCGTGGGGTTGTAAGCCAGCACAAACGTTGCGAAACGCCCTTCCCGTGAGCGTCCATGAAAAGCCATAACTCTGCCTTCCCAGGGCCAGTTGGTGCAGAAAACTGTGGACTCTTTATCATCTGACCAGAGGTCGCAAACGGGTTTTGATTCCTTACCCGTACCCGGCCGCACCAAGGTCGCTAATGGGTACCCGTACCCGGCCCGGTACAGGTACCCGTTCCCTTCCCATACCCTACCCGAAATGAGTGACAAACGGTTACTCACCAGTGACTCACGGCCTACCCGTACCCGGCCGCATCAGGGTCGCAAACGGCTACCCGTACCCGGCCGGGTACGGGTAGCCGAGTATCGGGTAGGGTACGGGTATCGGGTACCCGATTGCAACCTCTGCATCTGACCCTTCTGCGTGGGATAGTGTCGCCTTCCTTCGCACGCTTTGGCTTTTCTCCGGGCTCCCACGTATGAACACTCTTCAATTGGCTGAAATGCCTTAATATACAGAGGAACTGCAGAGCTTGGGATATTGTTCGTAGAAGCAGCTCAGCTGCCTGGCTGCTCCCTTCAGCTCTTCATCTCGTTCCTCGGCGATCGTTAGAGATGCTACACGTCAATATAAGCATAGATGCATAGTCTCGATTTAAGCTGAACGCATTGGTAAAAGAGTCCATTTGATGTGAGTCGCAATTCGTGATGCTGTG
Source organism: Entosphenus tridentatus (assembly GCA_014621495.2). NCBI lineage: Eukaryota > Metazoa > Chordata > Hyperoartia > Petromyzontiformes > Petromyzontidae > Entosphenus > Entosphenus tridentatus. The sequence continues at coordinate 268,533 of CM025630.2, forward strand.
AAATCTCTGGATTCTGAATTTTTTTGGGGGGGTGGGAACCCTGCCGTGAAATGGTTCTTGGCATGCCTCAACATGATAATTGCAAATGCGTATGAAATGGATAATACTTTAAAACATATATACTTTCAGGGATACTTTTAACTTCAAAAAAATACATTTAATTACCGCTTACTAACAATTAATCAAGTATTCATAATTAAACATTGAACTTTTTCTTTCAATGGCTATGCGATTCATTTTCAAATGGCTGCGATTCATGTGGAACGCTGAAGAGTTGCTCAGATTTTCTTTTCCATGTGTAGTGACGCCAACAACACGTTCGTACTTGATAATTGTTTTTTTACCCTTCTATCTGGCAACAAAACTGACACCTTTTTACAAGGAGTCATGTTTGCATAGACCACAATACCTGCAGCCATAATGCAAACAAAAAACATAACTCTGATAATATATGCACTGTCCTTGAAGTTGATTGGTCCACACCCGAGACAGCTTTCCTTTGAGCCTAGTCTCACATGGGTTGGACCAGATGACGCCAAAAGGCGCACAACTCAAAGACAATGCACCATCAGAGTATGAGAGCTCGGGGTAAGCATTTACACCATTGGAACCTCATTTGCCAGTAAAAAATATGATAATTGTTTTTTTACCCTTCTATCTAGCAATAGATAGAAGGGTAAAAAACTAATTATCATATTTTGATAATAGATAGAAGGGTAAAAAACTAATTATCATATTTTGATAATTAGTTTTTTACCCTTCTATCTATTGCTAGATAGAAGGGTAAAAAAAGAATTATCATATTTTTTTACTGGCAAATGAGGTTCCAATGGTGTAAACGTTCGTACTTGATTCGGACACGGCACGATCTCAAGGCCCGGGCCTCGGCTCTCAGCTATATCCTCCAAAGCCCCCTTTCTGGAAGCTTCACTCACCCCCCCACTCCCTTCGGCCAATCCTCATCCTCCGACAATTGTCAACCCTAGCTTCCCATCTTTTACGTTGGAATCTCGCCTCCTGACCAAATCGCCCTTTAGACTTTCCTGCGCCAATCGGAGGCCTTGGTTGACTTCCTGGCTGTCCGTTCGCATGTACGCTTGTGTTTGGCAAGCGGTCTGTGGCCTCGGTCGTTACACATGTCAAAAGAAAATACAATGACAAACCTGTGTAGTCCAAATGAAAGGGTTCGCTTTTTATTTGATAAGTCGCTTGAGAATGTGTCGGTGCACACAATCTCCCTTGTGGTTTTGATTAAAAATAACAAAAAATATCCCCACCCCCAATTCCATTCTTGCTTTTATACCCTATATTCATGCCTTCCCAAGACCGTTTTCGTGAGGCTTTACTCTGGTGATCGCAGAGAGACGGTCAATTGGAGCTGATATCATGTCAAAAAAAGATTGGCACGGCCGTCTTGCGATGAACATTTCACGCGGTCGATTGAGCGAGACGGTGCCGCCCGCTACTGTGTGTACGTGGACCGGTGCGTCGCCTGAAGGAGGGGAAAGAACCTCTAGAGAGTAGCTCTGTGATATCCGCTTCAGCAGGTCGTCCTTCAAACGCGAATGGGTCGTACCGTTTGGTGAGAGTTTTCGAGAGCGAGAGAAAAAAAAAAATCCGTCTCGTGACGAAGTAGCCGCTGATGGATAAAATTAGGGGGGGGGCGGGGGGGTACTTACGAATATATGAACCAAAAGTTTTGAAGTTGAGTTGGGTATTAATCAAGGATGGAATTGATGGATTACTCGGTCAGGTTGCAGGCCACGCTTAAGAAAATGGATACACCAGTAGTGAACCGGTGTGTTGTGGGCAAGTTTTCTGAATGCACACGTGTGACCAGTTGCAAAAAAACATTTTGAAAACACTCAAACTATCATCGTGTATTGCTAGTAAATGGTTTTAAACATCGAAAAAGTCGGATTGTCTTTTTTTGGGGAGTGCACGATATTTAAATATGTGCCGTTCACAGAGCCTCATGAGCCTGTGGGGCGTTCAGCGTGCTTTTGTGTGCTTTTAGGGAATAACACTTCACAATTGTGGGGTGATTTATTCTAACGATGTGGATTTAAACGTTTCGCCAAGCCGATGGAGAAACGTTTGACAACGCGACAATGAAACGAAATGGCGACACACACGGCTGTTTACGCCACCACAATCCCCCTTGACCATTTTTCCTGCCACGCATATACAAGCGCCCCAATTACTTGGCTGGAAACATCTTAATGAATAGAGGATCGCAGAGCGTGGGCAATTGGTGCAGGCTCGCCCGCTGCTTGGCTCTTCCAGGTCGTCTGGTTCATCCACTCCTCGGTCGTTCTCTCTCTTGAAGCGTGAGAGTATACTTTGGCGTGTTACAAGTTGCAATTATTTTGTTTTTACTTGACAACAGATTGAACGCAGAATGTGTCGTTTGATATTTGCTTTGTTGAGATTGGCATTTACGTTGTAATTACTGGCGAAACGTTGTACTCGGATTTTAAATGTCGTGGGTTTACTCTCCAACACACCCGGTGGTGCTGTACTAGTAACGAATTGGCACGTTCCGTTTACGCGACGAAATCAAACTCAAAAAAACCTCGTGGATTTATTGACGAATTGGGAGCTATCAAACTGATTTTTTTTCGCACAAATAACCACACCAACATTTTAATGGCAGATAACGTTTTACAGCAAAAAGGTAAGCAGGGCTTCGACAGGACGTGTCGTGGTTAGAACGGCGCGTTGCAGATTGAACTGCACTCATAGCGATCGATGCATCAGAGTGAACCACGTTCACAAGGAACGACGCGTTGCAGAGTGAACCACGTTCACAAGGAACGACGCGTTGCAGATTGAACTGCACTCATAGCGATCGATGCATCAGAGTGAACACGTTCACAATGAACGACGCGTTACAGATTGAACTGCACTCATAGCGATCGATGCATCAGCGTGAACCACGTTCACAAGGAACGACGCGTTGCAGATTGAACTGCACTCATAGCGATCGATGCATCAGCGTGAACCACGTTCACAAGGAACGACGCGTTGCAGAGTGAACTGCACTCATAGCGATCGATGCATCAGCGTGAACCACGTTCACAAGGAACGACGCGTTGCAGGGTGAACACCGGCCACGCGTGAAGCGGGGACTTGCCTCACTCCATTTCGGGGAGTACACGAAGGAAAACGACAAAGCGAAGGAGAAAAGAAATCGATGGAAAGACCCAAAAAACGGAGGCCTGGTTGGGGAAACGTCAAACGGCGGACCGGAGCAGCTGCCACCCGGAATCGGAATCTTCGTCCTGGAGGAATCCGATGATCTACGAAGCTTCTTTTCGCCACACGTCTCCACGGTTTGACAAGAGGATGACTCGGCAGGTGCCAAGGACGTGAGCTCGTGCCGGAGGACACTGACCGGCCGAGTCGAGGGACAGACATCGAATGGAGTCACGGGGCAAATCTCATCTCCCGGAGTTGCTTGGACAAACGCGTGCGAATTGAACTTGGGGGTTGTTTTGGAGCCTCCGACATGGGCCACTGTGAACCTCCGGACAGAGAGAGAGAGACGCACCCAGTACGAGAACTTGAAACCCAGGCACTTAATTAGCTCTAAACCAGACATTATGAACCTCCCGAGAGAGAGGGGGGGGGGGGGGCTGGCGGCGGCCCCCCACGCCAGAGGTCGCAACCGGGTACCCGATACCCGTACCCTACCCGATACCCGGCTACCCGTACCCGGCCGGGTACAGGTACCCGTTTGCGACCCTGGTGCAGCCGGGTACGGGTAGGCCGTGAGTCACTGGTGAGTAACCGTTTGTCACTCATTTCGGGTAGGGTACGGGTAGGGAATGGGTACCCATTTGCGACCCTGGTGCGGCCGGGTACGGGTAAGGAATCAAAACCCGTTTGCAACCTCTGCCCCACGCCCAGGATTCAAACCCGGCGTCTGGGCAGTGCTCGACACGGCCATTGTGAACCCACTGAGAATCAAACAGCCAGTCAGCCTCAGTGGTCTCGAAGCCAGGAGCTCAGCGGTGCTGGCTGTGTCTCCAACACGGCCACTGGACGGGGGGGGGGGACCCCTTCTAGAAAGCCGGTCCACAGGAGGTCGTGGGTTCGATCCCGACCCCGATGCCTGCTGTATATTTGGAGTTTGCGTCTCTCTCTCACCGTGGTCACGTGGATTATGGACCACCTGAGACAGAGAGAAACAGAGATAGCCAGGGCTCAAACCTATGTCTGAGGCCGGTGCCGATTCCGTGACTCGAGACGTCCACTCAACGCAGTCCCACTCGACGAGACGACAACAACAACAACAACAAAAACCACACCCGGGTCTCGAACCCAGGCGTCTGGGCGACACGGGGCCATCGTGAAACTTGCGCCGGTCCTTCAAACGGCGAGGTCATCCAAGCGGCTCCTGCCGTTGCTGCTGCCGCCGCCGCCGCTACTGCGGCTGTGGGGGGGCTCCTGAATGTGCATGTGCAGGGGGAAGGGGGGCAGGGGCAGGGGCATCGTGGGGGGCAAGGGCAGCCGGGGGAAGCCGGGCGCCGTGGCTGGTGGCAGCTGCCCGGCGGGGGAGCTCCTCGTCGCTTGCTGCGGCATCTCCGTGGAAGCGGAGGGCTCGTCCCACAGGGTGTCGAACGTAGAGCGGCCAGTGTCTGTTGGGAGGGGGGAGGGGGTCAGGGGTCGGCAGGTCATCAGTAGGAGCTACACTGAACCAAGCTATTTGAGTTTATCACAGAGGTCGCAACCGGGTACCCGATACCCGTACCCTAACCGATACCTGGCTACCCGTACCCGGCCGGGTACGGGTAGGGTCACTGGTGAGTAACTGTCACTCATTT
>CM025630.2:273877-290577 GCA_014621495.2 Entosphenus tridentatus
ATCGTGATTCAGACTGGAGGAGGCTTAATCCGAAGAGCTATAAAGCTCTTTTTTACACAAGTGTCCAGTCGGGCCACGGAGTGAGCGAGTTACAACAACAAACACAACAACAAACACAACAACAAAAAAACAACAAACACAACAAACACAACAACAAACACAACAAACACAACAACAAAAACAACAACAAACACAACAACAAACACAACAACAAACACAACAAACACAACAACAAACAACAACAAACAACAACAAACACAACAACAAACACAACAACAAACACAACAACAAACACAACAACAACACACGGGCAGCAGTGCAGAGCAGAGAAGCAGTAGCAGGTGCTGGGAGGATGTCACATCGATGGATCGTGAGCGGTGGTGGCGACCTTCATCCAGCAGTGGATCAACCACGGCTGAGGATGGTCACGTGGCTCAGCGGAGGGGAGAACGGGTCGCGAAAGGAGAACTCAGCCCATCATCATCATCTATCCCCCAATGGTCGATAAAGTGCTTTCCAATTTGTGGAAGGTTGCCAGTGGTTGTTATATGGGTAGACGCGCAGCCCCCGCCATGGGAATGTGGAATTTCCACTCGTGGCTTCGCAGGGCTGTCACAAGTTGATAAGCACCAGTCGTTCAATGCTCATTGTGAGCAGCACTTTGAAGATAAAAATGTAAACATTTAAATGTGGATGATCAAGCTTTTAATTCAGGACACACCCACATTGGATGGATGGATGTGCCATGAAGAAGGCCCATTGCTCGAAACGTCGCCAATCAAATATGTTTTCCTCTTTTAAGGCCACGGTGTTAATGATGCACGTGTTGAGTTTGTGTTCATTTTTGTGTCATCTGGTGACGCTGCTGCTGCTGCTGCTGCTGTTGTTGCTTTAGCAGTGGTGCGCAAACAACGACTGAATGTTCCGTGTTCATAACAGCAGCGTGCGTGTCACCGTAAACGGTAAACATATAATAGGCGACGTTTCGGGTCATGGCCTTTCTAATTGGGCCATTTTTGTATTGTTTGTTATGGCGCTCTGACCGGCTCCGACTGGAAATCTGTGAAAAATAGCTTCATGGCTCATCGGATTTCCCCACGATAAATAAAGATTCTGATTGTGACATTGAATGTGATGCGTTGTTCAGATGCTAAAATCTTCTTGGTTCTTTCGGTAAAGTCACGTAGAAGGGAAATAATAAACTAAGAAAAAAATAAAACATAATAAAATACAATTATTTCCCTTCTACGTGACTTTACCGAAAGAACCAAGAAGATGAATCCCTGCAGTCACGAAAGCTTTCAATCAGATGCTAAAATACAATTTTTAAAACATCGATTCGATTCCCACACTTGTAGAATCGACATCGAGCGCAATCGCGTTCAGTATAAAAAAAACTCGATTCGATTCCGATTCCGTTGTTAACACCGGCGGTGGGCGGTCGGGCTGGGCGTGGGGTGAGCCGAGTGCGAATCGCGGCGCCTTCAGAATCGATTCCGCCCATCGTGTAGAGACTGTAGGTCATTTTTAAGAGGAGATCTGCGGCTGCTTGCTCCTCCGCCTCGTCTCTTCGCGCCCTCGGCCGGCCGCTCTCGAGTCGAGGCGAGCAGTGGAGAAGAGCCCGCGGCGGCAGCGGCGGCAGCAGCGGCGGCTCACGAGTGTTGGGAAGCTGTTGGGGGCGGGGGGGGGGGGGGGAGACGCTGTCTCTGAGCCGGTGGGGCGGCTGAATCCGGCGATAGAGAGACGGATGTTACAATAGGTCGCAATTAGAGAGACACACACACACACGAGTTGGGCAGCATCAGCATCAGTAGTAGTGATATAAACTCGCTCTCCTCATCTCGAAGTCGATGTGTGCGGGCTGACGCGCTCTGGCGGCAGGGTGCGTGCCGCGTGGACGAAGCGGGCGCTTAGTGGGCCGAGCGGAGGTTGATTTTGCGAGGGGGGCGGCGTGACGAGGTCATAATCCTATTGGCGATTACAATAATAGGGCCAAAGAGCGGCAAGTGGAGCTCTCGGGGCTGTAGCTGCTGTAGCTGTAGCTGCTGCTGTAGCTGCTGCTGGGGGTCAGGATTGGGGGTCGTGGGGGGCTGTCCCGTGGCCTCACGATATCGGGGGCCTGCTCGTCACTTCAATTAGGGTCGAACTTTGGGGTTGGGAGGGCTGCGAGGAGATACGCAAGAAGATTCGTGTTGTAGTAGGGGGAGATAAGCAGAGAGCGTACGAATTTCATGTTTTTTTTAAAGAGAGGCATCCAAAGCTAGCCGTGTTTCAGTTAGACGAGGATAGGAGATCATTATCGGTAGCTAATCACCTGTCGAGAGAGGGGTAGTGTGGAGGAAATAGGCGAAGGGAGGAGGCAGAGCGTGAAGGAACACCACCACCACCTCCCCGCTACAGCTGACGGGGTCTAGCAGGAGGTCTAACATCAGGAGATACACCAGGAGGTCTAACAGGAGGTCTAACAGGAGAGATACATCGTACAGGGGACGGGCAGAGGGAGACGGACACACAGGGGGGGGGGGTGGAGACGAGGAGACAGACAGGGAGACAGCGAGAGACAGAGAGAGACACACAGACAGAGACACACACAGACACAGAGAGAGAGACAGACAGGGAGACAGACAGGGAGACACAGAGACACAGCGAGACACAGACAGGGAGACAGAGAGACACAGAGACACACACAGAGACACAGGGACAGACAGAGACAGACATACAGGGGGGGTAGTGGGGGGGATGTGGCCTCCCCAGCACACATCGTGAGGCACAGACGGAGACGCGCGGGGCGAGTCGGGCTGAAGGCGGCGGCGGCGGCAGAACAATAACCAGGCGGAGGCGGAGGGGGGAGATCGCTCGACACATTCACCACGACAGCGACGTCGTCGTCGAGAAGATAACAACAAGAATCATCATCATCGTCGTCAGAGCCACACCGACAGAGGAGGAGGAGGGACGAGAAGGAGGACGAGGAGGGGGCCATGAGTGGACGGCCCCGCACCTCGTCTTTTGCCGAAGGCCCGAACCGGGCCGCGCAGCCATCGCTCTTCGGGAACCTCAAAGTCAGCCGTAAGTTCCACGTGAACGCCATCGGGTCGACACTCTCGTCCCGACGTCGGGACGACAACGACAGCCGCAGCACGCGCAGAGCCCCGCGTTCGATTTCATGTTTTTGTGTTCACTTCGCTTGGCTCTGAGCGCTGTCGTTGCTGATACAACAACAGCAGCAGCAGCCGTAGCCGATGATGGTGTTGTGTGTGTGTTGTGTTGCTGCTGTTGTTGATTGACTCCCCCTTAATCTAAGGGGATAAAGACGGCGGCAAGGTGACGACCGTCGTGGCTACACCGGGCCAGGGGCCCGAGCGGCCCCAGGAGGTCTCCTACACCGACACGAAGGTGATCGGCAATGGCTCCTTCGGGGTCGTGTACCAGGCCAAGCTGTGCGACAGCGGGGAGATGGTGGCCATCAAGAAGGTGCTGCAGGACAAGAGGTTCAAGGTAAGGAGACGGCGACATTATCTGTCTCTCGCTGCTGCTGCTGGTGGTGGTGGTCGTTGTGTGTGGGTCGTGTTGGGGGATTGGCGGCTCCGTCGTCGTTTTGCGAGTTTCATGTCGAGCCGAGGAGCACTGCCGAGGTCACACTATAGCAATAGAGCGTTGTGTGTGGATGTCTGCTGCTTGTGCTGCTACTGCTGCTGTACTTTGTGGTGCTGGTGCACAGTCTAAAGACGGCGGTGGTTTGAGTTGACGATTTGATCCCCATCTTTACTCGCCGCGGTGGGAATCTCGACCGCGATATCCATCCCGACAGATAATCTTCATGTGATGACGATCATCGTCAAATCAGTCATCTTTAGCGTGAATCTTTATCGGCCAAGATCAATCGCACTTCACGAGCCGCCGCCCGTTGCATCTCGTAACCAACCTGCCGATGTTAACCATAATTCAACTCTTAACACGTGAGCCGATGTACTCGAAACCAACACCGCTCCCGCCTCCACGGAACCGTAGTTTTTCTCGCTACAAATCAACAGTGTGTGTCAAATCGACTTGTTTTTTTAATAAATTCGAATTTTAAACGAAATTTTATTCGCAACCGACGACTGCCCCAAGGAAGCTTCGCGCGAGGAAGCCGCCAGTGCTGGGCGGCGTCTTCCCCGCCCGGGGGGGGGGGGAGGAGGTGGTGGTGGTGGGGAGAGACCGCGGCCGCCGCTCTCGCTACGCGCGGCGGCCGAGAGAGCCCTCGCGTCGTCGGCCGCCGTCAATGAGCGCGGTGTCCGTCGTCGTCGTGAGGGGAGAGGCGGCAACATTCGTGTCGTTGTTTGCCCCTCGGCCCCCTTCACGGCGCGGCCTGGGTCTTCTTGTCGCAGCCTGCGGGGGGGGGGGGGGAGGCCGCCATTGTTCGCGAGCGAGCGAGAGGAAACGAAATGAAATCGAGCGAAACGCCGTCCGGCGCGTAGATCTCGCCTCTCGGAATCCGTCACAAAGTGTTTAAAACGACGTCGGGAGTCGTTTTAAAACAGCGCCCCGCCGCGTAGGAGCCGGTTTGCTCGATCCACCCGTAGGCCCCCGCGGTCTTTGCTTGCGCCTACGGTGCTCGCCTGAGCGGCTTGGCCGGGGCGGGCGGCGTCCCGGTCGGCAGTGGGAGGCCAGGCGAGGCCGAGGCTTGTACCCCGCCCATGGGGGCCCGAGCCCCGCCATGTTAAAAATCTCAGAGAGAGAGAGGGGGGTGGAGGTGGGGGGGAGTGGGGGGTGGGGTGAGTGGGGGGACCTCCCAAGTGGAGACGGAGCGTCGCGTGATTTCGCGACGCGCACCGTGAGCGGCGACAGCCATGGGAGGACGCCGTGGGGGTAGTGGGGGCGTTGGAGACGGACGACCTCATCCAGCAGTGGATTTGATCATAGATGCTGCTGCTGCTGCTGAAACAAAGCAAGACGATTATGTAGAGGATCATGAAATTGCGGAAGGGTTAAGGAACCCGACCATTTGCGATGTGGTGCGTGTGCGGTTGTGGCTATGCTTAAGAACTGGGACGCAGGCGAAAAAAAAAAACCCTCGTGAAAGAAGGGGTCATGTGGCACGTCCCCGTGGGAGATGGAGCGATGCTGTCGGATGAGAGTGCGGCACGGGGCTCGGTGGATTGATGTCATCCTCTGTGTCGTGAGAGATGGCGACTGCTCTGGAGTGAGCTTTTCATTCGGCACTGGATTGTGCCGTTGCCGACGTTCATTAATGCCGAGTTCTGCCTTGGAAGTGCTCGAAGCCTGACACGTGACACAAGTCCAGCTGAGACTCAATAACTACATCGTGATCGTCAGCATCGTCAGCCATGGTCATGAGCGGTGCATCGTAATAATCAGCCGTGCTCAGTTCACTGCTGGATGAAGTCCTCCCGCAAGCTGTCGCCGTCTCTCACGAGCCCGCGATGTAATCGGCCAAGCGCCCGCCGCTAATTTCGGCGCAAAATTTCCTTTCGTGAACGACCTCTCTGACGTCTTCCATTGCTTGGCTGCCACTCCATCATTCTGGACCACCGTCCATCTCTTCGTACGTCTCTACGCTCCGTCAAGTGACAGCCACCGTAGCTGGGCAAGGCTTGAGAGCCGATTGTCGGGAACGTCAAAAAAGAGAGAGGGGGAAATGAATTTGGCTCGTGTACAGAAGGTGCCAGGTGGAATTGCTACATCGCAGAATCGTGACAGATGCTGATGGCTTGATGGGCAAGGATGACTCAATCCTGCGGTGGATGGAACGTGACCGACAATTGATGGTCTATGGAATACATCGGTCCCATATTGCATCCCCTTTATACATTATGCAGCAGTGGATTTATCACGACTGATTTTGATTAAATGATGGTAATTTGTGGAATTATCGGTGTCTCGCATTACAAGTGCTTCCTGAATCTCTGCTGTATAATTCCATGCCATCCATGACTTGTGGGTCCACCCTTCTGTGGTTGCCCATTATGAGCCTTTCTCTGAAACAGGCACACTCCTGGGAAGCACTGGCAGAAAGCACATCGGCAGGGTGTACATTTCCGCACCCTCGCAAACGCATCTGGTCAAATTACCCCCCCCCCCGCAAGCTGCTTGGCAGGGGAGGCTATCATCCAGCAGTGGGCTCTACGTGTATACTGTCCATACAAATACGAAGATCCCCTCCCCCTACAGCAATAAAGACTGTCGGGGCTAGTCGTGTCAGCGAGTACACATTATAATTACTAGCATGGCACATGAGGGGCTGGTGTGGCTAGCACTATGCCAGGCCACATTTCTCCCCCAGTGCTGAACTTCACACCATAGTGGAGTGATGCTGTAGAAGCCAGAGTGGAGTGATGCTGTAGAAGCCAGAGTGGAATGATTCTGTAAAATCCAAGGTGGATTGAACATGGCTGACGAATCGTGCAATTCTGTAGAATACAGAGTGGAGTGGATCTTTAGAATAGACAGCGGAGTGGATGTGTAGAGTCGATGTAGAAGTGATGCTGACTGACTGGTGGGCAAAAATAAGAAGGGACTGGTAACCCACAGAGGGAACCCGCCAGAGAGTACATTCCCCGTGGAGTTGGAGCGATGAAATCCAGTCGTGTGCAGAAGTCCGACGGATTGTTACATCGCCACACCACGAGAGATGGTAACGGCTTGGGCAGGTCCAGCTGCTGGTAATGTGGCTGATGTTAATGGGAATACCTTTATGTGAAGAGCAGGTTCGAGTCCGTTCACAGTGATGCTGTGCTTCCACGGGTGACTGCGATCCCTGCCGGCTAGTTCCAGGATATTCCTAGAAAGTCCCAGCCGTGGGATTCGGGGACTCGGCCACTCCCATTCTCTCGCTCCTCCTTTCCCTCCACAGCCGGAAGGAATTCAAAGTGATTTTCTGCTTCAACAAGCATTGAGGCACGAGTACTCATCTCCTCTTTACAGCCCTGAGCAACTGGTGGAAATTCCACATTCCTACTGTGTTGGTGAGCATATAATAGGATAACCACTGTTGACTTTCCCACGAAGGTACTCATTTTGTCGACCCTTGAGGGATGATGGGCTGAGTTAATACCCCCATTTTACTTGGGCATGACGCGCAAGTGGGTGAGCTTGTGCTAACGTAAGCAGTAGTCACGTATTCATTGTCATCGGTCCTGGACGATCCACTGTTGGATGAAGACTTCAAGCCGTCACCATTTCTCATGGCCCTGTGATGTGAAGATCAGTCGAGCACCTGGGCAGAGCTGATTTCATCTCTCCATCTCCTCGGTGGTCTTCTCCGGTGATGGGCTGAGTCAATACCCCCCAGTGGCGAGATGGTAACTTCCTCGCCTGGTATGCAGGAGGTCGTTGGTTCGATCCTGACCCTGATGCCTGTATATTTGGAGTTTGCATGGTTTCCCCGTGGTTGCGTGAATTTTTGTCCGGGTCCTCTGGTTTTTTCCCTCCACATTTATCATAAACATGCGTTTAGAGTATTCGGCTGCTATACATTTGCACGTGATAAGCCACTTCATTGACCTATCATTTGTGGCCAGGTTTGCGTCTGAAAAAGAGTGATATAGCTCAGTAGGGCCTTACGTGGCTAAAAATAGTAAAAATAGTTCTAGATTTGAAGCTTTCGTGGCCAAAGAGTATTAAAAATCGTGTTCCATCCCTTGGCTGCTTCCACTTCTTATTCTGGAGCCTCGGCCATCGCCGTCCCTTCTAGCCGTGACATGTCCTGCCCAAGCCCAATTTTCTTAACACTGAAAATTTAAGTCTCTATCCTGCGTGTGTTCTCTAATCAACGTGTTCCTCTTTGTCTCCTGACGAGAGCTGATTTTAAATGGAAGCCTGTTCAATGACATGCAATTTTGTTCCATGTGCATCAGAGTACAAATGCATATTGTCGAGTTAAATACTTAAGCTTGGACACATGGCACGGACAATTTGAGCCGTGGGTTTTCTTCGTATCGTTGGTAAATGAGAATAAAAATGTTCTTCTCATTGTGTCACTGCTGAACGATGTCCTCCCTGCACTGTTAAGTCATTTGGGTTGTTTGACCATACTTCGCCACGCTGGCCACTGGGGCGTGTTGAAGGGGTCGGTGGGGAGGAAATTCCGATATCGCCACCGCAAAGCAGGTCGGGTGGCTCACAATCACGAGCTTGCGGGTTCCACACCATAGTTGGTTGACTTGGCCCATCATCCTTCTTGGGGTAGACAACACGATTACTACAAAGTGGGGAAGATCAACAGTGGCTGTGCAATGGATAGACTCGTTACCGCCATAGGAATGTGGAATGTCCACCTCTCGGGGTTGGAAACTGAAGGATGAGCGCCGCTTATTTTAGAGCAGGAAATCACTTTGAACTTTTTTTGACTGCGACCGGCCATCGCTGGGATTGGAAATAGGAGACTGGATTCATAGCGCAGCACGCTAACCGCGGCGCCACTGCTCTCCCACCCCTAACGATGTAAACTTTGGTGGTAAATTATTTGTTAATGCCCCAGTTGTGGTGTTTAGGGCCCGTCACGATGACATCAGATGAGTGGCAGTTTGTGAGCAGATCTGGGGAGACGATCTTGCAAAACGTAACCACCGCCGTGGTGAAGACGTAAAAAGCAACGTGCAAAGCCATTCTCAATCCACTGCCGGATGAAACGGGAGGTTTTTACCATACTTCACCTCTTTGGTTATCATTCGGGTTGGCGAAGTGATGACGTGGAAGGGAAGTGGGGTAGGTCCGACGATCGGCTTGGATATGGCTTGCCGTTAGCTCTCGGCTGGGACGTCGACTTCTCCTCGTGCGCTAGGTGTTCCGTGCGTTGCCCACCAGGTTGCCTGGCGTTGACAGATAAGAGCGGTTGGCAAACAGCGGCGGGCTCTGTCCCAGTTGCAGTACAGCAACGTGGTGTGAATACTTTGTGTGTGGAGGGGGGGGGGTGTCTATGAACACACAGCTTGTCGAGACACACGGGTGCCGCTCTTATCAGAGATGCTCATTCCATTGCTAGTTTTAAGTCTAAAGACATCTACATGTAAACTTGTTAATTACTAATGGTTATGTTTTTGTTGTATACATTTTCATTTATAGTATCATTGCGTCCCTGTATTTTATAATTCGACTACGTATGTTGGGGGGGGGGGGTATTATACATGAGAGGTGCTTTATGTAAGGTTTGTCATTGTATATTAACATTTTAATATCCTTTTCCCCACATTTAATCCCGATTTGTGTCACGTCGGCGGAGAACCTGGTGGAAACCCAAGCAAAACCACGGTGGAGAACGCACAAATCCCACGCACAGGAAGGTGCCCCAGTCGGGAATTGAACCCATGGGCCCTTCTCACCCACCCCGCTGCCGCCCTCGGAGCTGGGATTTCCCCATTCTGAAACAAGCCGATCGTGTTAATTTCACGGTTTGGGGAGGAGGGCGGTTACTGTTACTGTGCGTATATTGCGCGAGTGGTCCTGTGACCGGAACGGTGTAAAGGAAATGACTTCCTCAAAAAAAGAGCCGCTGTTATCTTGCAGACGCATACCTGGGGGTCACGGAGCCATTGGGGCTTGGGTTGGTGAATTGGGGGGCCCTGATTAAGCTTGGGTTGGTGAATTGGGGGGCCCTGATTAAGCTTGGGTTGGTGATTTGGGGTGCCCTGATTAAGCTTGGGTTGGTGAATTGGGGGCCCTGAGCTGTGCACCGAACGACTTGCATAATTCCAGAAATTGTGCGAGTTTAGACTTGTCGACCCAGCTTCCGATTCCGTACGGTGGGGGGTGGGCTGGGGATTGTAATTTTCACGCGAGTGCTTTAGGGGTGGTGGTGGTGGTGGTGGTGGTCGAGGCTCTGGCGAAGGTGCTGTGTTTCACAGGCGGATATAGTCCGCCGGTAGGGGGCGATCTCGTCACGTTTAATCCCAATTGAGTAATTTGCGGTGTGATTTTTGCTAATTTGTAAAATTTGAACCCCGACACAGGAACACAAATACTGGATAATTTCTCATTAATTTAAGGGGTCCTTGAACGTCCACTCTGAAGCAGACGGGGCCTAGTATTTTTTTATGGCTGAAACACACTGCAGTTATACCCATGTTGGTCTACCGGATTCAAACCACGAACTTCTGCAGCGAGCGACGGGAGCTCTTCCCACTGGGCCACGTCGCTGCGCCGAAGTGACTTCGGGGGTAGTTCTGTGACGTCTTCTTCCGGCACCATCTCCGAAACGGGGTGGTGCACTGCTGTCTGCGAGGGTTTTCAGAATGGAAACTTCTTCGTGTGGTGACGTGATGCTGATCGCACAGTTGGAATGTAGTTGGGTGGTGGGGGTGGCAGTGCAAAAAATAATCTCGAAATGTTGACAAAAAGTATTTTCATGCCAGTTGCTATTGACGGAACTGCATGCATGCAGACAATCTAGAAGATGTTTCAGTTGGGCTATGGCTCCGAATCCCGTATTGACCCATCCAGCACAGAGACCCTGTGTGTGTGTGTGTTTTAGAGTTCCTTAGTCTGGAATACACCAATATCCAGATCACGCAGAATGCACCCAGTCTCATCCGGTCTCCGAAGCTAAGCAGGTTTGGCCCTGGAGATCGCTTGGATGGGCTGCTGCTGCGTTGCCAGTGGTGCACAAATAACGAAGTGATTCAACACGTCCGTCGAGGACACAACAGCGTGTGTGGCCCCTTACAAGGAAAGGTACATGTAGTTGGCGACGTTTTGGGCAACGGCCCTTCATCGTGGCACACGCACAACAGGTTGTTGTAGGCTGCTGCCTGGATATGTCGTGGGCAGCGGGGGACGGGCAGTGGATGAAAATAAATGTTTAAAATTCTATTGTACTTCAGTGTTCCCAACACAATGCCCCCTCCGTGCCTTCGTCGAGCGGCGTGGTGAGGAGTGGTCAAATAAGTGCCTCTGCAAAACGTGCACCGTGTGGGGGAAGGCCCTCATCCAGCAGTGGATTGACAGACGGGGCTGCACGTGTTTATTCTGACTTTACAGCACCACTCTACCGTTTCATCTGAATAAGGTCACGTGGACATCTTGACTTGAAGCTTTCGTGACTGCAGGAATTAATATTCTTGGGGTCTTTCGGTAAAGTCACGTTGATAGGTTGAAAGAAAATAACAAGTTTTTTGTAATTTAAAAAAAATTTCTTTGAACCTATCTACGTGACTTTACCGAAAGACCCAAATAAATAAGGTCATGTGGGTTTGACAGGCATCGTCAAGGACAGCGGCGCTATTTAATAAATAAACAGATGCTCACCTTGTGGCGATGTAAAGGAAGGACGTTTACGTTGCGCGAGGCAAAGCCCGTCTTTGAGGGTGCCTGGTGGCTACTGCGCATTTGCGATCTATCACTTTGAAGGCAAGGGTTAGTGGATCACGTAAAGATTTGTGAGACTCCAAAAAAAACGCTGTGGGCTGCATTGAAGGTGGCTCGGAGAAGGGACTACAGCAAGTGAGCTCATCAACCCATCCCTGTGGGCAATTTGAGCGCTATTCTCTTGTAATTAATGTGTGCGGTTTTTCTCCGGGTCCACTGTATCTTTCGCACCACACAAATCGCTGAACTGAAATTCCCAACGTAGCAGAGGCCCGAGTACAGAGTGACTTAACGACATCACACCAATGTTTATACATTCGTTTTAAGGTAAGATTTTACCGTAACTCCGAGTAAGACGGTTATGATGTTGGACATTTCTGAAGTTGAGACATCTTACGATTGGTCCGTTTATGATCGCATGTCCAGCATAACTGATATAAGAAAATACTCATCTGATAAGTGTCGACACCGGTCCGGAATTCTGCTTACTCTGAATCATTGCTGCTGAAATTATCCACTCCCAGAGGGCCATGTGGCTGATGTTTTGTGCAAGAAATACTTGATGTACGAGTGGAAGGCTTTCATTTGTTTGAGAAGCCGATGTGCGAAGGAGGCGTATCCGGTACCTGCTCGTCTCATCTCATTGCTGTCGCCATGAAGCCACCCCACCTCCTGCCCCCCCTCCACCACCACTGCTGAGCGCACCCCCCCCCACCCCACTGGGGGAATGGGTGGGGCCTATACGAAGGAGGCGGGGCCTATACGAAGGAGGCGGGGCCTGACGAAGGGGGCGGTTCCTATAAAGGAAAGGCGCAGAGGCCTCGTGAGCAAACAGCCGAGGCCTACAGAGGCTGAACACCTCCCTGCTAATTTAGGATGATGGAAGCATTGCATCAAGGATGGCAGCAGCAGCAGCGTGGCTTTAGTGGCGCAAACGTGGCCACAGGCTACTTGTTTATTTAGCTTTTATAGTCTCAATTATGCTAAGTGGACGAGTCTCAACGACGGACGTTTCGGATCGTAGCCTGGCGGTCGAGACTCAACGATGGAGTCTCAGCCAGAGGAAGCGACGTTCGTACAGCTGCCACCTCCGGCAGTGGCGGTAGCAAGCAATTGCAGGGCTGCACCTTTGTCCTACGTTGAACAAAACTCGACGCATTTGGCAACCACACTGGCCTCAAAATAATTAATACGTAATAATTTACATTTGTACGGCGATGCGTCACCATGTATGGAAAGCAGGGAAATGAGGCGGAGCCAACAACGTAAACGGCCAGGCAGGGCAAGATTTAAATAGCTCTCAGGGTTCCGATTGTCTTATCAGACGCAACGCGTTCCATCGTCTGGCGACGTTTCGAGCAGTGGGCCCTGATGCATGGTTTTGTGTGCTATGAAGAAATGGCCGTAGCCCCAAACATCACCTGTTTTTTCTATATATTTATATTTTTTCACTTGAAGGCCACGCACACTGGCTTGTTGACGAATGTCAGTTGTGTAGTGCTAAATGTGCTTGCGCACCACCGCCAATGCAGCATCGCCGACGTAATTCGTCTTCGTGCGACGCTGAGAGGTGCTGCAAGCGCCGTGCCCGTCGCCTTCGTACGCTTGTGAATTTTGCGGAAGATAAAATCTTTAAAAAAATGTCTCCCTCGGAGATGAATTCTGGGCTGATAAGCCATGCCTTCTATAAATAGCTGTCAATGTGTACAGTCTCTGTCCCTTATGATATTAATGTGCAGGTAGTACTTTGCCCGAGTGCAGATGCCTCGGCTTCTTCACCAAGACCTCTAATCACAATAATTTCAACTTGAAATGCTCCGCACAGTTCTTCACTCACTGTGTCCTGGTTAATAAAATAATTCACAGCCCTTTGTCATCGCACTGCTGGGTGAGGGCCTCCCCCCGTGCCATCCGAGTCGCGCGGGGCTATTTGACTTTACTTCGTTGCTGATTGTAGGTGGCGATCGGGGGGAAAAAACGAGGAAGCATTCATGAAAAGTACAACAAGCGTATTTGTGGTTAATCTGAGGAATGCACCGCGACTTACGGCGTTGTAGGCGCCCGGTGCGCTGTTACCATAACATCACCGTGGCCATCGCCACCACGCTGCCGTGATCACGCACGTTCGCTGCCTTCGCCATCGTGGTCGGAAATGTCGTTAAACACCTCCGTTACTTTCATCAACAGCTGTGTCATCGTTACATCTTTCGTCGTCGTCGGCCGCGATCAATACAGCTCAGTGATAAAGGCATCCCCAGTTCGTCGGTATCTCTCACGATTCTGAAATGTAAAAAAAAATCCATCTAGCGCCCCTCACATGGGCCGATTTCATCGCTCCATCTCCTTGGTGACGTCCTTTCGGACGCGTCCCATTTCTCGGGCGCGTCCCATTGCTCGTCTGCGACACCGTCATTACGCTTTGCCCATCGATCATCCTTTCTTGCCATGACTTGTCCTGCCCAAGCTCACTGCTGTTGGTAAATTGAGCAGCATCTCTTGAGAGTCGTCCGTTGTAGGAGCGTGTAGCGGTGGCTGCAATTCATTTTTATTCGGTGCTTCTCGGCCGTATTCACTCCACGGCAAAGATTTCCACTGCTCACTTAACAGCAGGAAGGCACGACTCCCATCATGCATTGGGTGCGTGTCATGTAGACAACACATCGCACGTACATTGCTCTCAGCATTGTCTAGATCACTAGCTCAAGAGATTTAACAACACGCAAAGGTGTTCTGCTTGCTCGCAAACAGCAGCGGGAGGGTGCAACTTCCGTCCACTGGCCTCGCACGCACGTCCCCGTGACCGCCACATTGCGCGGACGAGGCTGGGAGCGTTTGTACCCGCAACGTGGTTGTCTCTTGCATGCACGGAAGGGGTGATGAGTGTTTGTCCTGCTGCTGTTTGTCAGCGGGCGCGCCTTTGAGTGTTGTTCAGTCTGGCTGTTATGCGTTGGGTGAGAGCTTGGGTTATATGGTGGGTAGTGTCATTGCTGCTGAAGCGGCATTAAAGTAATTTATGGAGGTGGGCGAGCAGCTCCGCGGGGTTTATATGGTTGTGCCAGAGACGCTGACTCGGTACTGCTGGGATACTGGGTGTAAGTCCAGTTCCAGCCACCCAGCCGTGAATATTGTGCTTCTGTATACAATGCGTAGGGAGCAGCCTTGGTGTAGTGCTTAGCACGCTGCACTTGCAACATGAAGTCACGGGCCCTTGGAAATTAAGTCGTGGGCCGTGTGAAATGAAGCCTTGAATGTATGTTGAACGTCTCGCACCGTACGTAGCCAACCGTGCTAATCGGAGGTGCGGGGGAAGGACAACAAACTAAACACAAAAAGCAGTTGTAAAAGAAATACATTTTCAATCTAAAATGAGTTTTCGACGTTTAGGGCCGTATGTAATGAAGACTCGGTCCGTGTGAAATGAAGTCCATGGGTCACGTGAAATGAAGTCCTAAGCCGTGTCGGGCCCGTGTGCCGTAGGTCTCCCACGGCGGCGTGCCCGACTCTCTCCCTCGGGTAAGCCGATACGTTCACACCGTCAAAGTGTGGCTCGCTTGATAAGGCGCTTGGATACTGAAACTCAACACGCAGGGCTGCTGCTGTCCACGAAGAAACACAATAGGACGCCTCACAAAGCCGCACTCACTCACACGCTTCAGGCCGTTGTTAAATAATTAGCGCATGCAGACCGTTATTAAATAATTGGCGTGAGCACCGTGCGGTTCGCAATGGCCAGGACCCAGCCGAGGAGCCGAGAGCATCTCCCGGACGGACAAACTCAAAAGTATTCGGCCAGGCGCATTCTATTTAAATTCCTTAATTAGAACTCGTTCTCAACTGTGACGGCTAGAGTACATATTCTATACGAAGCGGTGGTGAGCACCACTTAATTACGTGCGTGTGCGTTTGACGTGAGTGCGTTGTTCACTGTATAAACGCAATGCTGTATAATTTCTAGATTTAAAAAAAAAATGTTTGTGTGCAACTCGTCATTGCGTGTTTGCTTGGTGTGTGCGTGTCAATCGACACCCTGGACCCTTGCAAACGAGATTTTCCATCTCAAAGGATTTTCCAGGTGAAATGGCGAATAAAAAAAAATACGTGTCATAAATAATACAACTTAGATGCCGCTTGGGGGGGTTGCATCTCGGAGTCTCTCGGAGACTCGCAATGGCCGTGTCGGAGACTATGAGCCTGGGTTCAAACTCCGGGGCCCATGTTTCCTCCCTCTCCAGGGGCTGGAGTTTTTCTGTCGGCTCCTTTTTTCAAATCTCCATCCGTTGGATAACGGCCCCGCGGAAGCGGACGTCCCGGAGCTGCTCCTCGAGATGGCTGCTGCGCACGTGCCCCCCCTCCCCCCCCCGGCCCACTGGCAGTAGGGGACGGCACCGTCCCGCTCACTCTGCCTACTAGGGAGGAGTGTTTCTGTGACGTTATCGTCATGTGGGGGGGAATTAAACTCCCCTCCCCACGGTCCCAGCGCGTATCAGTGCCGAACCATCGGTGATGTTAACACCACCGCCCCCAAGTACTAAATCAATTTTAGGCCAAGTCATCCTGGGGGTAACCTCAGCTGGGCTCGTATACCTAAAAGGATACTATTCAGGAAGAGAATACCACTTAACACGCACACACATCACGTGCACGCACATCATGGTCATCGCACACACATCACACGTACTTGACACATCACACGTACTTGACACATCACACACTTGGCACTTGACACACGCACTTCATACACGCACTTCACACACGCACCTCGCACGCACATCACAAACACATCACACACGCTTGACATCACAGATTACACGCACATCACATGCGCAAAATAAAGGCAAAGATCCCCCATATAGCCCGTAACAGACTTGACAAGAGCTGTTGGTGAGCACCGGCAGTATTGGCTTGAGAAACAAGTTTGTACCAAGGTACAAGGCCTCTTTTAATGCTGGCACACAGTGCTCATGTTTACACACCGCATCACCTCCTCGTTTAAAGCGGAGTGGACCCAGGGGAGGCCCAGGACAGGTTTAAATATTTGCCACTTTTATTAGTCGTGAGCGGGAGTGGAATTCGGGTCGCCGAGTTGGTAGCGGTGTCCTAACCGCGGCACCACCGTTCCCCACACATGACACGCGCGTCACACACATCGCACAGGCACACGCAAACTTGGCACACGGTTGACCGAGCAACAGGTTTTGTGCATCCTGTAAACACAGATCACATTTTCAAGGACGCGCTTGACCTAGCGCCTGCGCAATGACGCAGGAGGAGCATGTCAAGGAGAACTGGAGGTACTAGCCTAATGTCAGAGTTTCTTGCTGTGTCATAGCGTCCCGCAGACTCGCACAGAGACCCACAGACTCGCACAGAGACCCCGCAGACTCGCACAGAGACCC
>CM025630.2:314628-327481 GCA_014621495.2 Entosphenus tridentatus
ACGCGTTTCACACGAGGACACGGACACACGCACGGAGACAAGGACACACGGAGACACACGGAGACACATGGAGACACGGGCACATGCACAGAGACGGAGATGCGCACTCGGTGTAAGTGGCCAGGGCCGGCCGTGACGAGATGGACGACGGTCCGGGATCGGAACGGAGTGGAGCCAAGGAAAGGAACGCGTCCAGGGGCGTCCAGGGGGCGCTCCGCCGAGGAGACGGAGCGGGGAAATCGGCTCGCGTGCATCAGCAGCGGCGGCAGGTGCCCGGCGGGATTGTTGTATCGCTGGATGGCGAGAGGTGGCGGCGACTTGGAGCGGCCTTCATCCAGCAGTGGATCGAGCGCGGTGTTGGCGCGCTGCCCCACACCCTCGGCGTGCCGGGTTAGAGTCCAGGACGCGGCTCGTTTAATCCGTGTCCGCACGGCCGCGGGCGAGTCGCTGGCGCGGTGCGGAACAACGCCAGCAGCGGGGAGACAAACACGGCCGAGCGGGGTGCTGACCAGCCCCTTGTGGCACATCGTTAAAAACAAAACTTCCTCGCCCCGATGATGCTGGTTGTGTTCTCGAGCAGCGAGACGACGCTCTCCACGTGACCATTGTTCGCCAATATCGACGCGGGCGGTGTGCTACGAAACGAACCTAATAGTTTATCATGCAATAGTTTATTTTGTGTTACCCTTCCTGGCAGTAACACAGGAGGTGTTAAAGATGCTTCAAGCACCAAATGGATTAAAACTTTTGCAAGGAATAAAGTGTCGCGTGAACCGCACGCGGCGCTTGTGGTGAACATTGTGAACAAGCTCGCGCTCGTCACGCGCCCCGCGTGGAGCTGCGAGCTAATTGGCCAGCGCCTTCTCTCTCCGCGGGTCGTGCTGCGTCCGCTGCAGGTCCCTTTGTGACGTCACGGCGACACCGACGTCACCGCCTGTGGGGTGGCCGCTTGGGGCGCCGTGAGTCGCCACGCGGCCACCAACCGCCTCGCCATTGGCGCTGCTCGGTCACGTGCGCGGTGCGGCCACAGAAAGTCGCTCTCTGTGTGTGTCTGTGTCTCTGTGTGTGTGTGTGGTGTGTGTGTGTGTGTCTGTGATGCTCAGATTTGCCTAAAATATCACCATCGTGGTGGTGATGAGGCATTTGAGTGACAGGTCGCTGTCTGAGTGACAGGTCGCTGTTTGCTCGGCACGGTGGCTACACATTCCGACTTGCCCGATGTGCCCGGCACTGCCCAAGGGTCGTGCCCTCTATCGTCGGGCTGTGTCCAGAGCGGGGGGGAGTGCCCCAATTTCGGGCACTTCAAGTCCACGTGCCACCACCATGATCGTGATCACCACCATGATCGTGATCGCCACCATGATCGTGATCATCGAGTGATTGACTCCTCGGGCATGGGATGTCAACCAATCGGCACTCAAGCAGACAAAGATCCCCCGAATAGCCTTTAACAGACTTGGGGCAAGTGCTGTTGGTGAGCACCTGTCAAGGCCGGCACTGGCACACGAGGGGGTGGGTGACCAGGACCACGCCCGGCCGCCTTTGTCTTCCAAGTGGCGATGCGGCTAAAGTGGAAACTTATAACGGCCAAATAATGAGAAGGCGCGATGTTTCTCAATGTGGAGGGAAAAACCGGAAGACCCGAAGATAAATCCACGCGATCACGGGGTGAGAGAGAGACGCGCAGACTCCAAACACAGCAGGGGTCGGGATCGAACCCAGGCCCTC
This sequence comes from Entosphenus tridentatus, assembly GCA_014621495.2. Classification (NCBI taxonomy): domain Eukaryota; kingdom Metazoa; phylum Chordata; class Hyperoartia; order Petromyzontiformes; family Petromyzontidae; genus Entosphenus; species Entosphenus tridentatus. The sequence goes on from CM025630.2 coordinate 316,357, forward strand.
CTGCCGACCAGGCGAGGTAGTGAACATCTCCCAGCAGCCGTGGCGCCCGTCTGAACACTCAACACAACGTCCGTGTCGCGACAGGTCGACTGGATTCTGTGCGAGTCTGGGGTCTCGATGCGAGTCTATGGGGTCTCGATGCGAGTCTATGGGTCTCGATGCGAGTCTATGGGGTCTCGATGCGAGTCTCTTTCGGGTCTCCGTGGGTCTCTGTGAGGCTGTTGGTGTCTGTGTGAGTCTGTTTCGGGTCTCTGGGTCTCTGTGAGTCTGTTTGTGTCTGTGCGAGTCTGTTTCGGGTCTCCGTGGGTCTCTGTGGGTCTCTGAGTTTGTTGGTCTCTGTGGGTCTCTGTGAGTCTGTTGGTGTCTGTGGGTCTCTGAGTCTGTTGGTGTCTGTGGGTCTCTGTGAGTCTGTTGGTATCTGTGGGTCTCTGTGAGTCTGTTGGTGTCTGTGGGTCTCTGTGAGTCTCTGAGTTTGTTGGTATCTGTGGGTCTCTGTGAGTCTCTGTGGGTCTCTGCGAGTCTGTTGGTGTCTGTGGGTCTATGTGGGTCTCTGTGAGTCTGTTGGTGTCTGTGCGAGCGTGTTCCGCTCGGCGTCTGAAGCCAGCAGCTGAATTGATGGATCCGTTGTTGCCAGTGCCGGATTAAGCTCGTGCGGGGCATGTAGCTTTTGTTGTTATAAAGGGGCCCTAAATTAAATACAAAAAATACTTAAATATAAACATTATTTGGGTCTTTCGGTAAAGCCACGTAGATAGAAAGCTTTAACACCATTGGTACCTCATTTGCCAGTAAAAAAATATAATTGTTTTTTTTTACCCTTTTATCAGTTTTGTTGCCAGATAAGAGGGTATTTTTTACTGGCAAATGAGGTACCAATGGTGTAAATGCTTAACCCGAGCTCTCATACTCTGATGGTACATTGTCTTTGAGTTGTGCGCCTTTTGGCGTCATCTGGTCCAACCCATGCGAGACTAGTAAGGAAAGCTGTCTCCGGTGTGGACCAATCAACTTCAAGGACAGTGCATACATGATCAGAGTTGTGTTTTTTGTTTGCATTATGACTGCAGGTATTGTGGTCTATGCAAACATTACTCCTCGTAAAAAAAAAGGTGTCAGTTTTGTTGCCAGATAAAATGGTAAAAAAACAATTATCAGAAAGCTTTAAGTCAAGATAACATTAAAACGCATTTTTTACTTGCATAGTAAAGTAATTTTATTATTACATTTGCTATACAGCTAGATAATACGACAAATCGCTAACCTTGAACACCCAGTCGTTCATAAAAGTCAAAGGCGGTATATTACTATAGTAATAGAGCAAGTGCAGAATCACTGAACCGGAATTGATAGCTTGAAAGGGTTTAGCGCATGGCCCGTAAGCTACTACATATGTATGCATATATAGTAGCTACTACATATATGTAGTAGCTACACATATATGTAGTAGCTACTACATATATGTAGTAGCTACACATGTGCAGCTACTTTTGCTACGAGGGGAATCCGTCACTGGGTGTTGCCGCTCAATTCCTATCCGACCGTCGCGTGAAGACCGAATTGCATTTTTACCGTCAAGACATCGCATGCAGTGCTCCACTTGCTCCACCTCGCACACCATCTTAAGACTGAACTACAACGATAACCTCTGACCCTGTAACCTCTTACCTTGTAACCTCTGGCCTTGCAACCTTGACGTGTCGGGGTCCGCGGAGAGGAAAGCAGCGACGCCGATCGCTTCCTGCCCAGCTACCGTCACGTGACGCGATGCCCATTACAACCAAATGTGTCTGTGCATGTCTGTGTGTCTAGGCGTGTCTTGTGTGTGTCTGTTCGTGTCTGTGCGTGTCTGTGTATGTGTGTGTGCGCGTCTGTGCGTGTCTGTACGTGTGAGCAGTCATTACCCAGCCCAGGCAGGCTGGGTCGTGTAGCCCGCATGCCCGGCTACAGCTTTTGTTCAGCTGGATAGAGGTGGGGGGCTACATGGGCGCGGCACGGACTAGAGAAGAGATGGAGTGATGGGTGAGTGGGTGAGTGACACGGGCTAGAGAAGAGATGGAGTGATGGGTGAGTGGGTGAGTGACACGGGCTAGAGAAGAGATGGAGTGATGGGTGAGTGGGTGAGTGACACGGGCTAGAGAAGAGATGGAGTGATATGGTACAGGAGGATGTGGAGCTGAGTGGACTTGCCGATGACTGGTCGGATGGAGGTGGGCTAACGACACATTTATATTTACGCGATCTCACACAAGGACTTTCATTGCGGTCAAACAGGGTCAACATTGGCACCACCCATCCCAGCACAGTCGTGCTCACTTGACACATGGCCCACAGACGGTGCCCATCAAGCGACGTTTCCGCCGCTTGAACAGGATTTTTTTATTATGTACCCGACGACTCCCAGGACGACTGATCCCGCAATAGTTCCAATGACCATCCCGGCCACGGTCCCAGCGCTCCACCCGCTGCTCACGCCAAGGGCGATCATGGACGCCATGGCGGCTGCACCGTCAGCGAAGCCGCGGTCGTGAGGGTCATCCGACGCGCGGCTGTTGTTTGCATTCGGTCGAAGGGACTCGGTCGAATTGACTTGAGCCGCTGCAACAAGAAGAATAACATTTAGGCCTCGGCAAGGTAAGGCAATTCACCCTTTTTACCGGGTACAAGGGTAAAGGGTGAAGGTGTCGACATGACAAGGGGTAAGGTAAAGGGTAGGGTAAAGGTAGCGCGAAAGTATTACCCGGTAAATACCTTGTTTACCTTCATCATGGGATCTCCTTTGCCAGTACCAAAATATACTAATAGGGTTTTTCCCCTTTTTTCCGGCAACAAAACTGACACCTTTTGCAAGGAATCATGCTTACATTAACCACAATACCTGCAGTCAAATGCAAACAAAAAACAATACTGCAGGTATTGTGGTTAATGTAAGCATGATTCCTTGCAAAAGGTGTCAGTTTTTTTGCCAGAAAAAAGGAGAAAAACCCTATTAGTATACCTTGTTAACCACTCGCTAAAAGCTCCGTGGCGCAGTCCGTGGTCAACATTTAAAATTGGAATCATCGAGAGTATTCTATACTCGCTTTACTACCCGGCTTCGCCCGGGACTTGGATTATTGTCTTGGACTAATACACGGCCTAAGCGGAGGGTGGGGGGGGATACGTGACGTCAGCAGGCACACTGCGTGATGCTGCCGCATGCGGGTGACGTCACATGTCACAGATGTGACGTCACCGCTCACTTGCCGTGCAAAATTTATCCATTATTGCGCCCCCCCTCCCCAAAATACAAAAGTCTATTTTTATACTTTTTGCATTGTATAGAGTCTGGAAGCTGCCCACATGCCAAAATTTCAAGTTTGTTGCATGTTGGGAAGTATGCTAAACATTTCGAATAGACACATTACCAAATTTCCCTTTTATATATAGGATAGTACCCTGCCAGGCCTACCGCTATTACGATGCTACCTGCATGGGGTTGCCAACTGCCCTCGTTATTTCAGGATCGTCCTCTTGTCGAGGCAGCTCACCTGGGACATCTGTAAGTCTACCTGGGACATCACAGATCCTGGCTTCGTCGGTTACATGATGGGGCTGCAGTCACTCAGAGCGGTGCATTGACCTGCAGGTCTCTCCCTCGTGCGCTACCGTGGGGTTGTTCCTCTTCGTCCCGTGAGACCTCCCCGTTGTGCCTCGGAGGCGCTAACCCGAGCATGCTTCCCAGGAAGTGGAAAATGTTGAGAGTGTTTGAGAATTATCCTTAATCAAGGTTGTTTTGGGTTATATCGAGTAAATATAAATGCGTCATAATTACTGGCGAAACGTCACGGCTACTCGAATTGTAAATGTCGGAATGGGGTCACTGTCGAACACACAACCGGTATGGATGTATTTGTACACTACACTATATACTACTATACACTACACTATACACGACACTATACACTACTATATATTACACTATACACTACACTACGATTGTAAATGCCGATATGGGTTTACTCTCTAGCACATTTGTTTCCGTGACAAAACTTACTAATTGACTGTGTCGGGTGGTGGCGGCTTTAACGACACAATTATATCTGCGCTATCGAACCAAAACCCCCTCTATTATGGATATTGGTCGCGAAAGCCCCCAACTACGACCACTGCCACGTGTTCAACTGTTTGAGAATTCGACTTCTTGTAAGAGCGGCCCACACGGAGGTTTGTGTCACAGCAGAGGGGAAGCACAAGCTGGGCCTCGGGACCACGTGAGGACGCTGCGCTCACAGTCGCTTTAAGCGTCACTAAAAGTGAGCACTGAATACCAACTTGCTCTGCCCCTAGGCGCCTTCTGCCTGCGAGGAGGCGGTCGAGAGAGGCGGTTGCGAGCAACCAAAACAACTGTGGGACATAAAGAGAAAGGCCGAGGGATGCACGTTGGGAATGAAAATCCGAGAGGCAGGAAGGGGAACGCGACGGGAGACGGAGCGATGGAATCGTCTCGCGTGCAGCAGCGTGCTCGGTGGACTATTTACATCGCAGGATCGTGAGTGACGGCGACGGCTTGGGGAGGCCTCCATCCAGCAGTGGACTGATCCCGGTCGATGATGACCGGTTGACATCTGTGGGTCAAACAAAGTTAACACAGTCAACGATGATCGTGGCTATGGAGTTTATGAAGCCGATGCTGCTGCTAGTGATGATCACTTATCAGGCTCAAATGCGGTGTTTGAACATCGCCACTGGGGAGACAAAGGCGGCCGGGCGTGGTGCTGGCCACCCACCTCGGGTACCACAGTCCCAGCCTTCATAGGTGTCGCTGCTACTACTGCTGCTACTGCTGCTATTGCTGCTGTTACTTATTCTACTGCTACTACTATGACTGATACTACTGTTACTTCTACTACTGCTACTCTTACTACTGCTACTGATACTATTGTAATAACTCCGGACTCGAGCTGTAGAGGTTTATTTTATTGCACGTGACGTGGCTTAGGACCGCGTCGTCACGACATGACGCCAACGTGGAGATCGCATGGACCAGCAGACAGCGGCGACGGACCGAGTCCCTCTCGACAGCCTCGAGCTCCCCTTCTTGCCCTGCTTTTATCCTCGTGGATTCTCTGGGGGGATTTCCCCAGGTGCCTATTTTGGACACTGGGGAATATTCCGACCCAAGATCCTCCAGCCTCGCTGACACCCTGTCTTCACATCGAGACTTGCTGACACAGTCTTTCCACTACTGCTGCTAATACTACTGCTACTGATACTGCTGCTGCTGAGACTTCTGCTGCTGAAACTGCTACTGCTGCTACTGCTGCTGTCTGACTCCCCACAGGGGGAGCAAGGCCACGCTGTGGAGTGGAACATCGCCAAAGGTGCTACTCACAGAGTGTTCACAGTGTTCACAGAGTGCTCGCAGAATGTGCACTGCGCAATTGACCATTCCCATCCCGCCCCTGCTCACTCGGCCAATCATCGACAAGCGGCACCAACCGGTGACACAGCCGCTCTGGGCTGGGCGACTGGAAGGATTTCTGATGACCATGCAAATCTCTTATCCCCACGCCAGAGTCGTGGCACGACAATTGACCCTGCGATGGTGGCGATGGGCACTCGCCACAGCCCCTGCCACTGCACCCACCGCTCACTGCAGAAGATGTCACCACCCGCAAGGCTTTTGTGCTTTGAATGAAATCCTCCTGGGCTTGAGGCTGCTCTGGCGCGTGGCTGTTGTTTGCATTCGGTCGAAGGGGCTCGGTCGAATTGACTTGAGCCGCTGCAAGAAGAAGAAGAATGACATTGTCAGTGTTTGTTCTGCCTTATGGCAGGTGTGGGGGTGTGTGTACACAGGAATTTCCTGAATGGCTGTTGAGTTTGGTCACGTGACCAGGAAGTTACGATTTAAGATTCTCTCAGCCACGCGGCAGGGTGTCAGCCATTACGCAGAGTACAAAATGGAGGCACAAATAGCGTCTCAGTGAAGACAGGTGCATCTGTTCATTGTGGGACTTTAAGAAGCATTGTCTGTAAGTTCGTTTATGTTCTTATAATACTAGGAATGCGGTTATAATGTTATAATGGCCGTTATAATTCTGAAAATGCCTTTATAATACTGTTAAATTGTAAGATAAATATGAGGCCTAGTTAACAACGAAGCCTGCCACTTGCTTTATTGTGAATATTACTTGTAATTGAATAAGTCGAGTCAGACTTGTACCCATGTAACCTTATTGCGATCTTTAGAGCAAGGATGACGAAATATCTCATCCACAGCTCAGTGTTATATGCAGTGCTGTACATTTAGGGTGCAGTGTGATGATTACACGATGTGCCCTTATTTAACACAGTAGCTTATTGTCTTGTATAGCTTTCAGTACTAATGTAGGTGCCTGGTCCATCCAGGATCTATTGTTGAGTTTTATGTTATCTAAGACAATGTTATGATGCTTTGGTGTTCATTCATTCTATTGATATTTCTAAGTATTAACAGATGCTGTATTTTTGCTGTGTTTTTTCATCAGTGTTACCTCGTTCAATTCATTAAATACGTGTGGAGTCGGATGTCCACCCTGGCTCTGAAGGTTTATTGAACCAGAGGTTATCTACTCGGATAGTGGTGCAACACAGCGCACAGCGAGGCCGAGACAGTGTTTGTCTCCCACACATCTGTAACTCTACAGGATAGTGCCCTGCCAGGCCTACCACTATTACGATGCTACCTGCATGGGGTTGCCAACTGCCCTCGTTATTTTAGGATCGTCCTCTTGTCAAGGCAGCTCACCTGGGACATCTGTAAGTCTACCTGGAACATATAGATCCTGGTATTGTCGGTTGCTTGATGGGGCTGCAGTCACTCAGAGTGGTGCATTGACCTGCAGGTCTCTCCCTCGTGCGCTACCGTGGGGTGTTCCTCTTCGTCTCGTGAGACCTCCCCGTTGGACCTCAGAGGCGCTAACCCGAGCATGTTTCCCAGGAAGTGGAGAATGTTGAGAGTGTTTGATAATTATCCTTAATCGAGGTTGTTTTGGGTTAAATCGAGTAAATATAAATGCGTCATAATTACCGGCGAAACGTCACGGCTACTCGAATTGTAAATGTCGTAGTTGGGTCACTCTCGAACACAACTGGTATGGCTGTATTTGTACACTACACTATATACTACTATACACTACACTATACACGACACTATACACTACTATATAATACACTACACTACGATTGTAAATGCCGATATGGGTTTACTCTCTAACACATTTGTTTCGATTTAAAACTTTCGTGACTGCAGGAATTCATCTTCTTGGTTTTTTCGGTAAAGTCACGTAGAAGGGAAGTAATAAAATGATAAAAATTTTATTATGTTTTATTATTTTTATCATTTTATTACATTTGTTTCCTTGACAAAACTTACTAATTGACTGTGTCGGGTGGTGGCGGCTTTAACGACACAATTATATCTGCGCTATCGAACCAAAACCCCCTCTATTATGGTTATTGGTCGCGAAAGCCCCCAACTACGACCACTGCCACGTGTTCAACTGTTTGAGAATTCGACTTCTTGTAAGAGCGGCCCACACGGAGGTTTGTGTCACAGCAGAGGGGAAGCACAAGCTGGGCCTCGGGACCACGTGAGGACGCTGCGCTCACAGTCGCTTTAAGCGTCACTAAAAGTGAGCACTGAATACCAACTTGCTCTGCCCCTAGGCGCCTTCTGCCTGCGAGGAGGCGGTCGAGAGAGGCGGTCATGAGCAACCAAAACAACTGTGGGACACAAAGTGACAAGTGTGCAGAGAAAGGCCGAGAGATGCGCGCTGGGAATGAAAATCCGAGAGGCAGGAAGGGGAACGGGACGGGAGACGGAGCGATGGAATCGTCTCACGTGCAGCAGCGTGCTCGGTGGACTATTTACATCGCAGGATCGTGAGTGACGGCGAAGGCTTGGGGAGGCCTCCATCCAGCAGTGGACTGATCCCGGTCGATGATGACTGGTTGACATCTGTGGTTCAAATAAATAAAGTTAACACAGTCGACGATGATCGTGGCAACGAAGTTTATGAAGCCGATGCTGCTGCTAGTGATGATAACTTATCAGCCTCTAATGCGGTGTTTGAACATCGCCACTGGGGAGACAAAGGCGGCCGGGCGTGGTGCTGGCCAACCACCTCCTCGCGTGCCACAGTCCCAGCCTTCATAAGTGCTGCTGCTGCTGCTACTGCAGCTGTTACTTATATTACTGCTACTACTGATACTACTGTAACGACTCCGGACTCGAGCTGTAGAGGTTTCTTTTATTGCACGTGACGTGGCTTAGGACCGCGTCGTCACGAGATAACGCCGACGTGGAGATCGCATGGACCAGCAGACAGCGGCGACGGACCGAGTCCCTCTCGACAGCCTCGAGCTCCCCTTCTTGCCCTGCTTTTATCCTCGTGGATTCTCTGGGGGGATTTCACCAGGTGCTTATTTTGGACACTGGGGAATATTCCGACCCAAGATCCTCCAGCCTCACTGACTCCCTGTCTTCACATCGAGACTTGCTGACACAGTCTTTACACTACTGCTACTGATACTACTGATACTGATACTACTGCTGCTGATACTGCTGCTGATACTGCTGCTACTGAGACTACTGATACTGCTGCTACTGAGACTACTGCTGCTGATACTGCTGCTACTGATACTACTGCTGCTGCTACTGATACTGCTGCTACTGATACTACTGCTGCTGCTACTGAGACTACTGCTACTGAGACTACTGCTACGGTTTCTGCGGCTACTGCTGCTACTGATACTGCTGCTACTGAGACTACTGTTGCTGATACTGCGGCTACTGCTGCTACTGATACTACTGCTACTGAGACTACTGCTGTTGCTAATGATACTGCTGCTACTGCGGCTGTTTGACTCCCTACAGGGGGAGCAGGGCCACGCAGTCGAGTGGAACATCACCAAAGGTGCTGCTCACAGTGTGCTCACAGTGTTCACAGAATGTCCACAGAGTGCTCACAGTGTGCTCACAGTGTTCACAGAATGTCCACAGAGTGCTCACAGTGTGCTCACAGTGTTCATAGAATGTCCACAGAGTGCTCACAGTGTGCTCACAGTGTTTACAGAATGTCCACAGTGCTCACAGAGTGCTCACTGTGTGCTCACAGAGTGTTCACAGAGTGCTCACAGTGTGCTCACAGAGTGTCCACTGCACAATTGACCATTCCCATCCCTCCCCTGCTCACTCGGCCAATCATTGACAGGCGGCACCAACCGGTGACACAGCCGCTCTGGGCTGGGCGACTGGAAGCGTTGTTAATGACCACGCGGATCTCCTATCGCCACGCCAGAGTCGTGGCACGACAATTGACCCTGCGGTGGTGGCGATGGACACTCGCCACAGTCCCTGCCACTGCACCCACCGCTCACTGCAGAAGACGTCACCACCCGCAAGGCTTTTGTGCTTTGAATGAAATCCTCCTGGGCTTGAGGCTGCTCTGGCGCGTGGCTGTTGTTTGCATTTGGTCGAAGGGGCTCGGTCGAATTGACTTGAGCTGCTGCAAGAAGAAGAATAATGACAATGTCAGTGTTTGTTCTGCCTCATGGCAGGTGCGGGGGTGTGTGTACACAGGAATTTCCTGTATGGATGTTGAGTTTGGTCACTTGACCCGGAAGTTACGATTTAAGATTCTCTCAGCCACGCGGCAGGGTGTCAGCCATTACGCAGAGTACAAAATGGTGGCACAAATAGCGTCTCAGTGAAGACAGGTGCATCTGTTCATTGTGGGACTTTAAGAAGCATTGTCTGTAAGTTCGTTTATGTCCTTATAATACTAGGAGTGCGGTTATAATGTTATAATGGCCGTTATAATGCTGCAAATGCCTTTATAATGCTGTTAAATTGTTAAGATAAATATGAGGCCTAGTTTACAACGAAGCCTGCCACTTGCCTTATTGTGAATGTTACTTGTAATTGAATAAGTCGAGTCAGACTTGTACCCATGTAACCTTATTGCGATCTTTAGAGCAAGGATGACGAAATATATCATCCACAGCTCAGTGTTATATGCAGTGCTGTACATTTAGGGTGCAGTGTGATGATTACACGATGTGCCCTTATTTAACACAGTAGCTTATTCTCTTGTATAGCTATTCAGTACTAATGTAGGTGTCTGGTCCATCCAGGATCTATTGTTGAGTTTCATGTTAACTAAGACAATGTTACGATGCTGTAGTGTTCATTCATTCTATTGATATTTCCAAGTATTAACAGATGCTGTATTTGTGCTGTGTTTTTTCATCAGTGTTACCTCGTTCAATTAATTAAATACGTATGGATTCGGATGTTCACCCTGGCTCTGAAGGTTTATTGAACCAGAGGTTATCTACTCGGATAGTGGTGCAACACAGCGCACAGCGAGGCCGAGACAGTGTTTGTCTCCCACACATCTGTAACTCTACAGGATAGTGCCCTGCCAGGCCTACCGCTATAACGATGCTGCCTGCATGAGGTTGCCAACTACTCTCGTTATTTCAGGACCGTCCTCTTGTCGAGGCAGCTCACCTATCACATCTGTAAGTCTACCTGGGACATCACAGATCCTGGCTTCGTCGGTTGCTTGATGGGGCTGCAGTCACTCAGAGCGGTGCGTTGACCTGCAGGTCTCTCCCTCGTGTGCTACCGTGGGGTGTCCCTCTTCCTCATCCCGTGAGACCTCCCCGTTGTGCCTCGGAGGCGCTAACCCGAGCATGCTTCCCAGGAAGTGGAGAATGCTGAGAGTGTTTGAGAATTATCCATAATCGAGGTTGTTTTGTAGTTATATTGAGTAAATATAAACGCGTCATAACTGCCCACACAGAGCTTTGTGTTTGTGACAAAGGGAACACGTGAGCGATGGAATCGGTTCGCGTGCAGCAGCGTGATCGGTGGACTATTTACGTCGCAGGATCGTGAGTGACGGCGACGGCTTGGGGAGGCCTTCATCCAGCAGTGGACTGATCTCGGTCGATGATGACCGGTTGACATCTGTGGGTCAAACAAACAAAGTTAACGCAGTCGACGATGATCGTGGCTACGAAGCTGATGATGCCGATGCTGCTGCTAGTGATGATCACTTATCAGGCTCAAATGCGGTGCTTAAACATCGCCACTGGG
>CM025630.2:403710-415231 GCA_014621495.2 Entosphenus tridentatus
AGCAGCGGCAGCAGCAGCGGCGCCAAATCCTGTTGCACACGGGTATGATGGCGCTTGCTATCAGCACACGTGTACTGTGTATGCTCTGCATCCGTGCACACGCTATGCACACGCGTGTGCTGTGCACACGCACATTTACAATGCACGCAGGTGTAGCAGCACGCGGGCCTTCATCCAGCAGTGGGTTGGCCATGACTGACGATGTTTCTGTTCGTGCCCTCGCTGTACAACAAAGGCCTCCCGTGTAGCCTCCTACAGGCTGTTGGGGCAAGTGTCGTTAGCGAGTAGCAGCAGCAGCAGCAGCGCCGATGAAGGCCGCCGGCACGATGGCACCACCCGAGGGGGGGGTGGTGGTGGTGGGTGGGATCCTGGGCCACGCCCGACCACCCAATCTCTCCGTGCTGCGGAGTTTCACGCTCCGTGCTGCCGCCGCCGCTCCACCGCACGTGTCCACATGGACACGTTATCCTGCGTTGTGCTGAGTTGCGAGCTGCCCTGGCGTATGGATAGGGAGCGCTTGGCCATTCACGCGGAATGTGGAACGAAAATCCGAAACGTCCGCGCGGGATAATCACGGAGGGACGCACGTTTGTAGTGACACCGAGAGACAGAGAGAGGAGCACGTGGTTTAGGGAACACCACATTGATCGTCATCCAGCAGTGGACAGACCATGATGACGACACACGAGTGTACAGTACCTGCACGTGCTGATGCCGGGTGGGTGTTGCGTGGACAGCTACAACCCCGGCCGCCTTTGTCTTACCAGTACTGATGATTACGAAACCGCACCAGCTACTGGAATGAGGCTGAGGCGACCTAGGGGAGGTCCAGGAGCGGTTCTGATATCGACTCGCCACTGATGTTAGCCGTGAACGGGAATCGAACTCGGGTTGCAGGATTCAGGTGCTGCGTGCTATCTGCTACACGCGCACAAAGACAAAGCTCCCCGTGTAGCCTACACACACGGTGGAGGGCAAGTGCTGTTCGCGAGCGCCTATGAAGGACGGCACGGCACAAAGGGGTAAAGGGCGTGGTCAGAGCAACTCCCGGCCGCCTTTGTCTCCCCATTGTAGATGTTTACACTTTTGCACAATGAAAACGTGCTCCCGTTTAAGGCTGAGTCGCCATAGGGGAGAGAGACGGGTTCGGATAACCGCCACTGATGTTTTCCGTGAGCAGGAATTGACCTCTGGTTGCTGGGTTCGTATCGCTGTGCACTAATCACTGCGCCACCGCTCCCCATATCACACACGCAGCCTCGCACACGCCCACAAAGACGAAGCTCCCCGTGTAGCCCTCATCGACTGTTGGGGCAAGGGCTGTTAGCGCGCACCGAATGAAGGCCGACACGGCACACAGGGGGGTGGGTTGCCAGTACCACGCCCGGCCGCCTTTGTCTTCCTGTTGGTGATGTTTACACATTGAACCAGACACTGATTTGAGGCTGAGACACACTCACACACCCCCAATCACACACCCCCAATCACACACCAAATCACACACACACACTCGCACACCCCCAATCACACACACACACACACACCCCCACAATCACACACCCCCAATCACACACCCACACACCCCCAATCACACACTCACACACCCCCAATCACACCCCCCCCCAATCACACACCCCCAATCACACACTCACACACCCACACATACCCTCAATCACACCCGCACCCCCAATCACACACACACTCATCCCCACAATCACACACACACACTCACCCCCACAATCACACACCCACTCACCCCCACCCACACACCCCCAATCACACACACACCCCCAATCACACCTCCAATCACACACTCACACACCCCCAATCACACACTCACACACCCACACACCCCCAATCGCACACATGAACACACCCCCAATCACGCACTCACACACACACCCCCAATCACACACACACCCACACCCCCAATCACACACACACACACCCACACCCCCCAATCACGCACTCACACCACCCCCACAAAGACAGTCACCAACCCACACTCGCACACAAAGCCACGCCAATCGCGTCTTGCGTTTCCTGGCAACGCGTCACTGCAACAGACACGGAGTCGTCTGGGAGGCGCGTCTCGCAGACGATCCCTGCCTATGAACGGCGCGCACTTCACTGGCGTCAGCCTGACTGCTCACGAGACTCTGAATGTCGAAACCGGCCCAACCCAGCAGCTTAAATAGACGCTCCAAGCGTGGTGGTGTTTCATTCAGACGCTGTCTCCCCGACAGACCTGGTCTTCACCTGAGGACGGCTGCTTGCGTTGTGGCCGAAACGTCGTGAGAATTATTTTAGTATGTTTTATTTTTATTATTTTATTATTTCCCTTCTACGTGACTTTACCGAAGGAACCAAGAAGACCGGCCCGGACTGTTCTCGTATGAACCCACAGCAGCACCCGCACGCACGGGCGTGGTCGTCTATGGCCATAAAAAGCCACTTAGTTAAATAATTTGCGAGCTCAACGATGTAATGGAACGGCACATCAGCAACTAATAAATCAACCGTGATGGTTGTATCGATTCGAGTCCAGTGTTCACTCGCCACTGATGTTGGCCGGGAGTCGAACTTGGGTCGGCGCCGGGTTCGTCGTGAAGTGCGCCAACCGCGGCGCCACCGCTCGCACTGCCCGAGTGCTCCCCGGATGATGGAACTCGATGATGGTTCTTCTTGGTTCTTTCGGTAAAGTCACGTAGAATGGAAATAATAAAATAATAAAAATAAACATCATAAAATAATTCTCACGACGTTTCGGCCACAACGCAAGCAGCCATCCTCAGGTGGAGAACAGGTCTGTCGAGAAGACAGAGTCTGAATGACCGAAACGTCGTGAGAATTATTTTATGATGTTTTATTTTATTTTATTATTTCCATTCTACGTGACTTTACCGAAAGAACCAAGAAGATGAATCCCTGCAGTCACGAAAGCTTTAAATCGAACTCGATGATGGTTGTTCGTTGGTGACTTCTGTCGCGTTTGAGAGATGATGTCGCTGTTTAACGATGCCAATGCTTGATGCATTATGCAGCGTATCAACCTTCTACGGTTGCGCGTGGTGATGGTGGCAGCAGCAGCGCAGCAACGCAGCAGTGTTGGTGGTTCACGAGCCAGATGCTCAGTGGGGAGGTCCTGCTGCCGCTGCTGCTGCCGCTGCTGCTGCTGCCGCCGCTGCTGCTGCTGCCACGAGGAGGGGGCTTCAGCAGAGCGAGAGTTGGTGTCGTTTGGCCGCTCCTCTCCTCCTCCTCCGTTGTAGGAGCGCAGGCCACAGTGGGTTGACTCTGTGCGGTCCTCAGTTTGGGTGCCATGGCCACAGTCGCACCGCTGTGGGTTATTGTATCTTTTAGTTTCCATCTCGTCGAGGAGATCTCGTGGATCATCGGCCTGGGGATGTTCTGATGCCGTTGATGGTTCCACGAGTGGCGAGCGACTCGATGAGGCGAGTCGCTGTTTACAGCGGCGGCTCCTCAGAGGAGGGATGGGAATGTCACGAAGCCAGGGCAGGCGTGCGATGTTCGGCGACGACGGGGCTTCTGGTGGTGGCTCCACCGGCTCCCCGGCTCCACTTAATCTCAAACACAACATCCTGGCGCCACCTGCACGCGGTGCCCTGGGCCCACGCCCATTTGATGATAATAATGAGCGACACGGAACTTGAATCCACTGAACCTCGGGGGTTATCGGCCCACCGTGGGCCCCTCCCACCGGCGGTGCTCCCTGTACCCGGGAATTTGGCCCAACGCCCCGCACGGCGAGAGGGAGAGAGACACCCTCGGCTTGAACTTCTGCGGCTAAGAGGTGGCAAATGTCGCCCCGGCGAGGTGCGGACGGGGTCACGCCGGACCGCAGCCCGACCTTTAAATGCCACCTGAAGGTCGTCGACAAAACCATCCGGAGCCGTCCGGATCCGGAAACGACGGGGCCCAAGCCGCGGGGGCACCGCCGGCCGCACGCTCCGCGACGTTCCGCGACGCTCGCCCTCGCCAGGCCGGCACCACGGCCAGCCCCGATACGGCACACACACACAGACACACGTGCGGCTCGTTCGAGACGTTTTCAGGAGGGTGCTGCTACTGCTGCATCATTGGGAGTTTATTCGTGAGATGTGTTCAGCCAATAAATGACGGATCGTGTTTATTATTCGAGGTGGCAGGAAAACGGAGCACGTGGAGAGAATGAACGCCTTGCGCGAGGGGGCAACGCCCTATCCCCACGCTGCTGTAGCCGCCATCTCCCGGCGGGCCGGGGCAGGGACGGGAGTCCCACAAGGTCACTGCCCCCCCCCCCCCCCAGAACGCGGCCTCCACAAACGGCCACGATCGCCTCGACGAGCCGGAGAACCTCAACATCTCTGGCTCGTCGAGCGACAAGAAGTTGGAGGCCTTCATCCAGCAGTGGATGGTGGGTGATGATGACCGCTGTCTCGAGTGTCCGTGGTAAGGACACCTGCCATGATTACGAACCGAGAGCTTCTCCCGTCGATGCACCAGCGCCTCGTATCTGCGAGCGACTCTCCCAGCGCCAGCGCCGCCGCTGTCGTGCCGGACAGTGGCAGGTCGGCGAAGCGCCGTGGGGTGGAGGGAGCCGCCCACGACCCCATCACGTCTCGACAGTCGCCTGATTGTCACCGGCAACTGCTATTGTGAAGGGTTTCTCCGTCTCAGGGCGTCTGGCTTTAGACGGGGGTGGGGGGGGGCTCTTATTGTGAAGTGTGGGTCTCTGCATGAAGACTTAAGTCTTTGTCTCTGTGTGAGGTTGTGTGTGTGGTGGAGCGGTGGCGCAGTGGTGAGCGCACTGCGCTACGAACCCGACGACCCGAGTTCGATTCTCGCACTCGGTCACCACTCGTGACGATTATCTGAACCGATCCTGGGCCTCCGCTAGATCGACTCGGCCTTACAGGAGCATCTTGTGAAATGTGTAGACATCGCTACTATGGACACAAAGGCGGCCGGGCGTGATGCTGGCCACCCACCCACCTACCCCCTCGTGTGCCGTGCCGTCCTTCACAGGTGCTACTCGCCAACAGCACTTGCCCCAACAGTCTGGGGGATCTTTGTCTTGTGTGAAAATATCCGAGTCGGTGTTTATTTAAAGCGGTGGTCGTGATGAGTCATTAAAGCCCTGGACGCAGTTACTCAGCTGAGAATTGCGCGTTTATGATGGGGGGGGGGGGGTGAGTGTGGGGGGGGGAGGGGGGGGGGGGGGGGGGGGGGGGGGGGGAGTGAGTGTGGTGGAGAGAGTGGTGGTGGGGAGTGAGAGAGTGGTGGCGAGTGTGGAGAGTGTGGTGGTGAGTGAGAGTGTGGTGGTGAGTGAGAGAGTGGTGGAGAGAGTGAGTGGTGAGTGTGATGGGGAGTGAGAGAGTGGCGGGGAGTGAGAGTGTGAGTGAGAGAGTGGTGTGGAGTGTGGTGTATAGTGAGAGAGTGGTGTGGAGTGTGGTGGAGTGTGGTGGGGAGTGGTGGAGAGTGAGAGAGTGGTGTGTAGTGAGAGTGTGGGGAGCTGTAGTGCAGCTCCGAGTGCGTTGCGCTCCGACCCCGGCTACCCGCTCACGGCTCGACGCCAGTGATGATGATGATGATTATATGAATCGGTCCACGACCTCCCCTAGGTCGACTCCGTTTCCAATGAGTACCTGGTGCGGTGTGTAAACATCGCCACTAGGGAGACAAAGGCGGCCAGGCGTGGTGCTAGCCACCCACCCCCTCGTGTCCCGGCCTTCATAGGCGCTACTTGCTAACAGCACTTGCTCCAACATTCTGTTCGAGGCTACACGGGGAACCTTTGTCTTTGTGCGTGTCTTTCTTCAACTCATTATCCCCTACTTAACAGAATTCCCATCCTCACGACCTCCGTGGCGAGCCCCTCCCCCACACCAACTCCCCCACACCAACCCCCTGACCCCTCACAAACCCCCCACGACCTCGGGCGAGTGCTGTGCACGAGCACCGATCAAGGCGCGGACGGACCTCCAGAGGGGGCTGTGGTCAACGGCACTTTGTCTCCTCCACACGGCGCTGATGATTTACACGCCACACCAGGCACTCCTCAGTTGGGGCCGAGTAGACCTAGGGGAGGCCCAGGACGGGTTCACATGTTCGCCACTGTTATTGATACACACCTACACACACACACGCTTAAATACACACACACGTATACACCCCTATACACACCACACAAACACATACACACACACTTAAACACCTAAACACACACACCTACACACACCCACACTTAAACACACACCTACACACACACACTTATACACCCCTATACACACCTACACACACCCACACTTAAACACGCGCACCCGCTAAACAAAGACAAAGATCCCCCAATTAACCCCTTGGCCCTTTGGGGGCAAGTGCTGCTAATGAGCACCTTTAACCCGCTGCCCGTGGGGGTGGTGTTGCCGTGACGATCACCGACTGCACGTTACATAAACACGTCGTGGTGTGTGTGTGTGTGTATATAGAGACACACAGAACCGAGATGTGCTCGTGTTTACCGTCACTCCCCGGGTCCCTCCACCACGCGCAGCCCCCAAACCTCTCGTCACACACGGGGGGGGGGGGGGGGTTCATCGCCAAACGGCCGCCCCAGTGAAAACTGAATGATTTCACCCACCGAGCGATGCAGCCATGTGTTTCAGAAGCGACCTGGCCACAAATGTAGCTCAACGAAGTGGCTTATCATGTGGAATTGTTCTACTCTCTCACGATGGTGCTGATGATTGCTGACCGCTTGCAGTCTGCGAAGCAGCAGCTGCAGTAGCAGCAGTAGCAGGGCCTGTGGGGACGAACTCGCGAACAATCAAACGTGCCCAACAACAACAATCATCATCAGCGTTATGATTCTGATTGTTTGAACGCGCCGAGGGCCTTGGGCCGCGTGCGGAGCGAGTGGGTTGGTGTTGCTGCAGATCGGCGTGACTAATGTGCACTTGCAAACTAGAAGGGTCGAATGAGTGAGCCATTAACCAGCTTCACAAACAGAAGAACTTTGGTGGTGGTGGGGGGGGGGGGGGGGGGGGAGTGGGGAATACATAAATAAATCACCCCCCCCTCCCCCTGGACTGGAGAGGGGTAAAGGCGCAGACCCTGAAATTGTTCGCTCTACGCCACCATGGCGCTCTAGACGGCCTCCCCTCCTGTCTGGAGTGGTATTTGGCCTACTCTTCCACCGCCGAGCCAGTAGAGGTGAGAGTCCCCACACTCTACCCCACCACACTCTACAACCACCACCACCACCACACTCTACACCACCACACTCTACAACCACCACCACCACACTCTACACCACCACCACCACCACACTCTACCCCACCACCACCACCACCACACTCTACCCCACCACCACCACCACCACACCAGCCGTCCCACACGAGACGTCGTCGCACGGTGTCGGCTGCCGCGCCGGGAGGTCCGAGCGAGGCCAGCGCCCTGCAGAGTCAAAGGGCGGAGAGAGTCCGCGATCCAGCTACAGATACCCCACGGGTTTCACCATCATCGTCGTCATCATCATCAGCAGCCCGGGTCAACTCCACTGCTGGATGAACGCCTCCCGCCTTAGCCGCGCGCGCAGCTGATGGATGTCATCGCTCCATCTCCTCCCGGGACGTCTGCCGGACGCGTTCCGCCCCCGGGTCGACCCTCATCACGCGCGCGTCACTGAACCCATTCACGGCGCGATGAAGGATCTCCGCCCCCATTGGGAGCGACGCATGCGTGGGCTCCGGTGGTTCTATAAAGGATCGTCGTGGGTTCAAGCAAATACAAACTCACGTATCCCATATAGACACGTATCCCATATAGACACGTATCCGTGTCTATATGGGACTGCAGAGTGGCGGTGCAGCAGTGGCCCCCCAGGGCCAGAGGGCCCCCTGGATCTTTGTCTTTGTGTCTGTGTGTGTCTGTGTGTCTCTGTGTCTGTGTGTGTCTGTGTCGGTGTGTGTGTGTGTGTGTCTGTGTGTCTCTGTGTCTGTGTCGGTGTGTGTGTGTATCTGTGTGTGTCTCTGTGTCTTTATGTGTGTCTTTATGTGTGTGTGTCTGTGTGTGTGTCTGTGTGTGTGTGTGTGTCTGTGTGGGCTGGCCGCGGCACCTGTTCTGAAACCCTCACCCGCACCGCGGGCAAGCGAAGCGACAGGCGCCGGGCGAGATTGAAACGAACAAAAACCGTCTTCTCCCTGTGCCACGTGTGAGACGCGTTGCTCCTCCTGGGGTCTCTGTGGGGTCGCTCACGCTCTCACTCTCCACACTCCACACTCACACACTCACACACTCTCACACTCACTCACACACTCACACACTCCACACAGACTCACACACAACCACAAAGACAAAGATAAAGATCCCCCGTATAGCCTTAATAGACTGTAGGGGCAAGTGCTGTTAGCGAGCACCTATGAAGGCCGGAACGGCACACGAGGGGGTGGGTGGCCAGCACCACGCCCGGCCGCCTTTGTCTCCCCAATGGCGATGTTTACACACCGCACCAGGTACTATTGAGGCTAAGTCGATCTAAGGGAGGCCCAGTACTGGTTCAGATAATCGTCACCGGTGTTGGCCGTGAGCGGGAATCCGACTTGGGTTTCTGGGTTCATAGACGCAGTGCGCTAACCATTACGTGTAGGCACGCACACGCACGCACGGGCACAAACAGGCACGCACACACACGGGCACACACAGGCACGCACACACGGGCACACGCACACACACGCACGCGCACACACACGGGCACACACAGGCACGCGCACGCACACACACACAGGCACGCACAGGCACGCACACGCTCACACAGGCACGCGCACACACGCACACGCTCACACAGGCACGCGCACACACGCACAGGCACGCACGCACACGCACAGGCACGCACACACGCACGCATACACACACGGGCACACATACGCACGCGCACACACACGCACGCGCACACACAAGCACGCACACACAAGCACGCACACACACACAGGCACACACACGGGCACACACAGTCACGCACAGGCACGCTAACACAGCCCATCTGTGTAGCTACAGAGAGCGGGTGATGGTTGTGTGACCACAACCCATGCAAGCCCCGGCCCGCCTTTGTCTCCCCAGCGCTGTGTGTTTCTACTGCCAGTGTCTTTGTGTTGTTTTAACACGCCGAGACGAGGCACTTATTTAGAGGCCGTGACGACCTCGGGGAAGGCGTCCCAGGGGAGCAGTGTGGACATCAGAGCCCCCTCGCCACTGACGTTAGCCGTGCAGCAGCACAGCGCGCGGGGTGCGCGGGGTGCCCGCACCTGCTGCACCTCGTCACGTGCTCGGGGCGAGCGCCGCGATTCTGCGACTCGGCGTGACGCCACGGGAATGCATCACAGAGCGCGGCCACGTGGTCTCGTCTCGGCCACGTGGTCTCATCAGCTGGCAGGTCGCCAGCTCCGGTTCGAGCAAAGACTGCTGCTGATGCTGATGAGACGCTGAACCGTCGAAACCGGTCCAGATGTGGCCTCGATTAAACCAACGATGCTGCCGAATGGATAGGCCACGGCGCGATTGGGATGTGTGCATAATCACGGTCATTCCGTGTGTGGACAATCGTCAGCTGTCGCCATCCTCGGCAGGGCTCCAGGATGGCACCGCGGGTCTCCCTCCCACCGCTCACCACGCACGCAACACTTACAATGTCAGCCGTGTTGGGCAAACAAACATCGCGTTGCTGAAACATTCGCTGCACTCAGTTGTGATCTCACAGGAGCAGCTGCAGCAGCGTCATCACTCCCTGCTGCGAAACACTTGAGCAGGACCCTCCTGAGAAGAGGCGAGAGACTCTGTGAAGCTTTCATGATGATGATGATTCTACGATTACTGCTGCAGCACGAGTCCACGTTCACCCAGCACACGGTGGCCTCCAGCTCCCATCGGGCTGAGCAACCCAACAATACACACAGACACACAGACACACAGACACACACAGACAGACAGACACACACACAGACAGACAGACACACACACAGACAGACACACACAGACAGACACACACAGACACACAGAGAACAAAGAAAACAAAGATCCCCCGTGTAGCCTTAACAGACTGTAGGGGCAAGTGCTGTTAGCGAGCACCTATGAAGGGCCGAACGGTACACGAGGGGGTGGGTGGCCAGCACCACGCCCGACCGCCTTTATCTCCCTAGTGGCGATGTTTACACACTGCACCAGGTACTCATTTGAGGCAGAGTCGACCTAGGGGAGGCCCAGGACCGGTTCAGATAATCGTCACTGGTGTTGGCCGTGAGCGGGAATCGAACCCGGGTCTCCAGGTTCGTAGCGCTAACCGCTCCCCATGAGTGGGTGAGTGGGTATGAGACGTGGGTGAGTGGGAGAGAGCTGGGTGGGAGAGGTGAGTGGGTGGGAGAGATAGGTGAGTGGGTAGGAGAGGTGAGTGAGTGGGAGAGATAGGTGAGGTGGGAGAGAGTTGGGTGAGAGAGGTGAGTGAGTGAGTGGGAGAGGTGGGTGAGTGAGAGAGGTGAGTGAGTGGGAGAGGTGAGTGAGTGGGTAGGAGACATAGGTGAGTGGGAGAGAGAGAGGTGGGTGAGTGGGAGAGGTGAGAGAGGTGGGAGAGAGAGGTGGGTGAGGCGTGAGAGCGCCGGGCAGCAGGAGCAGGCGGCTGCAGGGAGAGGCGTCTGAGTGCGCGACGCGCGTGTTCCCGTGGCGACGGCTGCACCTGCAGGGCCTTGACGCGGGCGGCTTCCTGTGCTGCCGTCACCGCGGCCCGGCGATTGTCTCGCGGACTCCGCTCGCTGACGCCGCCGCCTGGGACCGCGCGGGCCACGTCTGTGGGACACGTCCGTGGGACACGTCCGCGGGCCACGTGTCCGAGCGAGTCCGTGGGGAGCGGCGCGTTCGTAGCGGTCGGCGCGGCGCTACGAACCCGGCGACCCGGGTTCGTAGCGCGCGCTCACGGCCTTCACCGGTGACGGTGATCCGAACCGGTCTTGGGGCTCTCCTAGGTCGACTCTGCCTAAAGTGAGTACCTGGTGCGATGTGTAAACATTGCCACTGGGGAGACGAAGGCGGCCGGGCGTGGTGCTGGTCACCCATCCCCTCGCGTACCGTGTTGGCCTTAATAGGTGTTGGCTCACGGTGCATGCCCCAACAGTCTGTTCAGGATATAGGGGATCTTTGTCCGTGTGTTCAGGTTATAGAGGATCTTTGTCCGTATGTTCGTGCGTAGCGCAGTTAGCTGAACCATGAACCCTGCGACCCGGGTTCGACTCCCGTTCAACATTGTTTACTTGAGTCGTGAGACTCGTTTTGAGGAGGGTCCTGCCAAGTCTTTCGCGTGTGATCTCAGTTGAGTGATTTTAAATATACAATTTAAGTATTGGGGATTTGTGGGCCAATACCCATACAAGGGAATATCACACAACCTCCACTGACTCACTCTGTAGAACAGGAGGAGATCACACAAACTCCACCCACTCACTCTGTAGAACAGGAGGAGATCACACAAACTCCACTCACT
>CM025630.2:464434-504377 GCA_014621495.2 Entosphenus tridentatus
CCCGTACACTCACTCACCTGTACACTCACTCACCCGGATACTCACTCACTCAATCACCTGTACACTCACTCACCCGGATACTCACTCACTCACCTGTACACTCACTCACATGTACACTCATTCACTCACCTGTACACTCACTCACCTGTACACTCACCTGTACACTCACTCACTCACTCACCTGTACACTTACCTGTACACTCACTCACCTGTACACTCACTCACTCACCTGTACCCTCACTCACTCACCTGTACACTCACTCACTCACTCACCTGTACACTCACTCACTCACCCGTACACTCACTCACCTGCACACTTACTCACTCACCTGTGCACTCACTCACCCGTAGACTCACTCACTCACCCGTACACTCACTCACCTGCACACTCACTCACTCACTCACCTGTACACTCACCTATACACTCACTCACCTGTACACTCACTCACTCACTCACCCTGGCTCTTCACAAGTGACTCAAAGGTTCCACAGTGGGGATCTTTGTCTTTGTCTGTTCCTTTTGTGTGTTCCAGGAAATGTCGTCGATGGTGAGTTCGTGCGCAGCGCAAGGACACGGAGCGATCCTGAGTTTCAGACTCATTCCCAAGCTGAGGTGTGTGAGAACAAACAAAGACAAAGATCTTCCGTGTAGCCTTGACAGACTGTTGGGGCAAGTGCTGTTAGCGAGTAGCACATACGAAGGCCGATACGGCACACCAGTGGTGATGTTTACGACACTCCGCCACTCCTAGGTACTCATTTTAGGCTGAGTCGACCTTGGGGAGAAGACCCAGGACCGGTTCAGATAATCGTCACTGGTGTTGGTGGCTGTGAGTGGGAATCGAACTTGGGTCGCCAGGTTTCTAGTAGTGCAACGCGCTAACTGCTACACTACCGCTCTGCTGGAAACACACAGACATGCACACACACACGGAGACACGCACAGATACACACACACAGACACACACACAACAACTACCATTCCAGCAGGGTCATCCCCACTTTGCCCCATGATGTGTTCCAGGCTGAGGGATTTTCCCCTCCCCCAAGACCTCAGAAATTGCAAACCTGTTCCTGAGGGTAGGAAATTAGATCACCGTTCTTTCCCCTAATAGGGGTGCTAGGTGTGGTGCTGCAAGTTATTGTTTTGATGGAGTTACAGAGTGATTTGTGATCACGAACTACTGAGGCAGACTCCATATCCTCAGGAACCGCGACCACCTCCCATCCTTCCAGCGCCTCACGGCTCTCTGAACCTCCGAGCGAAGGCTGCGGTAAGCATCCACATTCTCTGCCATGGGAAGCTGTCGCCATTTCCCCTCGGCATCAGGAGGAGTGGGGGACATTATAACGGTGCGAACGTTCCGCGTTATAACGGTGTGCGCATTGTAACGGTGCAAGCATCTAGCATTATAACTGTGTGCGCTTTCCACGTTATAACGGTGTGTGCATTGCAGTGGTGCACGCGTTCCACATTATAACTGTGTGCGCTTTCCGCATTATAACGGTGTGCGTGTTGTAATGGTGCGCGCGTTCCCCATTATAACGGCGTGCGCGTTGTAACGGTGTGCTCATTCCGCGTTATAACGGTGTCCATGTTGTAACGGTGTGCTCATTCCCCATTATAACGGCGTGCGTGTTCCGCGTTATAACAGCGCACGTTCCTCGCCGTGCCAAAAGTGTTTCCTAATGGAAGAACGGCGCGATATAGTGAAGACGCATTGGGAACACGCATGCCTCACACCTAGAAGCCAACCGTGCTCATTGGAGGAACGGTTATTATAATAATTACTACATGGTGGGGGGGTTATCCGTCTTTGTTCCTTACAGAGAGATTCTGGAGCAGATTCTACCACTGGACTCTCACACCCTGGCCTCCGGGCGTCTCTTTGTATCGGTGACTCGACTTCCTGATGGACAGAACCGCATCATATCGGACTTCGACACGAGAGAGGAGCTCATACAGGTACGTAAGTGTGTACGTACGTTGGAACTTCTTTCGCACCATACGTACCCAACCGTGCTAATCCGAGGTGCAGGGGGGAAGGACAACAAACTAGACACAAAAAGCAGTTTTAAAGAAATTAGTTTTAAATCTAGAAAATGTACAAATGCATAGCTCCAGTGGCTTCCTAATATCAGAAGGAAGAGCATTCCAGACGGCCGCAGAAGTGCATCCGAAAGCGCCACACCATGCGGTGACCACAGTCTTTGTTCGATGGCCAGCCAAAAGCCACTGCTGTTGCGAGGATGACTGGAGTTCACGCGATGATGATGGTTTATATTCCTCGACGAGATCAGTGAGGTATTCTGGCTCGGCTATGATGAGCAAACATCATTATCAGCTTCACCATCAGCTGCAGAAACTACTATAAAAACTATGAACACATTTTTTTATTTTACCAGGTGTAAGGCCCACTGCTACTGTATGTAGCTCATGTTCAGAATCTACCTGGCCACAATTGATAGCTCAACGAAAGTGGCTTTTCATCATCACGTGGAAATGTATAGCAGCCAAACACTCGAAACTTAAACGCGTGACGTCGATTCTAAATGTGGAGATAAAAACCGGAGGACCCGGAGAAAATCCACGCGACCATGGGGACAACATGCAAACGCCAAATATACAGCAAGCGTTCAAGGTCGGGATGGAACACACGACCTCCTCCATACCAGGCGAGGTAGTTAACATCTCCTCGCCACTACTTTAAAAACAAGTTAAATTTTTTTGCACAAGTACGTAAATTCCTGCTGAGGCCCAGTGTGGCTAGGCTAGGCCCCACCGGTGAAAGAGAAAAATAGATAAAACAACTTATATCCGCACATTTATTTTGCTAGCTTATGGTGTACAAAATGCACATTGCCGTTTTGCGTATATTGTTAATTTAAAGTTCAATTGTCACACTCGTTAAATGCTCGCCTATCACCACTGCATCTGCATCTGCCCTCCTTCTCCTCCAGGTTCTACTGGCAAGCTGCCTCTTTCCGTTTTATTCGGGAATCTCTGGGATATGCTATAGAGGAGAGGTAAATGTTTCTTCCTCACCCTCTCCCATGCCCACCGAACACCCCCAAGAAATATTCCCGCTGTGATATTCCACGCAGACAGTCCAAAAAATGAATTGCTAGCTTGGAAACAACGGCCACCCGCTCTTTAAAAGTCTTTCTTAAAAACAGATTCGCCTGCGTGCCTTTAAAAGACACGTTTGAAATGTGTGTAAACTCTGGACGGATCGTCAGGACACGGGCCTTAAATAATAAAATAATACAAATCTTACCAGATCAAATTAATTAAGTCTTTATTTCTATCGCACTATTTCGTGCAAAGGATGACATTCAAAGTGCTGTATAGATATTTTTAAAAAACATTATTAATAGACTAAATCACAAGAAGAATAAAAGCAAATTCCATACAAAACAAAGTTGCATTATAATAAATTACTTTCGAATGCATATAAAAAAATAACACTATAAAAGTAAAAGGTGAGTTTTTAGATTTAACTTAATACTGCTTAATGATTGTGAAGATCATTTTGCTGGAGAGCTGTGGAAAGAAGTGGGTTCGGAGTGAGACAAATAGTTTGAGGAATTAAAATAATAAAAGCGGTGAACAGAGGGTCACTGACGTTGGCGTCAAAGCAAAATAAATGGAGCGGGAATGGGAAATGGGCAGGATGCGTCCCGGTGGCAAGATGTTACCCACCTCGCCTGGTATACAAGGGGGTGGTGGGTTTTGTTATTGTTTGCTGTTTTAACTTGCTGACCTGCCCCTGCTGGAAAGCTGTGAAAGAGAGCTTCATAGCTCATCCTCCAGTATAAAAAAAGATTCTGATTCGGAACATTACAAGTAATTAACGAATATTGAACTAATTTATTTACCAGGTAACACCCACTGAGCTATATGGCTTTTTTTCCAGAAGTGACCTGGCCACACATGATAGCTAAACAAAGCGGCTTATCTTGTGGAAATATATAGTCACAGCCAAATAATCAAAACACACGGTTCTAGTAAATATGGAAGGAAAAAGCCGGAGGATCTGGAGAAAAATCCACGTGGCCACGGCGAGATAGACCCCGCAAACTCCAAATATACAACAGGCATCGTCAGGGTCATAGATCAAACCCCAGACCTCCTGCATACCAGGCGAGGGAGATAACATCTCGCGGCCCGTTTCTTCTAACCACTGCTGTTGCCGTCACCTTCCCAGATGTACTGCGACGGAGGGTTAACCGACAATCAACCCTTCCCCAAGTTGGCCCAGCCCTGCGGAGTCTCCGCCTCGCAAGGCCTCATCAGCGTGTCGCCTTTTGAGGGCACGCAGGCCATCTGTCCGCGTGGCATCTGCCCGACGGACGGGCGCATCCTGCGGTATGCCGGCCTCGATTTCAAGGTGAGTATCAGTCACGAGTTATAACTCGTCCATATCTGTATGGGACCTGTTGTTTTTTCTCAGTATCAAAATGATGGGAAAAATAAATAAAAAACAAGATCTTAAGACCTATTTTATTGCCAGAAAGAGTGAAGCCTATTCTTATACTCATCCATGTTTGTTTTTGGGTTACTTTGTAAGGTGCCACATGTGGCGAGATGTTAACTACCTCACCTGGTGTACAGGAGGTCGTGAGTTTGATCCCGATCCCGACACCTGTTGTATATTTGGAGTCTGCGTGTTTCTCTCTCCCCGTGGTTGCGTTAATTTGTCTCCGGGTCCTCCGTTTTTTTCCCCTCCAAATTTAGAATCGACGTTACGCCTTTCGAGTTGTTTGGCTGCTGCTATACATTTCCACGTCATGACGACGATAAGCTGCCCACTTCATTTAGCTATCATGTGTGATAGTAAGGGTCGCTTCTGAAAAGAAGCGCTACATAGCCTCAGTGTGGGCCTTACCTGGTAAAATAATAAAAACGGATATCCATTACCAGTTCCGTTTGAAAATGTGTCACGTGATGAAAACGAGTTGCTACAAATCGTCGGGCAGATCGCTGGAGAGTAAGAGTCTGCCTCTGCTGTGAGCAACTGGTTGCAGAGACGTCCGTGTATTTCAGTTGCACACAACCAATTGCGGGAACTGATCGCTCAGGTGGTGATCCGATTGAATCTTGCGTTGTTTTGTTGCTGTGTGACTGCGAATGCAGATGGGAATGGCCAACCTGCAGCGCCTTTGGCACGCGCTCTTTCCGCCGTCGCGCGAGAAACTGGAGCTCTACTTCGAGGATGGCTATAGAGATGCGATGGATTTTCTGGAGCAGATCAAGGCTCACTGACACAACGGCTTCACAGTGTTAGTGTGCAGCGATAAAATAAATGTAGATATAGTCCATTTTTGTTGTTGTAATAGTTCTCAAACCTCCCCCCCCCCCTTCCCGGAGTCCGCAACCTGCGTGATCAGTTGCTGCAATCGGTTGTGTGCAATCGGTTGTGTGCAAATGAAATGCACGGACGTCTTTGCAACCAGTTGCTCACAGTAGAGAGAGACTCTTACTCACCAGCGATCTGCTGGGCGATTTGTAGCAACGCGTTTCTTATCACGTGACACATTTGCAAACTACATAAGTGATCAGGTGACGATCGCTTGTGTTGCGATCGAAACGTCATAGTTTTTTTGTAATTGATGATCGCTTGTGTTGTGATCGAAACGTCGTAGTTTTTCTTTAGTTTTTTTACCTATCTACATGACTTTACCAAAAGACCCAAAGAATATGAATACCTGCAGTCACGAAAGCTTTAAGTCAAGATTTATATGACTACATTAACCCCCCCCCCTTCCGGTCTTGGCATCTGATTGGCTCACAAGTGATGACATCACATCAATCCCCTCTCTATTTAAGACCGAACCAGGAAGAGGATTTCTCCACAATTCTCTGGCTGTCACCTGATGAGGCTGCTTGTAGTTACTCGCAAAATGTCGTACTCGAATTGCAAAAGTTCTGGGTTTACTCTCCAACACACCGGTGTGCTGTACTAATAACGAATTGTCATGTTTTTTTAAAGAGAAAACCTTACTAATTAGCTGTGTCGAGTGGTGGCGGGTTTAACGGCATTTATATTTGCGCGTTATGACCCAAAATAACCTCTTATAAATAATAGTTGTTGCGATAGCCTACGTGTTAAACTGTGGTTGGTTGTTTAAATTAACCACACATGTACTTTTAGTCTCCCTGTTGCCTTGTTGCGTCATTGCATGTGTAGTCACATAGCGGATGTCATTGTGTAATGCCAGGCCCAGAGAGGCACGGCCTGCGGTGTATTGACATCACGGGCACCACTAGAATATGGGTGCAGTACCGGCCTTCGAGGGACTCGGTGAGCGCTGATTGATAACGCTGGATGGCACCATGCTTGGCGTGCAGTACCGACCCCTACAGGATAGGGTGTGAGAGTGCCGGCCATGGGAACGGGGTTACTAAGGGCCGTGGCACTCTGGTTGACCCCAGAGGACACGTGACCGGTTGAGTCTACACAGGGGCCCCAAGTGGGGGCTTGGTATGGTCACGTGTCAGGGTCGAGATCCTGCTCGAGGATTCTAGAAGGTGGTCATGGCTAAGGGCGGAGCCAGCCACACCACAAAGGATATAAGCCGGGTCCCCCAGAGGGACTGGCTGCTGTTGTTCATCCTGAAGAAATCTACATTGTACATCCTACAGAGTCTCCAACACGTGGACCTGGGCCCAAGCTGTGGTTCGGTCCGTTGTAGTTAGTTACGGTGTAATTAGTGCAGTTAGCCTGGTGGTCCACCACCATAGGTTGTTATTCTGTTAAGGGGCAGTTACCCCGTGTGTTGGTATTAATAAATGTGTTGCCTCCAAAGAGTACGTCTGCGAGTCATTTGAACTCACTACACATTTACTCAATTTACTCATGGTGACAAGACAAGATGACCAAAATGTTTAACTTCTTTTGCACGACCATACATAGCCAAACGCGGAGGAAGGACAACAAACTAAAGGCAAAAAATCTTCTAAAAATATGATTTTGTCAATCTAGATGATTTAAAAGTGCATAGCTCCAAGTAACTTCCTAATATTGGAAGGTAGCGCAGTTCCAGACAGCCGCAAAAGCGCATTTGAAAGCGCCACGCCAAGTGGTGACCATCTTTGTTCGAGGGCTTAGCCAAAAGCCGCCACTGCAAGGGTGACCTTAGTTCACGTGGTGATGGTGACTTATGTTCCTTGACGAGATCAGCGAAGTAAGTGGTTCAATGCAGTTCATCAGGAACTGGTGGATTGGTAAAATTATTCAAGCTGAGGGATTTTTGTTGTCATTGCAATTGGTTTATCTCGCCATTTACAGATTCGAATTATGACCTCGCCGCCATTCCGTCAGCATTCTCATCCGTCAGACATTTTTCTCTGTGGCCACAAAACTTTCTGTGACCACAAAACCTCCTGCTTGTTCTGATGAAGGGCCATTGCCCAAGACGTCGCCTTTTAAAATGTATTTCCTTTAAAGTCCATGCATTGTTATTGACAAATGTGTTGAATTTGCCGTTCTTAACTACGCACCACAGTAGCGAGATGTTCACCGTGACCCTCGCTTCAGGTGTGTTGCGTTGTGTGGGGTCGCAGCTGCACAGGGATTTGTCGACCACACCAGACGGCCTATTCGCAGAACTACGTACCTTAACTACTTACCTACGGAGTTGTCTAGCTCCCCACCGAATCACTTGTGTGCCTGCCTCAGAGGTCGCAACCGGGTACCTGATACCCATACCCTACCCGATACCCGGCTACCCGTACCCGGCCGGGTACGGGTACGGGTACCCATTTGCGACCCTGGTGCGGCCGGGTACGGGTACGGGTAGGCCGTGAGTCACTGGTGAGTAACCGTTTGTCACTCATTTCCCAACGTCTTGTCTCTTCTCACAATTCAAGTACCTAGAATCAACCCACCCGCGTCTGCAACATGGCTTCATCCCAGAGGTCGCAATTCGGGTACCCGTTTGCGACCCTGGTGCGGCCGGGTACGGGTACGGGTAAGGAATCAAAACCCGTTTGCGACCTCTGGCCTGCCTACCCGACTAACGGTGGCTGGAAGATGTTAACTACCTCGCCTGGTATACAGGAGGTCGTGGGTGTGATCCTGATCCTGATGCCTGCTGTATATTGGGAGTTTGCATGTCTGTCTCTCATCGTGGTCGCGTGGATTCTTCTCCGGGTCCTCCGGGTTTTCCATCCACATTTAGAGAGACATGCGTTTAGTTTTAGAGTTATTTGACTGCTATACATTTCCATGTGATAAGCCATTTCATTGAGCTATCATTTGTGATAGCAAGGTCGCTTCTGAAAAAGAGCTATCTAGCTCAGTGGGCCTTAACTGGTCAAATAAAAAATAGTTCATAGCTTTTTTATAGTATCTTTGAGTTTTGGCTAATAAAGTATACCGATTAAATGTACAATTAACCTTCTTTCCTCAAAGATGAAGCGATCGGTCCAGACATGCTTGGACACATTTTTTTCAGTGTGCAGTTGTTTAATGATTTTTTGAGGCGCATAAGTGTCTGTGGTGTTGATTTGTGTTATTTATGGGTGTGCCTTTCATGGAAACTTACAGTTTTACGTGGAACGCTTTGCTTGGTAACAGAAAATAGTTCACAGTTTTTGTTCATTGCCAATGCTGCAGCAGCAGTAGTGGCATCACCGTAAAATGTCATATTTCTGTCTAAGTCCATGGGAAGTTACAAATTTACGAAGTTGCCATCGCTCAAAAATCCCTGCGTTGCCACAATGCCGTTATTCCTGCACGTTAGCCTGATTTCCTATCGCACCAATCTGTGTGCTGGTCATTCTCTCGAGGGCACAATTAATCAATCTCTCTCTTTTTCTCTTTAGCTGTCCATTCCTCTACTGGGCTTGTCCTCCACCATCATCTTGATTCTTCCAGCCAGACGTGTCCCCTACGCATGATGTGCAGTCACATACCATCGAACATTGTATATTCGTCAAGGCGGTGTCTTAGATTGTATGAGTTCCCCCTCTATTGCATGGTTCCTCTTTCCGTTCGTAGCAATTTAAAGCTTCCCCTAATTTTTTATTGGGTTTGTTCCTAATTTATTTTTCAGCGTAATGTCGTTTAAAATGTAACAAAAAAAATAGTTGTTATTTTACTTTGGCTCGCAAAAGCAACGTTTAATAAATATTTTAGAAATTAATCATGTATGTACAGTGTTGGCGTACCCTCCTCCCACGCCCCCCGGTATACGTAAATTCGATTTACAATGATTCTTTGGTACGTTCCTCTTTTAAAAAAATCAGTTCACGCCTTGTTTGTTTTTGTTATATTAAAAAATCTAATTTACAAAAATGTTGGTGGGAAAAATGGTGTCACGTCGTTTGTCCGCGCATGCATTTCGTCACCTAACCCACTCGTTGACATGCCAATTCAAACGACTTCACATTTACCCCAGTATGGGCTTAATGTAATGAATCGCACGTATAATTGTGAATGGAGATAATGTTAACCATGGATGTGACCCATAGACTCGTGTGACGACGCAGTAGGCCACGCCCACCAGTGGAGTAATCAATTCAGGGTACAGATTCCAGTGGACACTGCAGTAGAGGGATTGAGCAGTGAGGTGCTTGTGTAACGTGGAGTCGATTGGTGTTGCACAGAGGTCGCAACCGGGTACCCGATACCCCGTACCCTACCCGATACCCAGCTACCCATACCCCGCCGGGTACGGGTACCCATTTGCGACCCTGGTGCGGCCGGGTACTGGTACGGGTAGGCCGTGAGTCACTGGTGAGTCACCGTTTGTCACTCATTTCCCAACGTCTTGTCTCTTCTCACAATTCAAGTTCCTAGAATCAACCCACCCGCGCCTGCAACATGGCTTCATCGGCCAGAGGTCGCAATCAGGTACCCGATACCCGTACCCTACCCGTACCCGGTTGGGTACGGGTAGGGTACGGGTATGGGTAAGGAATCAAAACCCGTTTGCGACCTCTGGTGTTGCATGTGGTCGTAATTACAGATGCACGAATGCTCCTCAGAAGAACACTTTGAAATAAAGAGTTCCCGTTCAAAACCGTTCCGGTGTTCCTCGGTGGTATGGGATCACTCGATCCTCAAGAGGGCAGAACACAACACAGATTATTCACTCATTGCCTGCGAACTCGTCTAGTATTTAACACGTAGTAGGCTTTCACGACCAATATCCATATACACCAGTGTGCTGCAATAGTAATGAATTGTTATGTTCTGTTTACGTGACAACCCTTACTAATTGGCTATGTCGAGTGGTGGCGGGTTAAGGGCATTTATATTTGCGCGTTATAACCCAAAATAACCTTTTATAAATAATATTTGTTGCGAAAGCCTACGTGTTAAACTGTGGTTGGTTGTTTAAATTAACTACACATTCACTTTTAGTCTCCCTGCTGCCTTGTTGCGTCATTGCATGTGTAGTGACATAGCGGATGTCACTGTGCAATGCCGGGCTCAGAGAGGCACGATGTGCGGTGTATTGACATCACGGGCACCACTAGAATGTGGGTGCAGTACCGGCCCTAGAGGGGCTCAGTGAGCGTTGATCGATAGCGCTGGATGGCACCACGCTTGGCGTGCAGTGCCGACCCATACAGGATAGGGTGTGAGAGTGCCGGCTATTGGAATGGGGTTACTTTAAGGCCGTGGCACTGGTTGACCCCAGAGGACACGTGACCGGTTAAGTCTACACAGGGGCTCCAAGTGGGGGCTAGGGGTGGTCACGTGTCAGGGTCGAGATCCTGCTCGAGGATTCTAGAAGGTGGTCGTGGCCAAGGGTAGAGTCAGCCACACCACAGAGGATTTAAGCCGGGTCCCCCAGAGGGACTGGCTGCTTTTATTCATCCTGAAGAAATCTACGAAATACTGTACGCCCCAACACGCTTTGGACTGTACATACTGTACGGCAACCAACGTGTTGGACTGTACATACTGTACGGCAGACAACACGTCGGACTGTAGATACTGTACGGCCCACCACGCTTTGGACTGTAGGTACTGTACGGCCACCACGCTTTGGACTGTACATACTGTACGACCCACCACGCTTTGGACTGTACATACTGCACGGCCCAACACGCGTTGGACTGTACATACTGTACATACAGTACGCACCACCACAGTCACCCCTCACCGCCTCACATGGTGGACGTTACAGTTTCTGTTTAGTAAGTTAGAGTGTACGTTATATATATATTAAATTACCTGTCTAGTAAAAATGTCCATATGTACATGTCAAAGATATCTTATTTGTGTTGAGAAGTGTTATTTTAATAGGTTTAGGGTGAGAAGATATATTAGGAACGTATCTTCTAGGATTTATAATCCGACATT
This sequence comes from Entosphenus tridentatus, assembly GCA_014621495.2. NCBI lineage: Eukaryota > Metazoa > Chordata > Hyperoartia > Petromyzontiformes > Petromyzontidae > Entosphenus > Entosphenus tridentatus. The sequence goes on from CM025630.2 coordinate 475,756, forward strand.
ATGGGATAATGTTTCGATTCATGATGTTGCAAATAACGTTCAAGTTTTCTAGAACGCAACCCATATATATTGAGGCATTACTGGGAACACACGCGATAGTTATTATAAGATGTGTATTAAAACAAACGCCTCTTAAGAGTTCACATACAGACTCATTCATATTCATGGGATTCATAATGGCCATGTCAGAGACTCTGAGCCAACCCTTACAGACTTTCTGTTTTAGAACCCCACATCCTTCCATGTATTAATGTTGAACTTCTTTCGCACCGTACGTAGAAAACCACATTAATCGGACGGACGGACGGGGGAAGGACAACAAACTAAACAGAAAAAGCAATTATAAAAAAATTTGTTTTCAATCTTGATGATTTTAAAGTGCTTAGCTCCAGTGGCTTCCTAATATCAGAAGGAAGAGCGTTCCAGACGGCCGCGGAAGCGCATCTGGAAGCGCCGCGCGATGCGGTGACCCTCTTTGTTCGATGGCCATCCTAAAGCCGCCAGTTCACGTGGTTTCCCATGGTGCCGAACGGCAAATAGGAATCAAAACAAAAACAGTGTACAATGTTCCCGTGTTATTCACGAACCTGCCATTCGCGATTGTGGCTATCCGCGAAATGCATCCGGAACCCTACCCGACTGCATCAAGAGAGAGAAAGTGATGAGCTAAAGTGATGAGAGATAACGTAATAAGATTAAGTGATGAGAGAGAACGTGACGAGATAAAGTGACAAGAGATCAAGTGATGAGAGATTGCATAAAGCTTTTAGTAGGCCAATATTATCCACGAAATCTTCCAGTCACGAGCATCTCCGGAACATATATCTTGTCACAAATCACGAGGGAAGCGCTCTCAACAGAATACAGAAGTACATGGAGAAATCACATTCGGGCAGCCAACCCCGTGTATAGCAGTAAGTATTGGGACCTTTTGGCTGCAAAGAAGACGTCAAATCCCACCCCCGCGCCCATGGACCTGATCCGTAACGATCTCCACTATCAACTACCGCCCACGCTCGGGTGAAAATGTCAGAACAATTTCCCCAATGCAAGTGACCTTAAACCCGAGAGATCGCGCAATGACGGGGCGCGTTGTGAAACCGGAGCGGAGGAAGCACGTGTGATTGACCGAACAAACACCCTCTTCTTCGAATTTTGACTTAAAACTTTAGTGATTGCAGGAATTCATATTCTTGGTTCTTTCGGTTAAAGCCGCATAGATATAAAAAATAAAAGTAAATAATTTTGTTTGATTATTTTTACTTTTATTTTTTCCATCTACGTGACTTTACCAAAGAGAAACAAGAATATCCTCCCGTTCGGCACACTGCGCGAATGCGGTTCCCAGCCAAAAACAACTTTTATTTTTTACATTTTCATCATGCAACATTTTGGCACCCTTGGTAGGCAGCCCTCGCAGGTGATGAGAGAGGGCGACACGAGTCGTGAGCCGTCGGAGTGGACTCAACCGCGGAAAACGAGACGACGACGAAGTACAACAATCTGAACAAAACCTCTCTCGCCTATTCTTAGGTTTTTTCGGTAAAGTCACGTAGGTAAAAAATTAAAATTAATAAAAGTAAAATAAAATAAAAATAAAATAAAAATCACGACGTTTCGGAGGCAACACAAGCTTCCGTCTTCAGGTGGAACCGTCACAGCACGATAGCTGTATCAAGTAAATGAGAGATTCCAAGAGCTACTACCCCGTATATATACGGGGTAGTAGATACAGCAAGCGTGCTGTGACGGTTCCACCTGAAGACGGAAGCTTGTGTTGCCTCCGAAACGTCGTGATTTTTTTTATTTTTTTTATTTTTTTTATTAATTTAAATTTTTTACCTACGTGACTTCACCGAAAAAAACCTAAGAATATGAATCCTTGCAGTCACGAAAGCTTCAAATCTAGAACTCTCTCGCCTACTTCAGCATTTTTTATTGCTGTGGTTGTTCCACCTGATGAAGATTGCTTGTGTTGCGATCGAAACGTCGTGATTCGTTTTATTTTATTTCTACCTACGTGACTTTACCGAAAGAACCAAAGAGTATGGATTCCTGCAGTCACGAAAGCTTCAAATCAAGCTTAAAACCTCTGGAGTTGGTTTTCACAAGGCTGATGAATTTGTAGCCAGAGGCACGAGGTTTGATGAATTTCCTTTCAACCGAGTAACTGACATCCCCTTCCCTTTGCCTGACCCAACATGGTTCTGAGAAAGAAATGTTACGAATGATGAACATCGATATTTTACTAGACCAATTGTCCATTTTGTGAGGAATATCCATAACTAGATTTGAAGCTTTCGTGACTGCAAGGATTCATATTCTTAGGTTTTTTCGGTAAAGTCACGTCGGTAAAAAATTAAAATTAATAAAAGTTAAATAAAAATAAAAATCCGTCTTCAGGTGGAACCGTCACAGCCCGACAGCTGTATCAAGTAAATGAGAGCTTACAAGAGATACCACTCCGTATATATAATGGTTGAGGGGGGAAGGGCCAGGAACGGCACACTTTTCATTAATATGGTAAGGTGAGGCTTAAGACTAAGAATAGACTGCATAACAAATGACTGAGCCTTTGTTATGGAGAGGTGCGGTTTGTGACTACGCCTAGCCTACATAACAAATGCTGCAAATGAGACCGAGCCTCTGCCATGTAGATGTCCAGGTCCTCCGGGTTTTCCCCTCCACATTTAGGATCAACATCATGCACTTATAATATTTGGCTATTGCTATAGATTTCCACATGACAAGCCACGTTGTTGAGCTATCACTTGTGATAGCCAGGTTGCTTGTGAAAAAATCTATATAACTCAGTGGGCCTTACCTGGTAAAATAAAAAGCGTTTTTAGATTTAACATCACCACTGTTATCACCACCAAAATCACTACCATCATAACCATCACTATAAACGCTAACATAAAGACAATCATCACCCTCATTATAACCGTAATTGCATCATCACCATTGACATCAACATTATTATCATCACTACCATCCCTGTCACTTTTAGAGGAAGAGAAAATCATTATTTCCTCCCCTTACGTATATATTTATAGAGCTCTCTGGGCTTCACTTTTCATTTCCCCTGCATAGAAAGTGTGTGGCAGAGGCGAGTGTCTTCTGTGTGCTGGCTATAGCATTAGAGAGATATACAAAAACGGACGTGCAAGCATGGAAACACTCTGCTTTGTACAGCGCGTGATGATTGCCATTCATCTGTTGCTTCTGTCTAAAGCTCAAGGTGAGTAAAAGCAGGTCAACAAATGGCCTATACCTCTTCTCTCTTAAGGTCTGCTTTGGGGTTGTAGCTGTGAAGGTGTATGGGTATTTATGACTCACACTAAGCAATTGATTCACTTGTCCGCATACTTATCTACCTTCCAACTCACCTACCTATTCACTGGCCAACACCCCATCCCTTTGTCAGGAGTTAATAATGGCCATGGTAGATACACTGAGTCAGCACAACTGAGGTTCTGGGTTAAATTCTTTGGTCTGAGCATCTCTGAATTTCTTACAAGGAATGTATAATGGCTGTGTGAGGGAAGTAATCAATCTTTAAGCTATGGTTTTCATGTCAGCAATCCGGAATCACCACACCACTCTCCTATTGCACCATGCTGCCCTTCGTAGGCGCTCGCTCACTCACAACACTTAACCAAAACAATTCACTAAGTTTATGCGCTGGATCTCTGTCTTTGTCTCTTTGCCGATACAGGTGCCCAGAATATTAAATCGGAAATCGACCATAACAGTGAAGCATCCGGTCGGGGCGGAGGAGACGTTAGACTGGGCTGCGTCTACAAGGGAAGTGCGACCGTCTCTCAGATATTATGGGCAAGGGAAACAAAGAAAATGCTTGTGATGTTAGCAATTCGCCAGAATGATAGTACTGAGTTTGTCTATGAAGCTCAGTTCAAACGGCGCCTGACTTTCGTTGGCTACGGAATTAAAGATGGCTCCATCATAATCGGTAATCTGCGCACCTCCGACAGTGGTACCTACATCTGCAAATTCATTACAACATCAGGGATTAAGGAGGTGAAGATCAACCTCATCGTGCGCGGTGAGTTCAATAAATAAGCGGTGTTCATTTCCTTAATGAGGCTAATACAATTATTAATCAATTAAGTGGTTTATTTTATTTTCATCAGAGATAGCTTGAATATCCATTGAGCGTGAATGACCACCAGAGACTGCGACGAGACGACGCATGACCAGGTCTGCATGACACTGAGAAAATTCAGTAACGTCATGAGACGCTGCGGTGCGCTGAGGCAGACCAGAGATTACCAAGTCAAAGCGATCTCCTGCTGCTCAAATGAGCATTGAGAGGCGATGCGTATTTCCTAGTTACAGCCTTGGAGAGCCAGTGGTCGAAATTACACATTCCTATAGCAGGGGTGAATCTATAGGACAATCTCTGTTTGGTTACCTTAATGTCTGAGTGGGTCATGACGCTGGCTCTTGGGCTGGAGTGATTGGAAAGCAAGGGCCATATCAGCTCAGTAATAAGGGTAGAAGGCTGCTAGATTTCTGTGCAGCCCATGGGCTTGTAATTACTAATACTGTTCTGGCATTAACGCATCCACAAAACATCATGGATCTACGCCAGATGCAAGAAATAACATCTGCCTTGACGATATAGTGACTGAACAGGGGATGTGGGCCCATGTCCATGACACCAGGACCTACCGTGGAGCTGATCTGCCCACTTACCATCAGCTTGTTATCTGTAAGATGCGCCTGCCATTCTACGACTCCGGTGGTGGGTGTCCATCTAGGACCCCATTCAAACTAACAGTGGCATGATCTCAGCTAGCTGATGGAAGTTGTCAGCAAGAATTTCATCATCGGTTGCAACTCGGGTTGGCAACGTTCCCCCATCCTCCTGATGCTGAGGAGAAATGGGTGAATTTTAGGACTGTGACTCATGCAGCTGCAATGGCTGTTTTGGGTGGCTTGGTCGAAACCTCCCCAGAGACCCAGGTTGATGGAGGAGATTTCTCCAGCTGGCTGAGAAAGAGCGACAGACCCACTCCAACCGTATACAGCATCCCACGTTGTAGAATGAGGAGGCTTACCACAGCCTTCATTCGGAGGTTCTGAGAGCTCTGTGGTGCTGCAAGGTTGAGTGGTGGTCACGGGTTGCTAAGGAGATGGAATGTGTCTTTGTAGCCCGCGATAACAAATCACTCTTTAATTCCATCTAAAAAGTAACTTGCAATGCCACACCTATCACCATCCTTAGGGAAAAGAAAGGTGATCCAATCTGTGACCCTCAGGATCAGGTTTGCAGGTTTGTTGAGCATATCTGTGAGATCTTGGGGGAGGGGAAATCTCTCAGCCCAGAAAACACCATGTAGCAAAGTGGGCATGACCCTGCTGAGGCTCCGGTGTCTCAAATATTAGAAGTAGTCACCTGCTGTGAATGGCTGGCTGAAGTGCCATCCGTTGAGAAAATAGGGAAGGCGATCCAAAGTCTGAGACCAGGAAAAGCACCAGGTACACATGATCTCCCAAGTGAATTGCTGAGGGAGGGTCATGTTTGTGCGTAGACTGCCCTATATGACATGATAATAACAGTCTGGATCACTGGATGGGTTCCGCAGGATTGGAAGGATGCCCTCGTGGTCCCCCTCTTTAAGAAGCGGAACCGCACAGACTGTAACAACTATAGAGGAATCTCCCTCCTTAGTGTGTCGGGAAGGGTCCTGGCAAGAATTATTCCACGTTGCCTTGCCAGGCACGCTGAGGAGAGGCTTGCAGAGCTCCAATATGGTTTCAGGCCAGGGCGGTCCTACACAAATGCCATATTTTCTATCTGTCTGCTACACGAGAGGTGTAGGGAATTCCAAAAGGACCTACATCTCTGCTTTATTGACATAGTCTCGGCCTATGATACCATGAATAGGCCTGGACTCTGAGTTGTTCTTCATGCTTTCAGAGTCCCTGACTCTCCACTCACAACCATTACGGACCTTCATAATGGTAGGAAGACTCAGTTAAAGCTACATGGCCGGGAGTCAGAGCCATTCCCTGTTCACATTGGGGTGTGACAAGGATGTTCTTTGGTGCCTACATGATTTAGCATAGTAATCCCCTCCCCTCCGTTCTCTATTCCTGCCAAACATGGACCCCCCAAAATGGAACATCTGTGCTGGTCGGTAATAATCAGGCTGGTCTGCCTGTGATCCATCCTGGTTTTAAGCCGGTTGGATTGTGCGAGTTCAAAAACTGTTCAATGATCTGGACACAGTCCCATCAGACCTCTTCCAGCAGGCAAGATTGTGTTGGCTGGGCCATGTAGCCCACATACCTAGCCACCACATGCCCAAACATATTTTGTTTAGCGGGGGGCTAAACAGGCGTGGCGTGGGCAAGAGAAGAGATGGAACTATGGGGTATGAGAGGATATGGAGCTTTGTGGACTTGCCAATGTGGTGTCAATATCAGCCTTTGTGGAGGAGGTTCATGAAGGATGCTACTGGGCAGTTGGAAGCAGTCACCCTCCAGCAACAACAGAGGTCAGTGAAGTGACACTCACAACAACGAGCGGGGTGCCAGGTGGCTAATATACAGACATTTGACATAGTATGTGGCACCGTTGGTGCATCTGCCAGTCATCTCAGTCAGTCAACCCATGGCACCTGGGTCTGTCATGTGACCTCCTGCCAGCGGGCATTCGAAACTTCACGTGGCCTGAAAGTGCATATAGCCCATGGTGACATGACCGCCACCCAGTGACGAATGGCGGTTGTTGTTGTTTGAGTGGTGACTGGGTGGGTGAGGGAGGGGCAGTAGTTGAGATGGTGAGGGGTGAATGGGTGACTAGGTTGGTGTGGACTGCTGCAGATTGAGGATTGGGAGTTGTCGGGATCCAAGGACTGGTTTGGAATTGAACTCAGGCTGCTGGATTTATAGCACAGCATACTAACCACTATGCCACTATCACCCCATCCCTTTGTCAGGGGTTAATTATGGCCATGGTAGATACACTGAGTCAGCACAGATGAGGTTTTGGGTTCAATTATTTGGTCTGAGCATCTCTGTATTTCTTCCAAGGAATGTATAATGGCTGTGTCAGGGCAGTAATCAATCTTTCTTTAAGCCTTAATTTTCAAGTCCTCAATCCGGAATGACCACACCACTCTCCTCGTGCGCCATGCTACCCTTCATAGGCACTCACAACACTTACCCAAAACAGTCTACTAAGGCTACACGGTGGAACTTTGTCTCTTTGCCTATGCAGGTGCCATGAGTAATAAATGGGAGATCGAGCATGACAGTGAAGTGTCCAGTCAGAGCGCAGAAATTAGACTGCGCTGCGTCTATACGGGAAGCGCGACTGTCCTCCAGATGTTATGGGCAAAGGAAAAAAATGAAGTGCCTGTGAACGTAGCATTTTTCATGGAAAATACTCGTCGTGTTCTTGATGATGAGTTAAAAGGGCGCCTGACTTTCGTTGGCCACGGCAGTAATGATGGCTCCATCACAATTGGTGAGCTGAGGAGCTCAGACAGCGGCAACTACATCTGCAGATTCTTGACAACATCCGGGCAGAAGGAGGTGAAGATCAACGTCATCGTGCTCGGTGAGTTCAATCAGTAAGTGGTGTACATTTCGTTAATGAGGTTTAGTACCAATATATTAATCAATGAAGTAGTTTATTTAATTTTAGTTGGAGATGGCTCGGAAATCCATTGAGTGTGAACGACTACCAGAGGCTGACGAGACATGACCGGGTCATTGTCGTCTCGTCACAACCTCTGACGACTATTATAATTATAATGATCATGACGATTACAAAGTAGTGAAAATATATTTATAACACGATACGTATAACGCGTTTAATTGTCATATTTGCGATCCTTAAGTACTGTGCTGTATGAAAGATGGTAAGGCACATATAACCCGTAGGCTTTTGCCACCAATATTATCCATGATATAGTTTTTTTTTTAGATTGCATAAATATATGAATGTGTCGTTAAACCCGCCACCACCCGACACAGCCAATTAGTCAAGTTTGTCACGCAAACAAAACGTGCTAATTCGTTACTAGTACAGCACTAACCGGTTGTGCTGGTAATTACAACCAGCATCATCAGACGACAGCAAGAGTTGTGGAAAAATCCTCCTGTGGATTTTACCCGCTGGATATTGTCACCAATGTATAATTATGTTCTAGACCGGGTTTAAAATCAAATCATACATTCCCGCGTTTCCATAAACATATAACTAAACACATTTCGCAATAATAACACTTTAAATTACAGTATCTCTGTGACATGATACAATATTCACCAACAAGTTAGTTCATTTTGCATAACAGGACAGTTTGAAGGGCCTCATATTATGGAAAGCCATTCGTTATTTGACTTACCGTAACTAGCTATCCCTCTATTTTAGCTAGCTGCCCATTTTCCCTAGCTAGCTGCCCATGTGATTCAGCTTGTTAATAGAAATTAGTTAGCTAGCTGCCATTTTTTCCAGCTAGCTGCCCTTACAACCAAATTACATGCACAAAAAAGCCAGCGAGTGAGACCGAGGGCTCGTCGTTTGCTGAGAGCTTAGTTAGCCGTTGACAAATCAAAGATTTTTCGATTTAAAGCTTTCGTGACTGCAGGGATTCGTCTTCTTGGTTCTTTCGGTAAAGTCATGTAGAAGGAAAATAATAAAATAATAAAAATAAAACATTATAAAATAATTCTCACGACGTTTCGGCGACAACGCAAGCAGCCGTCCTCAGGTGAAGAACAGGTCTGTCGGAAAGACAGCGTCTGCATGAACACCACCAAGCTTGGCAGCGTATATTTAAGCTGGGTTAGAGGAGGCAGGGCGCCTTGACATAGGAATTTGCATATCAACAGAGTAATTTAGCATATTTATGGAAAATGCAGATATGGGATTAGTCACTACTTGTGGAATGCGTAGGAGGTGGGGGGGGGGTCTCAAAGTCATATTATGCCCGTGCATTATGTAGGATTAGCAGCAACAAAGGGAGGAAGTAGGGTTAGCAGTAATAAAGGGAAGGAATTTTTATAGTAAGGAGCTGCAGCAGCTAAACCACCACGTAAAAAACTAAAATATAAACTACATCAATATCATTAATATACTAAATATACTCTCCAATAAGCTGAGCTACTAACAGTAAGTCATACATTACAATTCTATGTCGCAAAAAATATAACTGCTGCGGTGCGCCGAGGCACCACAGCAGACCAGAGATGACCAAGTCCTAGTGATCTACTGCTGCTTAAATGAGCATTGAGAGATGGTGGGCATCTCCTAGTTACAGCCTTGCAGAGCCTGTGGTTGAATTAACACATTCCTATAGCAGGGGTGCCATGCACTTAACATGGCACAAGTGCCGTGACGATGAACGCCGGTTGTTGTCTTTCAGGTGGTGGTGAATGTGATGGTGGTGGTTGTGATGGTGGCGTTAATCCCTGGGTCAAAGCTATTGCCACCATAGTGCCACTGATGGTGTTGGTGGTCGCGGTGCGAGCCGTTTACAACTTCTGGTTCCGCAAGAAAGGGAGTCCTGTCACGTGAGTTCCTAGCTTCAAAATGTTTGTAGATACGGAAACAATTCAGGAGGAATGTGACTGATAATTATTGAAAGAAGTTTCAGCACAGTCTGTCAGTGTGACGCCATTCTAAATCTGTTTCTCAGTTAAATACGCGTAATGATTTTACCAATAACCACTGCCGTCTAATTTCCCATTGGCTATCCCATCAGCAGCAGCTGCACCCCCATTCATTAGAATTCTAGGCAAACAAAATTTCGCAATTAAGTAAAATATTAACTTCTTCGTTCCAAAATGTATTATCATTGCTTTTTTTCTTGTGCGCGCATGTGACTGCAACCCCCATCTGAGTTCAATTACCACAACCCCACGTGGTTCTCCAGAATGGGAAGATGGCAAAAAATGCAAACGCCTCGGATTCGCCCGTTGACAATGTCGCGAAAATGCGGCGAGCCGTTGATAGCGTTAATATTTAGATTATTTTGGTGCTTATAAATTACCAAATGACGAGGCAACTTGGTTGAGCTATCAATTGTGGTGGTCAGGTCGCTTCTGAAAAACAAGTGAATACCTCAGTGGGTTTTGCCTGGTAGGATGGGGATGGTTTAGTGTTGTGTTTGTGTGTTGGGTGATTTGTTTACCTTTCTTGTACGTTGCACTACTATCGTGTTTTTATACTATTTGTTGTTTTAATATTCTTATTCCGTGCCCCGACTGGACATCTGTGAAAAAGAGCTTTATAGTTCATCGGATTCCCTCCAGTATAAATACAATAATCCCCTGTGGGCTGGTGTAACCAGGAGGTTCCTACCAGTATTAAATAGGAAACTATGTCTACAAGGCGGTGACATCACACGATTCAAACTTTGTTGCAGGCAAACGGGACAAGGTGAACATCCCCAGCAAAACGCTCCACGAGGAACTGTAAGTTTCCGTGAAAGGGACACCCATAAGTGACACGATTCTACACCAGAAACACTTCTGCACCTCAAAAAACAATTGAATTTGCGCACTGCAGAATGTGTCCAAGCATGTCTGAACCTATCCTTCAATCTTTGAGGTAAGAAGGTGCATGGGACATTTCATCGGTTTCCTTTACAAGCCAAACGCAAAGATACTATAAACAAAACTAGAAACTATTTTTTATTTTACCAGGTAAGAACCGCTGAGCTATATAGCCATTTTTATAAGCGACCTGGCCACAAATGATAGCTTAACTAATTGGCTAATCGCGTGGAAATGTATAGCAGCTAAGTACTCTAAACACGTGACGTTGATTCGAAATGTGGACGGAAAAATCGGAGAATCCGGAGAAAAATCCCAATGAACACGGGGAGAGAGACACCGCAAACTCCAAATATACAGGCGTCAGGGTTGGGATTTAATCCATGACCTCTTTCATACTAGGCGAGGGAGTTAACATCTCCCCACCGTGGCGCCCCTTACACCACCACAATCATCATCATCGAACTCCCTTATAAAAGATACAGCTATGGTATGTTTAAATTTTTTATCAACTCCATTCCAAAACAGAGGAAGAGAAACAAAATTAAATGCTAGGCAGAAGCCATCCGAAGCAACCCTGGAACTGGGGCTTAGTGTAGGGCAAATAAATATGCACATTTGTTGTTTTGTGGCTACGCAGGATGAGTTCTGGGCTGTCCAACACGAGTTCTAAATTTTGTGAGTTCGAAAATGTATGGGAATTGTGAATCCACGAATGTTGCTATTTTCAATGAAGTGAGCGCCCGACGACCATTGCACCTCGCGTGGAAAACAAGCAGAATGAACTTGGACATCATGCTTATGTTACTTTTATTTCCTGTTTTGTTTAGTAGGCATTATTCCCCTTCCTTGCCCCTCTTCCATTTTGTATGTATATAAATTGAACTTCTTTTGCACCCTACGTAGCCAGCCGTGCTAATCGGGAGGTGATTTACCATCGTCATTGTCGTTTCTTGTTGCGAGGTGTGCGCTGGTGTCATGCTTGTCGGAAGGGGCGTAATGAGTCCCCACAATTGCACAGCACATGCGTGGGTGGGTGGCCAGCACCACGCCCGGCCGCCTTTGTCTCCCTAGTGGTGATGTTTACTACACACCGTACCAGGTACTCACTAGTGGCTGAGTCCACCTAGGGGAGGCCCAGGACCAGGTCAGATAATCGTCACCGGTATTTGCCATGAGCAGGAATCGATCGCGGGTCTCTGCCGGGTTCATAGACACAGCACACTAACCGCTAGACTAATGCTCCCCACAACAACAACCGCCATTCACCACTAAGTGGCGGAGATGTCACCAGGGCGCTTGTGCCAGGCTATGTGCATATTAAGGCCGCGTGAAGTGTCAAAGCCCGCTGGCAGGAGGTCACAGGGCAGACCCAGGTGCCATGGGTTGTCTGAGTTGACTGGCCGATGCACCACCTGTGCCCCCTACTGTGCCAACTTGCTGTGCTTTAACCACCCGGTGCTCTGCTTGTTGTTGTGAGCATCACTCCTCTGACCTCCGTTGTTGCTGGAGGACAACTGCCTCCAACTGCCCAGGAGCCTCCTCCAATCTTGACACCGCTGGTACCAGTCATCAGCAAGTCCACTCAGCTCCACATGCTCTTGTACCACATCACTCCATCTGTTCTTTAGCCTGTGCCGAGCAAAAGCTGTCTAGGCATGTGATGGCTGGGCATGCGGGCTAAATGACCCAGCCAACACAGCCTTGCCTGCCGGAGGAGCTCACCGATGGGACTTTGTCCAGATATTTCAAGGATTTCTTAGCTCCTCACACAATCCAGCCTGGTTAAACCCAGCATGGCAGGCCAGCCTAAATGTTTCTAACCAAGTGTAGAGAAGGCACCCCAGCCAGCCTATGTGTAAGGTACGGCAGCCTCAGCAGGATCATCCCCACTTTGCCCCATGATGTTTTCCAGGCTGAGAGATTTCCCCTCCCACAAAACCTCACAGACATGATCAGCAAATCTTCAAACCTGTTGCTGGGGGTCGGAGATTGGGTCACATTTGTTTCCCCTACTGATGGTGATAGGTGTGGCATTGCAAGTAACTTTTTTGATGGAGTTAAAGAGTGATGTGATCGCAGACTCAATATTCTCAGCAACACGCGACCACCACCCATCCTTGCAGCGCCTCACGGCTCTCAGAACCTCAAACTCATCGGCCTTGCCTGCATCCCTCCACTGATGTTCATCTTCAGTGGGGGCATAAGTAACCATGACCACCACTCATGACCTCTGGTTGATGGAAGGCGAGCCCAAAGTAGATTGGGGCTTATAGCTTCCCACACCTTACTGCCACGCTCCCAAGCCCACTTCATTATTTTGTTCAGAAGAAGAGCCACTCCCTGTTGTTTGGCAGTCTGCTGCCACCAGTAGAGGACTGTCCACCCCTCATGGTGGCAGGAGCCAGCGCTGGTCCATCGGACGACCTGAATATCGAAGAGATCCAGGCGGTACCGGTTCAGCTCCCGACAGAGGAGTGGCAGCCTCTCCTCCGCAGGGAGCATTCGAACATTCCACGTGGCCACCCGCAGTGGCTTTTTGCTGTTTCTGGAGGAACCCGAGGGTAAGGATTCAGTCTTCTGGCTCCACCAAATGGGGTTTGGCCAGGAGACGTCCTGGACGCCTGTACCTCCGGGTCCACCGGCACAAACTAAGCTGGATTTTATTTCGTGGTTTAGTGGTAATTAATTGAAGATGGAGGGGGTATCGGCCCCACGCACCATCCGAAGCCCCCTTTGGCCGCTGTGGTGGCTAAAAATGTCATGAGGGGAATGGCCAATCTAAATTGGCCGTCCCCCCATGGTACTGCTCACCACAGCATTCCCATCGAGCACCACCGAGAAGGTAGGGGGTTGTTTTTCCGGACCGCTCCCCACACACACAGACACACACCAACGACAAAGATCCCAAGCCCCCCCCCCTCCCCCCGTATAGCCTTAAACTGTTGGGGCAAGTGCTCTTCTTTCCCCTTCCTTCGTTAATCTACTACAGTAAGGGGCAGTGAGTCCAAAGGCCTCCAGATGGAACCCACTTCTCCCCTCCCCCCCATTTGAGGGTGTATTATTCCGGGTATCGACACGCGTTTTTGTCATTTCTATCTCCCTATCTTGAAGTCCGTGTTCTGGATTCTTGAATAAAAAAAAAATCACCTCGCATTCTAACCACACCCATTCACGAGAGCCCCATTAGCAGATCGGTGGTAGCGGGGGTGAATGGATTCACTTGTTTGGCATCGTATGCGCGAAAGAAGTTCAACATACACACAACCACACGGATTTACAGACACCGAGCCCATCGATACCCTAAGATCTACAGACACCGAGCCCATAGATACCCAGAGACTCATAGAGACACCCACAGACCCACAGAGACCCACAGAGCCACCCATAGAGACCTACAGGTGAGCACGGTTGGCTATGAAAGAAGTTCAACATAAATATACACATCAGGGCCATAGGATCCAGGGGACAGGACAGGCTGGACCCCACGAACCTCTTCTCTTGCCTGTCAATATGTTGCACACTCGAAATGAAGGATGTGGGCAGGTGCTCCAAATCGGGGGCAAGCACATTTATTGTGGTTAATAGCAATCTTGTGAAGAAGAGCACCGTCACTCTGCAAAATGCACCAGCACGTGTCACACAGCAATTATTCCGAGTCGCCATTAACCATGTGACTGGTGTATCCGCGCGGTCATTCAATAACCCTGCCAGCCACCTACAGGCCAAACTCAGTCATCACATGCTGCTGTACACACACGCATTGATGCACTGCACAGTACATCAGCACTTTCGCAGAACCGCACTTTACTCCCTTGCTGCACAAGGACATAATTAAAAGAGTGATCCATTCCTAATGTGCCACAACTACCGTCACTATTTTCGGTCCCAGGAGCTTTGAGTACTTGATTGGATCTCTAGTGATTTTGGTCCACCTCTTTTCATCCAGTGTCGCAAAGTGAATAACATGATGATGTCTAAGCAGTGTGCACATGTGTACTTCTATGTTAACAGTGGGATACAATAATTGTTAGTTTCCAGTAGATTCTCGATTATCCGCGTGCGGTTTATCTGATTTGCAGATTAACCGCGCACCTGAGATTTTGACATTCATTAATAACTCATGGAATTTCCCTAAATCCGAAATAAGATAAAAACAGTTGTACATTGTTATTATTGGAAATAGTTATTACAAGTAACGTGCTTAACCCGAACAAATATGTATTCCAGTTAATCCGAAATCCACGTGATAACCTCTACAGTACAGTAGTTGCATATCTTTATTAGTGGGTGGAGTTGTATTGATTTTGATTGGCGTGGCTCTGCTGTCCACTTAGTGGGCTGATTCTTTTGCTGGAAAGTGTTATGACTGAGCACACACATCGATCGGTCGATCATTAGTATTTGTTCTAAATCGAAAGAGTAACAATAAAAATCGTCAGTTGTGCTGCACTTTGAATGATTTATCTGATCATTTATTGAGTTTAAATTTATGAAACTTTCCCACAATTTTTTTGTTCATTATCAAACTACTTTTTCTTAACTTAAACACAATGTATACCTATATTAATGGTTGTTGGCATAGAGATCAGCGGAAAATGGTAATTTTTGGATTATCCACAATTTTGAATTCTCAGCGGCCGTCCTCCCCATCATTAGCGCGGATAATCGAGTATCTACTGTAGACTCCTCTCCTTACGAATGAGTTAGGCTCCAGAGGTCTGATCATAAGTCGATTTGTTCATAAGTCCAACTTTACTCCTGTCGATTCCAAACATTTTGTACGGCATGTATAACAAACACGGGGAATGGCTTTAAAAGTTGCAGAATCTCCTGTAGATGTAGATGCCACTGGTTCTTCATGTTCTGCAGATGTAGATACCATCACCGCCATCTATTGGGCGGCAGTTAAATTTACGACTCTCCATCTGAACAGGCAACTGGACAAACGGACAGGTTTGTTCGTGTTTCTGAAAGTTCGTAAGTCGAATGTTCGTAAGTTGAAGAGTCCATATACGTACACCCGTGACCCCAGAAACATAACGAAACATGCGCATGCCTTGGCACGTGTCCACACCACCCTGCATCATGGGGCGGCTGGTGTTTGAGGCGTGAATGCAACAATCCGAATCATTTACACGAGCGGATTGTTATCTGTCATATTGCCACAAATCAATATTGTCATAAAAGTGGATGTCTTTTAAAAAAGTGCACTGGTTTCATGCTCACACTTCTCTCCGCTTGCCATTCATACAGCAGCAGCAGCAGCGGCACAACAACCGGACATCCCGACCCCAGACTACGGAGTTACAACTGGATCATGCTCCTTATGGCAGCGGCACAAAAACGTTTGCATACTATAATACGCTTCAAGAATTATCTTCTCATCGGTATGTGCAAAAGGGTGAAAGCCAGTTTTATTTAGACTGTAATTGATAGCCTGTTAAAGGTGCATGCACATTATTACGTTAAATAACTCTGAATAACCCAACCAATAAGAGATCCATTTTAATTTATATGAATATATTAACCCCCCTCTCCTCTTTGTATCTGATTTCCTCGCAAGTGACATCATATTTATGCCCCCTCTATTTAAGTACCAAAAGAGCAGGAGGATTTCTACATAACTCTGGCTGTCTCCTGATGATGCCGGTCGTAATTACCGGTGAAACGCCACGGTACTCGAATGGTAAACATTGTGGGTTTACTCTCCAACACCGGTGTGCTGAACGATTAACGAATTGGTATGCTTTGTCTACGTGACAAACCTTACTAATTGGTTGTTGGGAGTTGGCAGGTTTAACAGCACATTTATATTTATGCGCTCTAACCCAAAAAACTCTCATTATGGAGCCTTTCAATGGTTTGGATTTTTGAGAGCTCATCAATATGGACCACCGTACGAAGCCAACCATGCTAATAGGAGGTGCGGTAGTGGGGACAACACATTAAACACAACAAGCAGTTATTTTAGACAATTAGTTTTCAATTGAAATGTTGCTCTCACAATTATTTGTGTCCTAATTGACTCAGTGAGGCTTAAATTACCAATACACCAGTGGGCTAAAGTAGTGAACTATTTGTCTTTTTTTAACGTGACACTTTTTTGCTGATTGGCCGTGTCGGGTGGTGGAGGGTTACGACACATTTATAAATAACGCGATCTAACCCAAAAACGTTGATTATGAATACGTGCAGTATTTTCACTGTTTAAGTTGTATGCAGTGTATAATGTACTGTATATAATATTTGACACTGAATCAAGCATAGCTACCCTGTTTGTCATGAACATGGTGCTGATCGCTGGACAGGT
Organism: Entosphenus tridentatus; assembly: GCA_014621495.2. Classification (NCBI taxonomy): domain Eukaryota; kingdom Metazoa; phylum Chordata; class Hyperoartia; order Petromyzontiformes; family Petromyzontidae; genus Entosphenus; species Entosphenus tridentatus. The sequence goes on from CM025630.2 coordinate 492,605, forward strand.
TACAGCCTTTGGAGCGATTTTGCCGGTCTTGCCGGATCGGTCCGGGACCATCGGATAATGTTGGAAGCAGTCAGATAATCGATGATCAACTGTATGCTTCCCCACTGTGGAAGACACAAACATGATCCACTCGTACAGTTGATGTTCCTACATAACTATTCAAATGACTCATGGATTTTACTATTTTAATTCATTATTTTTTTTAAAAACTTTACTCTTTCTAGGAACCGCATGCAACATCTGGATGAGAGAATAATGAATTCTTCTGAAACGGTGGGTGAATTCAATCTGAAATGATGAAAAATTAGAAGAGGTTTTACCCTTTCTGGCAATAAAACAGGTGTAAAGATGTTCAATCACCAAATATATACCTCTGCAAGGCATCAAGTCTACACTAACCACACATAACTTGTGGTAAAACATGCAAATAAATATGCTCTGATGATACGAGCCTTATCTTTTAATCTGATTGGCCTACACCAGAGACAGCCTTCTTCGTGGCCTTCTCTCAAAACCAGTGTTCGACCAGAAAATGCCAAAAGCAAAAAGTACAAAGACAATACAAGTATCAGAATACGTATCGCTCGGGGTCGAGCAGTTATATCGATATTGATATATTAATAAATGTCTAATGCCCATTAAATCCTACCTGGTTACACATTGAACAAAGCTTAATTGCAGCCCGTGTCTCATACTAAAGACCTCATTAATTATAATGCGTTTCTCTATTCATTGTGACAAGTGTTCAGGCTTTTGAGTTTGAGTGCCGTGCATAACATACTGGGAATTTCACGGTAGGATCGGATAAGCAAGTTGTAAATTTATGGAGGGGCAGTTTATTGAGATGAGCAATGCAATGGCACCCAGGGGGTGAGAAACCACGGGGAAGATTCCAAAGCCGGATAGATGCCAATACGCAGTAAGGGCAGACCTTGCAGGTTAAGTGTTCACTGCGCAACAGCTGATATATTTGGCGGCGAGAGAGAATCAATGGCATAGAAGTGGCATCAATGTTAACTTCTGTATGTTTTAGAGCCGGGGTGGGGAACGTCCGGCCCGCGGGCCGTATGAGACCCACGAAATAATTTGGTCTGTCACTGCCACGGCAACCGCAGGCAGGACTCGAAATGCAATAAATCTAGGAGCAAACCTAGAAAAGCAGTTGCGAGTAGCAATATAATCAATACCAGCTAACATCACACGCCTCGCCAAAGAGAAGCAGTTCCAGCCCAGCACATTAGGGGTGAGTTAATTAAAGGTTTGACCAAATATAACAGACTAATTTTTATGTTGATAATTTTGTATGGCCCGCGAATGATGTTATAAATATCCAAATGGCCCTTGGCAGAAAAAAGTTTTCCACCCCTGTTTTAGAGGCGCGTGACCTTTTATCCTTGATAGACCAATCTCCAATCAGCTGGCATAGACTAACAGCAAAAGTTATGCGAGCACCTGCGAAGGTCGATAAGATGGAGTGGCCAATGCAGCTACCTTTGTCTCCCGAATTGTTTAAACAGGAACTATTTTTTAAGTCTGATTTGAACCAGGGGAGGCCCAGGATAAGTTCATATGCCGCTTACGATATTTTGCATAGATGGGGTTTTAATCAAGGCAAGCTAGGATTGCTGTGCATTGTGGACTATTGCACCACTGTAACGACACTCAGAATAATGCTCACTGCGTTAATAACATTTTATTTTAAAGTCACTTCTGCTCCAAAGAACATTGCAGTAGAAATCAACACATAATCGTGTGCTTTCCATGACATCTCCCATTGCAGAGCCCACCGAACCAAGAGGTCAGAAGGCACTACGAGGTAAGCTTGACACACCAAGTGAAATGTTAACTAAGCTTGACTTTAAATAGGTAATATCATTATATCCTATGGACTGTTGAAATAAACAGAATGCCAAAGCCAAATGTCAAAGCGTCTCCCTGCTCATAGAAAGCATGGCTTTGTGCGCATGTCCATTAGGGGCTCTGAGTCAAATGGTACCAATTCCACATTGCTATGGCAGGACCAAAAAAACCTCTGCCTATTGGTTGATGAGAGTCGACGAGGTCTAATCAGAAACGTGACCTCTGTAGCATCGGGCTCAGTGGCCCCACCAATCAAGACCAGTCGCTACCCCCACACGCACATTTCACTTGATATCATTGCAAATTGTACATATTCTAAATGAGAATGCACGTGTTGGTTTATTTTGCAGCCTCTGAAGCCGCCTGTGGAGAACGCCTATGACAAAATAAACCACTTCACCAACACGAATGCCTAAAACAGAGTACCTCGGGAACCACACGTGCGCACTTAACGACAACACGCAGCACTCGCATGGAATTCAAACTCAAGAGCACGGGGTTCAGTCGGAGGTTTCATTTATTCGGTGTTGTATATATGCTTTTTCCAAAAATGAATACTAAGTGTGATATTGCCCACTTTTAATGTAATAGCTCCTCGTAGACATATCTGTGGATTCAGTGTGTTCTGAGCTTAAAAAACAAAACGAGGAGCCAAAACGAATTAGCATTCGAATGACAATTTGACAAACAAAAATTATCTTTAAACAAACGGGACCACAAAAGTAAATGAACAAAGAGGTCAGAAAGGGCCATAGGGAGGCCAAACGAGCGCACCCATGTTGTACAATCTGTGACCATGGCAAACATGACTCGAGACCCGAGCTATTAACTTTGTACAAGTGTTGGCGTTTGGAAAGTTGAAACGTTCAAATTTGCAACCAACGCATATGATATTCTTAAACATCATGGTATGAAACGTTAACTTTGGTAAAATTACGTACTGTGTTATAACAACCTAGGCCCAGAATGTTTTAATGTGACTATTTTACGTGACCTTATTAACAATTACTGTTATGACATACGGTCTTAAGACGGGTTAAGCAAGTGCAACTTAATGAAAGTAAAATTATGGAAGCTCGGGTTGAAGAGATGAACTTAAGGATCATTCAGGACAACAATTGGTATTTTTAGATATATTCAAATTGTCAAATCTACACGACCAACATAATCTATGCAAGGGGTATAACCAAAGCCATGCCTGACCGCCTTTGTCTCTCCAGTGGCTATCATTGCATGCTGCAGCAGGTATTCATATTTATGATGAGTCAACCTAAGTAGGGAATCATAACCTGAGCAGATAACCGCAACTTTATTGATTGAGGAGGAATCGGACTCGGTGAAGCAGCCTAAATAGAAGGGACAAAGAAACAAAATCCACACACACACACCAAGCGGTGAGCTTCGACGAGTCAAAAGACATCACCAGGGGCAACTAAGTACATCAGGATTCTCATTATCTTGGGATGACCTCTGGGGGAAAGGGGGAAGAAGTGCAGAGCTGATAACATTGGCTCTAGGATATCCAGGGAGCCAGAACAAAAGGTGAACTAAGATTGACCGAATGAATAAAAGGGTGTAAAAGTGTTCACACAAACCAGTCTGGCAGAGGCAAACTCTGGGGTCTGGCCCTCGTAATCAGCCATACGTTGGAGCTTTTCAGAGGCAAAGGCTCCGAGTCGCTAAGAGGAGCCAAGTGGTGTTCCATATTTTTATTTACATTTTGAGTCACTTGCAGAGTCAAGGACTTCGAGAAATTGTGCTGTACTTGGCTAAGAGTTGTGATAAGCTAAGAGTTGTGATAAGCATTGTGCGAAGGGATTTTCATATAATGCTGTGTTAAGCTAAGACGTGTGAGAAGTTAAGTGAAGATTTGAGTCATACACCAATATCGAGGGTACATTAAGTATTGTCCAAGCTATAGGCTGGAAACGTTTTTATTGGTCGTGCCCAGTGACTGACAATTATTGAAGGGACTGAGAATGTGTTAAGAGTGTGTGTGTGTGGACACGTGCAGACTGCTGGACAGGGTGTGATCTGCTGAGGGTGAGCAACAACGGGCGCTCACCAACCAAGCCATTCCAAAAACGGCTGACAGGCAGTGTGCTGGGCCAGAATGGCCGGAGCATGGTCCAGCCAGCTGCAGATCGAGCCTGGCGGTGCAGACAATCTGCAACTGCATAGGGGCCGTTCATAAATGACGCACCTGGGGGAGGGGGGGGTCAGACATTTATGACGATGTGTAACGAAGGGGGGGGGTTTGAGAAATGTGACGTCACATCAAAATGCGCAACTTTAAATAAATATAGACAACACGTTCTACTTAATTAAATATACTTTTTAGTAAATGTCTTCTCCTACAACATTAGAGCGCAGTGCCACATTAAATTCGCACTGCAACGACAATAGTTTAAAGCGATTTGAAGCATGCTTTTTTTTTGGGGGGGGGGGGCAGAGCTTTGTGACGTCGTCTCTGGTGTGGACCAATCAGTTTCAAGGACAATGCATACATTTTAAAAGTGTGGTTTTTATTGCATTTTGACCACAAGTATTGTGGTTGATGTAAACATGAATCCTTGCAAAAAGGTTTCAGTTTTATTGCCAGAAAAAAGGGGAAAACCCCTATCATTATATTTTGGTACTGGCAAAGGAGGTCTAATAATGACTTATGCATTGTCGCGTTACCATGATACATTAGCCGGATTGCTTTCTTTTAACCACGTGATCGTGAGATCCGATTGTTGATGCTTTCTAACCATTTTATAATCATGTACCAACACACATTCCGTGTGCATATTGCCATTTTGAGGTGTTTGCCTATTCTCGTTTAATTACGTAATCGTGAGATTCGACCATTTTTTTTTTATATAATTCAGTACGGATTGATTAGTACGTATATTTGTATGAGTGCTGTTGTAGCTATTCTTATGATGTGTTTTGGATGTTAGAGTAAGTTGATATTAAAGTTGCTGATATTAAAGAATGGTCTGAGTGCTTCTTTCCTAACACGTGCATCATTGTCTTATTTAAGGGAACTGTATCCTGCGGCAAGATCTGAATCCTGAGACCTGCATAATGACAGGGTCTGGAATGCTATTGCCAATAAACTGCAACTTGAATCACTACCTACGAGAGCTATGTAGCTCACTTTCAGAAGCAACCTGGCCACAAATGATAGGCCGATGAAGTGGTTTATCACGTGCAAATTCATAGCAGCCAAATACTCGAAGCATGTTTCTAAATGTGGAAGGAAAAACCGGTGGACCCGGAGAAAAATCCACGTGACCACGGGGAGAACATGCAAACTCCAAATATATAGGTGTGAGGGTCAAGATCGAACCCACGACCTCCTGTATACCAGGCGAGGTAGTTAACATCTAGCTACTGCGAGATGTAAACTGTTAAGAACAACAACACTATCACCCTCAAAGCCTATAAACAAATCACCCGAATTTGGAATGCGCCAGATCTGGTCGGACCTCAAAAGCCAAGCAAATCTGAGCTTGGAGAGTATCTGGATGGGTGCCCACCATGCACAAACAGGTTGTCATAGGGCTTTAGGGACACGCTGTGCTTATATCCAGTTGTACTGTGCCAATCCGCACTGCTCAACCAAAGTGAAGTATGGTCAAACGACCTCCACAACCAGCAGGGCATGGGGAGGCCCTCATCCAGCAGTGAATTGATAAAAGGTCTCCATGCGCCTAGGGGCATTGCGTAGTGCTCATCTCTACCAGTAGAAATTACACATTCGCATGGCAGGGACCATCTTTCACAACCACAAACGACTATTTCACGAAGTGGTATCTCTTTTACGACCCTGTAGAGGTGACAATGATGGCTTGCCTATGTCAACCCTTGACCCTACAATGAAAGGCATGCGCATTGCTATACAACAGTCTATGTAATGAAAGGGTGATAGCACGCAGAACGGCTCTTACAATTAGAATGATTACCCCGATTACAAAGTGGTAAAATAATATTTAGAATACGACACGTATAATGCGTTTGTAATATTTGTGATCATTAAGTTCTGTAATATATGAAATCGGAAAGACACATTTAGACTGCAATGCTAAAACAATGCGCGCATATGTACACCAGTCCACGAGCACAGATGTAGCACTTTAATGTAAAACAGTTAAATCAAAATGAATAAGAACATTTTGCCAATTAAAATGGGGATAACATTCTGGCATTTAATTGTAAAACATGATCACGGTTCTCACCTGGTCGCTCAACTTGACCATAATCATCTTGCACTCAGTGCGACGGCACGAGCGTGACAAAGCAAACGATGACGCAATTCATGACGATTATAACTATCTAATTATTTTAACAATAGCAATCGTAGTAATCGTTATTATTGTAATTGTTGGTCTCGCGCGAAAAAGAAATCACAGCGGCCGCTCCGGCGCCATGACGAGCGGCGATGTAAGCACGCCTCTCATTGGTCCGAGGGAGCAGCCCAGAAACAGCCGCTCTAATTGGATGAGACGTTTGCCCTCGTGACTAGGCGCGACCAATCGAGATTTGTAATGGCGGGCGGGGGGGGGGGGGGAATTTATAATGAATCCTCGTTAATTATAATAACTATTACGGTTAAGTCATAAACACGAATAGGCGCAGGATCGGCGGGACAATGGACCGTTGTTTTTAAATTAAATCTTGAATCGTCACGCGAGGCCAGCCTGTGTAAAAAAAATGTTCAACACTTTAGGCTTCAATCTTGACTTAAAGCTTTCGTGACTGCAGGATTTCACCAAATTAATAATATTTTTCTTAATTTGAACCTATCTCTTTAGGCTTCGTAGATCCGAACATATTGAGCGTCAAATGTTCAATAAAGGGGCGTAAGTGAAAGCAACTTGGACAAACGTCTCCAGGTAGAGAGTGATGCTTGCGTTGTAGCCGAAACGTCGTGAGAATTATGTTTTATTTGTATTATTTTATTATTTCCCTTCTACGTGACTTTACCGAAAGAACCAAGAAGATGAATCCCTGCAGTCACGAAAGCTTTAAATGGAAATAAGATCATGCCCCCTGGTGGTTACATTGGTGGGAGGTGCCTTAAGCCGGATAAATTACTTCACAAAGCTGTACCGGAGACTCTCCGTGAATATCGCGGGTTTATCGTTCACGGCAGAGGTCGAAACCGGGTACCCGATACCCGTACCCTACCCGATACCCGGCTACCCGTACCCGGCCAGGTACGGGTACGGGTACCCGTTTGCGACCCTGGTGCGGCCGGGTACGGGTAAGGAATCAAAACCCGTTTTCGACCTCTGGTTCACGGTTTCGACCTACTGCGGGCAACCTTTCTGTACACCAATTTAGCTGTCGCGGGGGTAAGTTTAGGCCTTTCGAGGGTATACTGCGCCCGAAAGCGCCGTATCATTGGCTGATACCGTGGTGCATGGTGGGGCAGGCGAGGGACGCGAGACGGTGGGCACCTCAACCTTTGCCGTGCAAGCATCTGGTGGACAAAGACAGAAATCCATAATATAGGTTTTTTCGGGTTAGATCGCGTAAAAATATAAATGTGTCGTTAAAACCCGCCACCACCCGACACAGCCAACTAGTAACTGTTGTCACGTAAACAGAACGTGGCCAATTCGTCACTAGTACAGCACACCGGTGTGTTGGAGAGCCAAGCCACAACATTGACAATCTGAGAAGTAGCGTGAGGTTTCACCAGTAATTACAACTAACTTCATCAGCCTAAGTGTTAAAAAGACAAATATATCCCCTATATAGCCTATTAACAGACTGTCGGGGCAAGCGTTGTCTGCGAGCAACTATGAAGGCCGACACAGCACACGAGGGGGTGGGTGGCCCGCACCATGCCCGGCCGCCTTGTTTTTTTCACCTGATGACGATTGCTTGTGTTGCAATCGAAACGTCGTGATATTTGTATTTTTTAAAATTATTTTTCTTCTATCTACGTGGCTTTACCGAAAGACACAAAGAGCTTGAAATATGTTGTCTTAAATATGCCCATGTTTTCTGATTCGTGTTTCCTCTTTGTCTGTGTTCCCTTAATTCCTTTTTCAGCGTATATTAACATTTACAAAAGAAAAACATAAATTTAGCTCGTGATGCAGTTTTCAATGACGCTTTAGTATGTAAATAATGTACATACAACAAACACGCGGTTTTTAAAAAATATATATTTAAACACAACACCCACTTGCGAGAATTTTGCCAGCAGTAACATTGAGAAGTGAGATCCCACGGCAATGGTTGCAATTGGGATGGTCACCCTTCTTGTATATTGAGTTAATCTGATCATCTTTAAAGTGCCGTGGGATAATTTTGGTGTCCCATGTGTTATTGAGAGGTGAACATAGTTTATGTAGATTTGAAGCTTTCGTAACTGCAAGGATTCATATTTGTAGGTTTTTTCGGTAAAGTCACGTAGGTAAAAAATTCAAAATAATAAAAGTAAAATAAAATAAAAATCACGACGTTTCGGAGGCAACACAAGCTTCCGTCTTCAGGTGGAACCGTCACAGCCAAGACAGCTGTATCAAGTAAATGAGAGATTACAAGAGCTACCACTCCGTATATATAATGGTTGGAGAGGGGAAGGAGCCAAGTACGGCACACTTTCTATTGATATGGTAAGGTGAGGCTTCAGACTAAGAATAGACTGCATAATAAAAGGTTGAGCCTTTGTTATGGAGAGGTACGGTTTGTGACTACGCCTAGCCTACATAGCAAAAGTGTGGAACAAGGGGGGGGGGGGGAAATTAACCTGGTAAAACAAGCCTGACTGTCTGTCAATAACCTGTAATAGTTGTCTGTCAAATAAGATGGTCCAAATAAGTGTAGTTAAATCTTTTTTGCATGGTTAATCACATCTTTCCAATGATTACTCAGTTTGTAACCATTATCACGGTTGAAATTATGTCTGTGTTTGTATATTTGTATGGCTTCGTGTACAAACCTTTGATGGTAGCCAGGAGGTTTGCAGAGCACCTTGGTCTCGGAAAAGACAATTTCATGAGAGCCCACAGAGTTGTAGCAATGATCGGCAACGGCCTTACGCCCTTACCTGCAGGTCAAATAAAAACACATTCCTGCGGAGGGAGCTGGTAGGAACGTTGGGTTGATCGGTCAATGGCCAGGGTCAATGGCGGCGTGGTGTATTCCGCAAATATGGCCGACTGTGTGGGCGGGCACAAGCCGGCGTGAGTAGGTTAAACGTTGAGTTTTATAAGAGCACCACGGGATGACCAGCCCCTCCCCACCCAGCCCCTCCCCACCCTCCCCACCCAGCCCCTCCACACCCTCCCCTCTCCACCCAGCTCCACCCCTCCCATTTTGGGATGCACGACGGACGGACACAATAATCTTCTGTGGGCTGGTGGAACCAGGTGGTTCCTACCAGTATAAAAACTCAGTCTTAGTTTATTGCCAATGCAGCAGCAGCAGCAGCAGCAAGTTTTTGGAAGTCGACATGGAAGTCACAAATGTACAATGTCGCCATCGCTTAAAAAGCCCTGCATTGCTACGACTCCGTTATCCCTGCACGTTATCCCGATTTCCTATCGCACCACCTCCGCGGTAATCATTCTCTCGAGGGCACAATTTATCTTTCTCCTTTGCTTGTCTTTCCACAACTAGCTAACTCACTCAACTATATATTTTATTTCATCAGGTAAGGCCCCACTGAGCAATGTAGCTGTTTTTTTAAAGAAGCGACCTGCCTAAACACAAATGATAACTCAACGAAGTGGCTTAGCATCGTGTGGAAATCTATAGCAGCCAAATAAACGCGTAACGTTCCTTTTAAATGTGGAGGGAAAACCCAGGGGACCTGGAGAAAAATCCACGTGACCAAGGAGAGCGAGGCACCACAAATTCCGAATATACAGGCGTAAGAATCGAACCTACGACCTCCTGCATACCGGGCGAGGTAGTTAACATCTCCTAGCCACCGTGACAGCCCCACGGTGGCGAGATGAGACCGGTTTTGTCCATCATTCTTCTTCTAGCGAGACGCATGGTCACGCGTCATCTAAATGTTAGAACAAGAAATATGTTATCTTAAATGTGCCCATGTACCCTGATTCATGTGGTTCCTCTTTTTCTGTTTCGATTGGGTTCCCTTAAATTATTTTTCAGCGTATGTTAACATTTACAAAATACAATTAATATTAACTTCGGTTCGTGATGAAGTGTTCAATGAAGCTGTTGAATATAAATAAAAAACATTACAAACACGCGATATTTATAAGATGTATATTAAAACATAACAGCCACTTGCCATAATTTTGCGTGGAGATATTGAGAAGTGAGATCCCACGGCCATTGTTGGAATTGGAATGATGACCCTTGTGTATACAGTTAATACTGGTAGGAACCACCTGGTTCCACCAGCCCACAGAAGATTATTGTGTCCGTCTGTCGTGCATCAAAAAATGGGAGGGGTGGGGCTGGGTGGAGAGGGGAGGGTGGGGATGGGCTGGGTGGGGAGGGTGGGGAGGGGTTGGGTGGTGAGGGGAGGGTGGGGAGGGGCTGGGTGGTGAGGGTGGGGCTAGGTGGGGGGTGGAAGGGGTGGGGCTGGTCACCCCATGGTGCCTTTATAAAACTCAACGTTTAACATACTCACGCCGGCTTGTGCCCGCCCTCATAGTCGGGCATATTTGCAGAATACACCACGCCGCCGTTGACCCTGGCCATTGACCGATCAACCCAACGTTCCTACCAGCTCCCTCCGCAGGAATGTATTCTGAGCATTTGTCAAGCCGCGTGTGAGGATGTTGGTGTTCCATATATGATTCAATAGTGAAGAAAGCTTATGTATCAGAGTATGCTGCTGCGGTGATGAGATGTTAACTCCCTCGCCTGGGATATAGGAGGTCGTGGGTTCGATCCCGACCCTGACTGCCTGTTATATATTTGAAGTTTGCGTCTCTTTCTCATCATCACGGTGGCTAGGAGATGTTAACTCCCTTGCCTGAGATACAGGAGGTCGTGGGTTCGATCCCGATCCCGACCCTGACTGCCTGTTGTATATTTGGAGTTTGCGTCTCTCTCTCTCATCATCACGGTGGCTAGGAGATGTTAACTACCTCGCCAGGGATACAGGAGGTCGTGGGTTATGCACGACAGACAGACAGATAAATAATCCCTGGTGGGCAGTGTGGAACATTGTTCCTACCTGTATAAAGGCTAAGTAATGACGTGTCGGAGTCATTATAGGCAGCTATCACATCTGCCTCAGTGAGGACACGCCCCCTCTCAGTGTGTAAATCTGGCTGTGATACCAGCCAGTGATGGCCCAGCCATTGACCTCACCGCCTGAGGACGGACGCTTGTGTTGCGATCGAAACGTCGTGATTTATTTTATTTTATAGCTACGTGACTTTACCAAAAGAACCAAACAGTATGGATTCCTGCAGTCACGAAAGCTTCAAATCAAGATTAAAAGGAGAAGTCAAACACCCAAAGGACCACATCCGTAACGATCTCCACTAGCAACCACCGCGTACACTCACACGAAAATCCCATCACCGTTTCTTGGAGAGTGGCTGAGCACGCACAACGCGATGATTCGATGTGAAAACGGAATGGAGGAATTCACGGACAACCGATCAACAATAACGCATTTCAGCACTCCAACCGCACCGAACCCCCTTTCTGAGTTCTCGTTTAACCCCCCCCCCACACCCAGAACTGTGCGGCCACTGTGATATGCGCTCATCTCCCGTCCACAAAACAGAATGTGAGAGGCACGTAATCTCCAACGGCAGCTGTGCTCCGAGTGGAACAAACTTTAGCACACGGAGTCATCTGCTGCACTTCGATAGAGACTCCATCATTGAATGGCGGCGGGACCCAAAGCACTTTTTTAAGTACTAGTATTGTTTCATCTTCATTTGAAGCTTTCGTGACTGCAGGAATCCAT
>CM025630.2:552022-604063 GCA_014621495.2 Entosphenus tridentatus
CCCCCCCCCCCCCCCCAGGTGCGTGACGTCATTTATGGACGGCCATATATAGAAAACCCGGCTTGAATGTTCGGACATACCAAGAAGAGAGTTGTTCAGGCACAGCGTTATATTCAGGCATTGCTGTGGCACTGCCAAGGGGTGGCCGTTCTAACACCGCACTTCTGGGTGGCAGCTTGTCGATGTATTCGTACGCATGCTCTTTGTGTTGCTGCTGAGAGGGGGGAGGGAAAAAATTAAGAGGTAAAATGCAGTCCTCTACTTACGAACAGGGTTCCATTCCTCCTTCGGCCCGTTCGTAAGTCGGACACAGTAATGGTACTGCATTTTAATGCACATACGATTAGTGTTAAAAGATGTGTGTTCGGTTCAACACAAAAAAGTAAAGCATTGTTAAACTCATGAATAAGAAATATTGTACATTTGCATGCAATTCTGTCATAAATATTCTAGAGTAATTCAAACAAAACACAGCAACATGAATAGGAAAATAATAACGTTTTATTTTCACTTACCTTGAATCCTGATGCTGGCTTGATTGTCGGAAGCGATGCAATGAGTCCCCACAATTGCGCACACACACGGGAGCACATGCGCACGCACACACACATAAAACATCAACGATCCCCCATTTAGCTTTCACGAGCTGGGGAGGCAAGTGCTGTTAGTGAGCAGTGCTTGGGAAGGACGGCACGGCACAAGAGGGGGTGGATGGCCAGCACCAGGTCAGGCCGCCTTTGACTCTTCAGTGGTGATGTTAGCACACCGCACCAAGTACTAATGAGGCTGAGTCGACCTAGCGGAGGCCCAGGACCCATTCAGATAATCGTCACCGGTGTTGGTCGTGGGTGGGACTAGAACTCGGGTCGCCAATCAAATCGAGTCGTCACGTTGGCAAATATTGGTTTAGCAGCAAACCGTAACGTTGAAAAACACCAAGCAACATTGTGACAATTGTATACGAGATTTTTCTTCTGGAGAATACATCCAGTATTATCAGCTCTTACTAAAGGCTCCTGATGTAACCCAAAATTGTATTTATTTACAAATAATATTCGGTCGTGAAAGCCTACGTGTAAAATTGCGCCTAATAATTCGATCAACTACAGTGGGATGGAGGCGTTGGTCTTGCTTATAGTCAATTGGCAATAACTGTAATTCCATAACTGATCTAGCCATCCATGGCATTGCCCTAATTCCACCAGGAAGTGACATTCCAGGAAAATCGGGTCACAGAAATCATATGGCAGGAAGTGATGTTGCACCACTGTTGTCGTTCAATGTTTTTCAATGTATTTGTCGGTTGTACTGTGTGTGTTGGCACAGTAGTCAACCCATGGCACCTGGGTCTATCCAAAGACCTGCTAGCGGGCGTTCGACACTTCACGTGACCTCAAAGTGCACATAGCCTGGCACAAGCACCGTGGTGATTACACCGCCACTTAGTGGAGAATGGCGGTTGTTGTGTGTGTGTGGTGTTGAAGGGCCGTGGAATAAAAAGTGGCTCTTCAAAGCCAGAACCGGCCCTAGACCTTTGGGGGCCCTAAGCAAAATTTGGTTGGAGGCCCCTTTGATGTATGATTTTTTTCACCAACTCGCTAGCAGTGACTCTAGGGGGCCCTCTGCTGGCCACGGGGCCCTTTGCAATTGCAAGGGTCGCTTAGTGGCTGGGCCGGCTCTGTTCAAAGCAGAGGACAAGCAGCAAAGTTGACCTGGAGAGTAGAAGCCACCCATTTTAACTGGGTGAATCATTCTGATTGTCGCCAGAAATGTCTTGGCATGACAACAAGTGCAGCTTTTTCGCAGTTGTACTCGACAGCTCTGAATTATAAACTATGAAACTAAACTTTTGTTTTTTACCAGGTAAGGCCCACTGAACTGTGTCGCTCTTTTTCAGAAGCAACCTGGCTCTCACAAATGATAGCTCAGTGAAGTGGCTTATCACGTGGAAATGTATAGCAGCCAAATGCTCTAAACGCACGGTCATTCTAAATGTGGACGGAAAGATTCGCGCAATCATGGGGAGGAAGAGACATTAAAACTCCAAATATACAGGTGTCAGGGTCGAGATCGAACCCACAACCTCCTGTATACCAGGCGAGGTAGTTAACATCTCCTAGCCACCGCGGTGCCTCCTGTAGGCCTTTTCATCAGAATTGCCATTTTATTTCCCATCGAGTAAAGCCTGTAGATCCAAGAAGCTCTTTTTTATTTCAAGGGCATTCCACAAACTTACAGGCAGTGTTGATGAACGTGATATAAAAAATAATAATAGGTTTTACCCATTCTGGCAATTAAACAGGAGTTGCGTTTAGATGTTCAAACACCAAATCGAAACCTTTTGCAAGGAATCAAGTCTGCATTAACCACACGTACTTGTGGTCTACATGTAAACACATATGCTCTGATAATAATACAAGCATTGTGTTTGAAACGGATTGGCCTACACCAGAGACAGCCTTCTTTATGGCCTAGTCTTACCAGTGTCAGACCAGAGAACGCCAAAAGCCAAACAGTACAAAGACAAGCCACTATCACATCATTTATAGCTCGGGGTGAGCAGCTATATCATGGGACCTTTTTTGGCAGTACCAGTGTATGAAAAGTAAGAACACTTACCATTTCAACTGGAGGTCTTTGCTGATCATTTTCACCATCATCCTTTCGCCTGCAGAGATTGTGAATCACGTAATATCGCAATGTTATGTGAATATATACAGGGTGCTTACATTTTTTTAACACTTATATGGGACTATCGTTTTTAATGGAAAAATAACTGATAATACACTGTAACATGTTAACAAATGTATGCCAATAGCTTCAAAAAGTCAAAGAGTCTCCCACTTGTTCGCCATCATTGTCAACACATGCCTGGAATCTTCTCCAGGTGGTTTCCAGAGCCCGGAGGCACATTTCTTGTGGCATTGTTGCAAATGTAAAACAAAAATGTTTGAAGCACCCTGTATATATATGCCGTATTAGTTTAATGGCGTCACTAAGCCTCTATTGGGTGATTTCACCCTATAGGGGCTGAAGCCATAGGCGTGGACCAAGGTATGATAATGTCGTTATGTGAAATGGGTTCAAATATAAATTAATGGGGAACCCAACTTCAGCAAGATTCCACCAACGTAACTCGAGTTGCTCTCTCAGACGATTTCGCCAATGATTTGTTCGGATTTGACGGACGGGACTGAATCCAGTTGCCGTGACATTTCTAATTAAATATGTATTTATCCACGATGGTAACGTTTTTAATCCATTCCACGAAAATTACTGTTAACTGAAATAATTGTTAATCGAATATAGGAATTATATTTCTGCCGAAACAAAACGTAATCTTAAACATAGCCAGTCGAGGTTGAAACGCTCATATCGGTGTCACCCATTGGCTGAGGGCACGGCTCAGCCCCCACTTACAAGCGCTCTGATTGGCCGAAATTGGCACCCCACGTGCAACAACTTAAACGTACCATTAATCAGCATGGGATCTCCTATGGGGGGCGAATCTTCAACCGCAAACCCCATTAAACGATGGCCACTGTATATCGATGGACTACTGTATACGCGTTTTCTTGTCAGAAACTCACTTAAGAGGTTTCCTGTTCTTGTGGAAGCAGAAGTAGTAAATGGCTCCCACCGCTGCCACCAATGCTATCAGTGGCACTACGGTGGCAACAGCTATGACCCAGGGCTCAACGCCACCATCACCACCACCACCTGTAAGACAGCAACATGGCTGGTGTGAAACCCCACAGATCCCTTTATAGTAATAACGATGCATTATAAACGTAAACTATCACAGAGAGTCCCGTTGTTATTCTTTTTTCACGTGCAGCTCTTATTTCACATATCAGTCGTTGTGAGATGGCAGTGTCAAATTCCACATTCCTATGACAGGATCGTTCCTCCCAGAAGAGCACCCAAGGTATAAGTCAACTGATAAGCAGGATTACAACCTATGTACTTCCAGTTGGGAGCTGTGAATGGTCTGGTGCCGTTTAGCCAGATACTCTAAACCAGTGGTTCGTAACCTTTACTGCAGCCTGGCCCTCTTTGGTTCTCAATCATATTTTTTTCATAATGTTAATCAATACATAGGGTTTGATGAAACAAAGTAGTTGTACTTAAGTGCCCGTTCTTCCTTTGTGTTTCCATAATTTACCTTTAAAAAAAAATCTGCCTATGTCTCGCAGCCCGAGAAAGGCCATCAAGCACTCCCAGGGGGTGCGTGATGCACCCCTGGTTAAGAACCACTGCTCTAAACAAAAAGCCTTTATTGGTATTAGCCACGGTCAATTCTTCTTAACTCACCAGATCTGATGAGATTGTGACTTATAACCATTTGTGTACCTTCTACACTACCTCCTATGTGCACCTTCATGATGAATAAATGCATTTGGTATAGACGCCCACAAAAAAAAGTTAAACCCACACATTTGGCCTCTGTTTACTCGTATATATAAGATTAATACAAAAAAAACTTTCACTGGTTGGCCTCTCTTAATAAACCTCAAACAAATATCACAAGCCTAGGCCAGCGCTGTTGTGAATCGCTGAAGTATGAAGTTGCATGATTTCACTCGCAGTGGGACGATTCAGGCAGATAATGGCCAAGTGTAATATATAGCCTGGGAAAGTACCTGTCGTGGATTTGCCCAAAGTGATATACTGGGGTCAGTTGGGACAGTGGAATGAATGATACATAGAGGTCCCTTCTGCTTCCTTGTGTAAGGCCAGACTCAAAGTTCAACATTCGTAAGTTTCCCCCACACTCGGTAATATTTTAAAGGAGTTGTGTGTGTATAGGAGGTTGTAGGTTCGATCCCGTCACTAACACCTGCTGTATATTTGGAGTTCGCATGTCCTCCGCATTTAGAATCACGCGTTTGGAGTATTTTGCTGCTAATAATTCCCACATGATAATAAGCCACATCGCTGAGCTATCGTTTGTCATTGCCAGGTCGCTTCTGAAAAACAGCTATATAGCTAAGTGGGCCTTATCTGATCAAATAAAAAATAGTTCTTAAATAGTTTAGTTTTTTCATCAACGTTTTTCAGCAACCCTTTTATCAGCAGGATGTGACCCATTCAATGTTTCTGGGTTTCTTGGTGATATAGATCAGCGCCCTCTACAAAGGACTGGAGAAAATCCTACCCATCATATTTTCTGTCCAAATACTGATCGTCTATGCTTAGTGCTGCTGTGTATAAAATACACAGTTGTTATGTTCACATCAAATGGTGCGCGAATAATTGTCCCTCAAATGGTGCGCGAATAATTGTCCCAACTAATTGGAAAAAAAACATAGGAACCACACACGTGCACCGTGAACCTAGTTATCTGGTCATTTGCAATCCTCACGTTTGAGCATATTGTGAGAAAGTGTTTGAGGTCATCAACTTGAGTAGGTGAGCCATTATTTCAGGTCAAAAGTTGGCCCAGTAAATACTATATAGCTTTAGTATTATTTATTAGAGCGAGTAAATATCTGGATAAACCCCACACGTACAGGGTGAGAACATTCCAGCACTTTGGAAATCACCGTAGTTAACTGCTTTGGTGCTGAATCAGGAGTCATCTCTTGTACCTGTTGGTGCCAGTAAGAGATTTCGACATAAAGAAAGTCAGTTTCGTGCGAATACCTGCTGTTGTTGGGGTTGCCACAGGCGTAGTGGCTGTAGTTGTTGTTGTAGCAGCGGTGGTTGTACCTGGCTGAATGGTAATGATAACCACCGCCTCGCCCCAGCCCACCGAGTTATTGGCCCAGCAGGAGAACGACCCAGAGTCTGACTCCACTAGCGGCCGCTCAAAGGACAGTGAGTTGCCGCTCACAACTATCCCGTTGGGTATGGAGCCGTCTTGCCTAAGAGCAACCACACCACAACACAGGGAACACGGCACATGGCGAGCATCGTGCGATTACACTTTCTGCAGAAACTGCGAAGAGAAATTCGAATGAGCTGTGAACTCTTTTCCCCATTCCCAGACATCTGCAAGCTGCAGGGTGGGGTGTCCCATTCATTGCTGAATCTCGGAATGCGCGAGCGGGTTCAGCGTTAATTTTATTTAGAGAGACGTAGTAGTAGCGTTGCTATTTTTAAAGACATTGGTACTCTCTGTGAAAACTGTAGCGACACGACCACATGGCTTTTTACTTCCGATTCCATTCCGATGACCTACATGTACGTCATCGGAACAAAATCAGAAGCACGCAATCGTACATGTACGTCATCGTACATCTGATTCCGTTCCAGTGACGTACATGTATGATGACGTACCGTTTCGATTACATACATCGGAATGGAATCAGAATGGGAAAGGGCTAATATATGTAGACAAGTGTGACTGCAAGACTTCTTTCGTATGCATTAATAGCAGCAGATTAAATGCCATTTTTGATTTGTTATCCACTCAATTGTCTGTTCAGAAGCAGAGTGAATCTCATCGTGACTGACAGAGTGAATTAGGTACATTCTAATGATGTTATATCATGGCTGGGAATTTGGCCTTAACGTATCATTCGCCTCACGCGGGAGCGCATTCACGGTGCGTCATATGAGGAGTCGCCCGTACACAACCCTTTCCCGTCAACTGTGACGCTTGAGCCAATGGCTGGTGTTAGTTTATGACCAGTTACTGGTTTATTATGCGAAAGGGTACTTTGCTTGAACAAAAAATGTGTGTTTGTGTCCACTCGTAAGCAACCCAAAGTAAAATGAAACGTGGGCATCTGAAATCTCGATTGAGGATCTCAGCGGTGGACTGACTCTGCGTCTGATGTAGCCATATTCAATCGGGAGGCTTGGTAGACACCCCGATACAAATACAGAACCCAGTGCCGGCTTCGTTACTGGTGCAAAGCATCTACGGAGCAATTGTTATGGAACTCATCTTCGTCACACTCTTATTGCGGTCACTTACCTGCGCCACAGGTAGTGCGTGATGCTGGGGTTCGTGTCCGCTTCGCAACTCAACGAGGCTCCTTCCTTCCCCACGTACCAATCGCCATGGTAGCCAGCGATGCTCACTCTGGGTTTGTCTGCGAATGGTGGAGGCAACAGGTGCAGCCGAGGGCTCCTTTAAGTGCTGCTAAATGTTCACGGTCTCTAATTGCGGACAGCATATAGGAGTAGCATGGCCTTACCGGCGAAACGTCGTACTCGAATTATAAATGTTGTGGGTTCACTCTCCAACGCACCGGTATGCTGAACTGGTAACGAATTGGCACGTTTTATTTACGTGACAAACCTTACTAATTGGCTGTGTCGGGTGGTGGCGGGGTTAATGATGCATTAATACTAACGTGATCTAACCCAAACATCTCTCTCATGGATAATATTTGTCGCGAAAGCCCTACTACTACTACGTGTTAAGGGGCCGTCCATAAATGACCCCCCGCCCCTGGGGGGGGGGGGGGGGTCAGACATTTGTGACGATGTGTTACGAGGGGAGGGGAGGTTTGAGAAATGTGACGTTACATCAAAATGCGCAACTTTAAATAAATATAGAATTGTTATAACAACACTCCTACAGCATCAGAGTGCAGCGCCACATTAAATACGCACTACAATGACAATAGTTTAAAGCGATTTGAAGCATGTTTTATTTTCAAAATGGAAATATGGTTGGGGGGGGGCAGAGCTTTTTGACGTCATAATGGAGAGGAGGTCTGACTTTTTGTAACGTCCAAAATCGCGTGACGTCATTTATGGACGGCCCCTAAAGTGGTGTAATACTCTTCTCGCGCATGCGAGCGTGGAACACAGAGCCGAGTCACAAGCTCAAGGGAAATGAGGATCGAATTTTAAGCCAGATGCCCCCCTTGTTACAGAGCCTGAAGAGAGCGAGCCAGATGATGAGGGGGGCCAGGAGGCATGGACCCAAAAAAGAGGGGTGAATAAAAACCATCATTAGACCTCCTTTGCCAGTACCAAAATATAATTATTGGGGTTTCCCCCCTTTTTTCTGGCAATAAAACTGAAACCTTTTTTGCAAGGGATCATGTGTGCATTAACCACAATACTTGTGGTCAAAGTGCAAAAAAAAAACCACACTCTTGTCCTTGAAACTGATATGTTATCAGAGTGTGTTTTTTGTTTGCATTTTGACCACAACTATTGTGGTTAATGCACACATGATTCCTCGTAAAAAGGTTTCAGTTTTGTTGCCAGAAAAAAAGGGGGAAAACCCCTATTATTTTATTGAATAAAAACCCTCCAGGACCTAGTGGGAGAGGAGTTCGGATTGGAGGAGGGAAAGTGCTTTTCTCACAATGGGTGCATGAATTTGTATTATTATTTTAGGGTTATACCCCCCCCTCTCTCCCCCACATGTTCGGAATCTCCCTCCATAAGTTGGTCTTACTCCCCCCCCTCTCCTATCCCAACCACCTCCCCCTCCATTTGAACCCACCTATCCCCATACTTTATCCCCCCCCCCCCCGCTTCTCTTAAATGGATCAGTCGTGTTGGGGTTGCTTTTTAGATAACGATAATATCACCTGGTTATTGCCGCTTTGCAACGTGCTGTATTAGGCCTGCGTTTATTGTTTCAATAAAACAAATTGAAGTACAGGGCAATGGATTTTCAGACACTGCCCGCCACATATCTCCGCAGCCTTATGATAACCTATGAAAAATAAGAATAGGTTGTATCCTTTCTTGAAATAAAACAGGAATTTGTTAAGATGTTCAAACACCAAATAGATAACTTTTGCGAGTATTCAAGTCTGCATTAACCGCACACACTTGTGTTAAAATATACAAACAAACATGCTCTGATAATGTATGCATTGTCTTTAAAACGAATTGGCCAACACCAGAGACACCACCAGTGTAAGTAGACGAGAGAACAACGCCAAAAGTCGAACAAACAACCTGTTTCTGCAATTCAGCGATTGACACGATGAGGCAATGGGGCTCACACTGCTAGATTTGAAGCTTTCGTGACTCAAGGATTCATATTCTTAGGTTTTTTCGGTAAAGTCACGTAGGTGATTTTTAAAAAAAATTATTTTACTTTTATTAATTTTAATTTTTTATCTACGTGACTTTACCGAAAAAAACTAAGAATACTCACACTGCTACTTTATTCGGGATAGAGATCAACAACAAACCTGAACCTTCACGGTGCCCAACTCACAGTGAACGTCGAGCGTGTTGGAGTGCTCCACAGGTCGCTCCAGGGCCGGGTGCTCCACCCTGCAGGTGAGTGTCCTCCCGTGGCTTTCGTGCGTGGGATCCAGCCAGTAGCGGCTCCTCACCGTCACCGTGCCGTCGGGCTCCGTCTCTGTGGTCTCATTGGAGGTGCCCGAATCGAGGCCACTCCAGGTGATGGAGGCTGCGGGCTTTCCTCCCAGAGCGACGTACGTGGCCACGGCCACCAGCCCCATGCCCTCGACCAACTGGAATGGGTTCAACTCCAGGAAGATCTTCGGGGGAACTGGGGCACGGAAGTGAAGGGGAAAATAACGGGAGGTCTCGTTATTTTCGTCATAGGAATGTAGAATTTGAATTTGTGGCTCATGGTTACTAACGTGAGCACAATCACCATCATGATCTGTTATATTTACGTTAATAAAATATTAGCCATTATATAATGGTGCCCTATTCATATCGCTATTATAAGACCATCACATCATCATCATTAGTGCAAAGTCATCGGCGTCTGCTTCTGAATGAAGACTTCCCCCAAACTGCCGCCATCCGAAACGTTTATTTGTATTACAAACCGATCCATTTAGCGCAGTGGCTCTAAACATTTTACTGCAGCCTGCACCCTGTTGTTTCTCGATCGTAAAAAAAAAATATGTAATGTTAATAAATACATAGGGTTTGATGAAACGATAGTTGTACGTGCCCGTGCTTGATTTGTGTGTTTCGACGATTTACCTTCTTAAAAGATCTGGGCATTTCTCGCAACCCCAGAAAGGGCATCTTGCACCCCCAGGGGGTGGGTGCGCCCCAGGTTAAAAACCACTGATTCTAGCGCCTGCACACAAGCTGATTCCATCACTCCATCTCCGTGGTGCACATCCTTTTGGGGAGTGTTCCTTCTTTTTGGCTGCCACTTAGTCTCGAACAGCAGCTACCGTCCTATCCTGCCAAGCTCACTTCCGATAAATATTATTCACTACTTTGTGTTTGTTCCCTAGTTCGTGCATTTATCTTTTTGATTATCAGGGTATCAATCCAAGCATGCACCTGCCCGTGCGTCGTTGCACACTTTGAAACTTTTCTATTTTGACAGCAAAAAAAATCTATTCGTAAAAAGAACAATCTCTAATATTCATCTCCTCCATTGGAATATGGCTTTTTTTAATATCAATTTCATTTTTCCAAAAGTTCACTCCAAATCTGCTCTCTCAACACCTCTTTGTTTCATCACTCTGATCCCAGTCTGCATGCAACAATTGACCCAGGGTATGCACTCTCCGATGTATTGTCCGATTGTGTCCTCGCATTCGATATTTACATTTTCTTAGCAAACTTTCTGTGCATGATATTTGTTTTTTCATATCGACTGGACATCTGTTAAAAAGAGCTTTATAGCTCATCGGATTCCTCCAGTATAAATAAATATTCAGATTTTTATTTATACAGAAGACTCTCGATTATATAATGCTTCATATTACCAATATCAGCAACACCTTGGATGAGCGCAGTTAGTGGGCTGAACTTACCTCCAACTGGTATTTAAACTCACGACTTGGCAGTGAATTAAAGATCGACAAGTTACTGCCATCACATTGAACATGATGACGGCTCACCGTTTACAGTCAGGCTGATTGTTGCTTGAGCTTCGTCATCAAAAGTGGAAAAACTGCAGGTGAAGTTTCCCTCGTCCCTCAAATGCAGGTCTTCAATGCGGATGGATCCGTCCGTCAGTGCAGAATCGAGGTTCGTGAAGTTCAGTCGCCCATAGAGGTCGGTGTCATTGAAAATGTTGTAACCACTGAGAAAGGCAATGGCGATTTCCACCGAGGAGTTTCTGTTTACTTTCTGCCAGGTTATATTCAAGGGCGTCTGTGACCCCGTGTAGACGCATCTCAGAGTGACCTCTTGACCCTTGTTCCTAGTCACAAACCGATCCGCCTCCACTTGGGAGGTTTCTAAGGTCACCAGACATGCAGTGATAGAACAGAGAGGAGCGTTAAGATACTCAAAGTTTTCTAACGCATTTACGATATATGAGGGATATCTGTCAAGTAATGCTTTATACTCAATAACTTTATTTCTTAGGAAAATGTTACAACATGTTTTTTTACATTTTAAATAAACTGAAAGTCTGTATTTGTTAAAAGCGTCCAGACATTCACATGACAGAAGCTTTCCAGCATGACAGTGCTGACCAGATACGCGCCTCAGAACTTAAGAGTCCATTGCACACTTGCAGTGGGATGTGCTGCTGCATCATCCACCGTAGATCTCAGATGTGGCACCTCGCACCGTCACCTGCTCCAGCCCCCTGAAGAATGGCCTCCATGGGCAACATTTAGTCAATGGTATCACTTTCCGTATGGGGACACGATTCCAGCACGGTTGGCTACGTATGGTGCTAAAGAAGTTCAACATACATACTATACAGACAAATGGCAACGTGATGCGAATGAATAATTTTACGGTGATGGAACGCCGCTACTTGTTCAAACCTGGAAAAAATGATGAGATAATGATGGAGATTGTTTGAATATAGCCAATGGTTTTTAACATTTCCTTCAAAGAATATCTGAAGTTTTGCGTCATTTTAAAACTAAAATACAATATTGAATACGTGTATTAGCACTCGCTTATTAATGAGCCCATCCTTACTGCTGGCTACATCCCAGTCTGTTCACAGGTGCCCTCATCATCAAATATCGAGCTATTATTGAGAACTACCGTACATTGTGCAGCACAGAGAAGCCACGGTAGCACAAAGCTGCTCACTGGTTCTGTCGTGACTATGGTAAGGGTATTCGTCTTATTTACACCGAACGGTGCTTGAGTATTTAGTCAATTGGAGCCAACACAAGACGGCCACACACTCGTTACAACAATGACAAAGATCACCCCGTATAGCCTTCACATTGTTGGGGCAAGTGTTGTTAGCAAGCACCTATGAAGGCCGCAACGGCGCACGAAGGGGTGGGTGGCCAACACCACGCCCGGCCGCCTTTGTCTCCCCAGTGGCGATGTGCACGCACCGCACCAGGTACTTATTTGAGGCTGAGTCGACCTAGGGGAGGCCCAGTACAGGTTCAGATAATCGTTACTGGTGTTGGCCGTGAGCCGGAATCGAACTCGGGGGGCGGGTTTATAGCGCAGCGCACTAACCGCCACACTACCGCTCCCCACATTAGTTACAACACACACTAACACACACTGATAACCTAGCTACTGGTCATTTCAGTCCTCATGCTTAAGCTCATTGTGAGAAAGCAGTGGATCAGTGGGAAAGTAAAGGGTTCATTATCCTGAAAGTGTGTGAGGTTTTACATCAAAGTTTTTTGGTGTGCGTGTTGTGGGTCATAATCATGAAACACTGGCTTTTAGTGAGACAAAGGTGGTTAGGTGAACGTTGGTGTAGTGGTTGCCAGCGCTGCGCTGTGAACCCAGCGACCCGAGTTCAGAATCAGAATATGGATTCATCCTGGAGGAATCTGATGAGCTACAAAGCTCTTTTTCACAGATGTCCAGTAGAATCGGGTAAAAAATTGACAACAAAAATACAATGCAAAAACACGATAGGAAAACAAATACAGGAAAGGTAGGCAAATCACACGAAATAAATCAACTAAAACTAAACTTTTAATTTTACCAGGTGAGGCCCAGTGTGCTGTTCTTATTTCAGAAGCAACCTGACTATCACATATGATAGCTCAACGAATGTGGACATTTAGAGCAGCAAAATAATCTATACAAATGTTGATTCTAAATGTGGAGGGAACAACCAAGGGACCCAGAGAAATAATCCACACGACTCCGGGGAGAGACACCGCAAACCCGCAAACATCCAACAGACGTCAGTCGGGATCGAACCCACAACCTCCTGTATACCAGGCGAGGAAGTTAACATCTCATAGCCACCGTGACACCCCTTACATACAAATAAGTACGCAAGTTCAAATTGCAATTCTAAAACAGAAATCACCAACAATATCATCGGTAGTATGTTGTTACATACCGAGGCTCATTTGAGCCCCCAAACCCCAAATTAACATCTCTATTAATTTCAATGAGACGATGGTGGAAATTCCACATTTCTCTGGAATGGATGTGAGGAAACGATTTATAACTTAATTCTAATGATCTTGGAAAGATGATAATGGTGGGCTGAACTTACCTCCTCCGACTGGTATTTAAACTCACGACCTGATATTGAATAAAATATCGATAATTTACTGTCATCACATTGAACACGAGAAAGGCTCACCGTTCACAGTCAGGCTAATTGTTGCTTGAGTTTCGTTATCAATAGTGTCAAAGCCGCAGGTGAAGTCTCCCTCGTCCCTCAGTTGCAGGTCTTCAATGCGGATGGATCCGTCCGTCAGTGTAGAGTTGAAGTTCGTGAAGTTCAGTCGCCCATAGCAGTCGGTGTCATTGTCAATTATGTAATCACTTGGAAAGGCAATGGCGATTCTCATTAAAGAGTCTTCGTTTACTTTCCACCAGGTTATATTCCCAGGCGTCTGTGACCCCGTGTAGACGCATCTCAGGGTGACCCCTTGCCCCCTGCAACCACTCACAAAACGATCCACCTCCACTTGGGAGGTTCCCAAGGTCACCAGACCTGCAGGGGTAGTTCACAGAGGAGCGTTAAGACACTCAAAGTTCTCATGCTTGTGTGGGAGATGTCTAACTGCAGATTAAACTTCAGCAATTATCTCATCGACAGGGATTGTACGTGGGGCAACAGTAAAGTTAGATAGGACTGATATCATATCGTTGGTTAGCTCAATGTTAGTCATGTCGATAATAGTTTTGTTTTTAACGTGCTAATTTTTAGTTGAGAGTTGTTAGTCAGTCAGTCAAGCACGAAATATGTGTTGTTTATTTTGGTAACGAACACAATTTTACCCAAAGATATCCCACGACCAGCTGAGCACTGTCTAAAGAACACATTTTTCTCGTGGAAAGGTGAGTTCTATAAACAAAAGGAAGGAGCAGCCATTGGCTCTCCTTTGTCTCCTGCGATTGCGAATCTGCACATGGAAGACTTTGAGAAAAAAGCACTAGCTTGAAGTACACTAAAACCCCTCTTAGTCGGTTTAGATATGTAGATGACACGTTAATTTTCTGGTGCCACATAGTAAAGATACACTTAATAAATGTCTAAATAATCTCAACTCATAAAACTCATCTATCCCGTTCACCGTGGAAGTGGAGGTGGATAAAACTCTTCAATTTCTGGACAGTGAGCCTTTCTCGTGTTCCGTTAACCGTGATGACATGTCCCTGTTCCATACTGGCAATAATGGAGATTGTGTTTAAACATAGCCAACGGTTTATAACATTTCCTTGAATGAACATCTCAAGTTTTTGCGTCAATTTAAAATTAATATAACAATGTTGAATACGTGTATGACCACTCACTTATTAGTGAACCCATCATCACTGCTGGCCACATCCCAATCTGTTCACAGGTGCCCTCCTCGTCAAACGTCGAGCGATTACTGACAACTACACCAACAGTACTTATAAAATCACGTAACGTTTGGATTGCACATTTAAAACGAGACTGCTCTTTTGTATTGCGGATACATGTGCTCAGTGTCACGTGTTTATCTAACATT
Organism: Entosphenus tridentatus; assembly: GCA_014621495.2. Classification (NCBI taxonomy): domain Eukaryota; kingdom Metazoa; phylum Chordata; class Hyperoartia; order Petromyzontiformes; family Petromyzontidae; genus Entosphenus; species Entosphenus tridentatus. Next base: position 566,800 of record CM025630.2, read on the forward strand.
GTGCAACACAGAGAAGCCACGGTAGCACAGAGCTGCTCACTGGTTCTGTCATGACTATGGTACGGGTATTTGTCTTACTTACACTGAACGGTGCTTGAGTATTTAGTCCATTGGGGTCAACACAAGAAGGCCACACACTAGTTACAACAAAGACAAAGATCCCCCGTATAGCCTTAACAAACTGTAGGGGAAAGTTCTATTAGCGAGTAGCACCTATGAAGGCCGGAACGGTACACGAGGGGGTGGGTGGCCAGCACCACGCCCGACCGCCTTTGTCTCCGCAGTGGCGGTGTTTTACACACCGCGCCAGCTACTCATTTGAGGCTGAGTCGACCTAGGGGAGGCCTAGGACCGGTTCAGAATTTCGTCACCAATGTTGGCCGTGAGCGCGAATGCGAACTCAGGACACCGGGTTCGTAGAACAGTGTAGCGCTAACCGCTACCATACCGCTCCCTCCATACTACGACCTCTAACTGCTGGTTACAACACACGCGCACAAACACACTCACTGCTAACCTAGCTACTGGTCATTTCAGTCCTCACGCTTAAGCAAATTGTGAGAAATCAGTAGATCGGTGTGAAAGTAAAGGGTTCATCATCCTGACAGGGTTGTGAGGTTTGATGTCAAAGATCACCGTATCAGAATATTTTTCAGAATCAGAATCTGTATTTATACTTCAGGAGGAATCCGATGAGCTATGAAGCTCTTTTTTTGACGATATCGTTTCGGGGTACAGGGTAAGAAAGTTACGACGATGTCGTTTCGGGGTACAGGGTAAGAAAGTTACACCAACAAACAATACAAAAACACGACAGCAGTGCAACGTACAAGAGGGGTAAAAAAATTACCCAAACAATGTGGTGCCTTGGTACAAACTCCAACGAGTCTCTCTCTCTCGCCACCTTGACCCCTCGTCCTCCCTATAGCCCCCAGAAATCTGCATCCTACATTACGCTAGGGTATACCAGACAGTGGTGCACGCATCGATATTCTCTGCTGGGTGGTGGTGGTGTTGTTGTTGTGGGTCATAATCATAAACCACTGGATTTTGGTGAGACAAAGGTGGTTAGGTCTGTGTGCGTGGTGGGTGAGCGGTGGTGCAGTGGTTGACTCGCTGCAAACCCGGCAACCCCGGTTCAGAATCAGAATATTTATTTATACTGCAGGAGGAATCCGATGAGCTATAATGCTCTTTTTCACAGATGTTCAGTAGGGGCACGGGGTAAGAATGCTTACACAAACAATACGATACAGCCTGCTGCCTGTGATGGTGGTCGTGGTGTTTGTGGTGTGGGTCATAATCATAAAACACTGGCTTTTAGTGGGACAAAAGTGGTTAGGTAAGCTGTAGCTGCAAACCCGGCGACCCAAGTTCGATTCCTGCTCTCGACCAGCACCAGTGACGATTGTATCTGAACCGGTCGTGGGCCTCCCCTCGGTCGACTCGGCATCAAATGAGTACAGCACCTGGTGTGGTGTGTAAACGTCGCCAAAAGGGAGATAAAGGCGGCCGGGCGTGATGCTGGCCACCAACCCCCTCGTGTGCTGTGCCAGCATTCATAGGTGCTACTCGCTAATAGCACGTGCCCCACTAGTCTTTTGAAGGCTACCTGGGGGGTCTTTGCCTTCGGTGTTTGACCCGAACTCCTGCATTATGCCATTTATGTGTTTTTGCCCTTAATAATAATTGCATGCCACGATTCGTGATTGAAAATTCAGTTATGATTCATAACACTGGCTGTGAAAAACCTACTACGTTGTTCAATTTGCTGTTTTCCCTCCCACAAACCTCCGTAAACTTAAAGTGTTGGATTTGCGCTTCTGTGTGTGATAATAATGCAAATGAAACTTACCACAGAGTAACGTGAACATTTCAAGGTTCCGAAAACCCATTTCTTCGGAGAGTCGTATTCCTTTCGAAACGAGGCAATTATAATTGGACTTGACTTTCCTTATATTAAAAACATTAGACTGAAGCAATTTTTTATAAGCTGGCTTTCATGGCTAACAACTCGGGAGCATTTAGGCTGTTTGCATACTCGTCTTTAAACACTTTCACTAGCTAGGCTCCCTTTGTTAAACCTCAGCTTAAACAATCTACAAGTCTCGGAGAAGCGCTGTTGTGAATCGTTGCAGTACGAAGCCACACGAAACGCATTTGCAGTGGAAGATTCACAGCCTGTTGTAAACACTCTTTTAAGGTAGATAATGGCCAGGTGGAATAAATAGCCGGGAAAGTACGTGCCGTGGATTGGCCCAAAGTGAGATACCTAGGGTCATTTGGGGCAGTGGAATGAAAGATACAGAGACGCTACTTCCTTGTATGAGTCCAGACTCAAAGTTCAATATCCGTAAGTTTTCCCCCACACTCGGTGATGTTTTAAAGGAGTTGCATATAGGTAAACATTTGGTTCCAACGGTTAAATGTGATGAGATGTTAACAACCTCGCCTGGTGTATAGGAGGTCTTGGATTCGATCCCAACCCTGTATATTTGGAGTTTGCATGTTCTCCCCGTCGCCATGTGGATTTTTCTCCGAACCTCTGTTAAATTTCCTCCACATTTAGAAACAACATGCGTTTGTTGACTTGCCACATTATAAACGTCATTATTATGAAGGACTGTGTTCACAGGCTGCCACAGTTATTGCCGCAACATCGTGGTAACGTTGAAGGGAAAAAAATATATAATCGTGACCAAAAAATCTTGATAACAGAATCGCGGGTAGTTGCGGGGCAGTGGGGTCCGAATGTCGTGCATCGCTCTCATTGGCTAAGCCAATGATGAGGCAGGCGGGGAGGGGGGGTAGGTGCCTTGTGACGTTGCCTCGGCCGGGACTGCTGCCCCCTGCGTGGTCTCACTCGTAAACGGACAAAGAGCCGCTATAAACATTCGGTGTTTTTCGGTGTTTTTCGGTGTTTTACGCGCTAAGCAGCGTCCGCCTGTACTTTATTCAAGGGCGATGTAGATGTCTGATGCGCACCAACTTAAATACAGCTAAACACCGATTATCCGACGCGCGATAAGGGGCCGTCCATAAATGACATCACGCGATATTGGACGACTTTTGACCCCCCTCCCCCCTTGTCACACGGCGTCACAAAAAGTCAGACCCCCCCCCCATCAAATATGACGTCACAAAGCTCTGCCCCCCCCCCAAACCATATTTCCATTTTGAAAATAAAACATGCTACATATGCACGTATTTAAAATGTCACAGCTCGATTGCTTACTGCTCAATCCCATCGATGCAAGTATTCAAAATGTCATAGCTCGATCCATGCTCGAACACATACAGTGAGGGAAAAAAGTATTTGATCCGCTGCTGATTTTGTACGTTTGCCCACTGACAAAGAAATGATCAGTCTATAATTTTAATGGTAGGTTTATTTGAACAGTGAGAGACAGAATAACAACAACAAAAATCCAGAAAAACGCACGTCAAAAATGTTATAAATTGATTTGCATTTTAATGAGGGAAATAAGTACTTGACCCCTCTGCAAAACATGACTTAGTACTTGGTGGCAAAACCCTTGTTGGCAATCACAGAGGTCAGACGTTTCTTGCAGTTGGCCACCAGGTTTGCACACATCTCAGGAGGGATTTTGTCCCACTCCTCTTTGCAGATCTTCTCCAAGTCATTAAGGTTTCGAGGCTGACGTTTGGCAACTCGAACCTTCAGCTCCCTCCACATATTTTCTATGGGATTAAGGTCTGGAGACTGGCTAGGCCACTCCAGGACCTTAATGTGCTTCTTCTTGAGTCACTCCTTTGTTGCCTTGGCCGTGTGTTTTGGGTCATAGTAATGCTGGAATACCCATCCACGACCCATTTTCAATGCCCTGGCTGAGGGAAGGAGGTTCTCACCCAAGATTTGACGGTACATGGCCCCTTCCATCGTCCCTTTGATGCGGTGAAGTTGTCCTGTCCCCTTAGCAGAAAAACACCCCCAAAGCATAATGTTTCCACCTCCATGTTTGACGGTGGGGATTGTGTTCTTGGGGTCATAGGCAGCATTCCTCCTCCTCCAAACACGGCGAGTTGAGTTGATGCCAAAGAGCTTCATTTTGGTCTCATCTGACCACAACACTTTCACACAGTTGTCCTCTGAATCATTCAGATGTTCATGAGCAAACTTGAGACGGGCATGTATATGTGCTTTCTTGAGCAGGGGGACCTTGCGGGCACTGCAGGATTTCAGTCCTTCACGGCGTAGTGTGTTACCAACTGTTTTCTTGGTGACTATGGTCCCAGATGATTCCTCACCGTTCTCATGATCTTTGCAACTCCACGAGGTAAGATCTTGCATGGAGCCCCAGGCCGAGGGAGATTGACAGTTCTTTTGTGTTTCTTCCATTTGCGAATAATCGCAGCAACTGTTGTCACCATCTCACTAAGCTGCTTGGCGATGGTCTTGTAGCCCATTCCAGCCTTGTGTGAGTCTACAATCTTGTCCCTGACATCCTTGGAGAGCTCTTTTGTCTTGGCCATGGTGGAGAGTTTGGATTCTGATTGATCGATTGCTTCTGTAAACAGGTGTCTTTTATACAGGTAACAAGCTGAGATTAGGAGCACTCCCTTTAAGAGTGTGCTCCTAATCTCAGCTCGTTACCTGTATAAAAGACACCTGGGAGCCAGAAATCTTTCTGATTGAGAGGGGGTCAAGTACTTATTTCCCTCATTAAAATGCAAATCAATTTATAACATTTTTGACATGCGTTTTTCTGGATTTTGTTGTTATTTTGTCTCTCACTGTTCAAATAAACATACTATTAAAATTATAGACTGATCATTTTTTTGTCAGTGGGCAAACGTACAAAATCAGCAGGGGATCAAATACTTTTTTCCCTCACTGTATACACATGTATTTAAAAATGTCACAGCTTGATTGACTACTGCTCGATCCGACACATGCACGTATTCGTTATGTCCTGTTACAGCACAAGTGGCGATTTAATGGCGACATGCCCCACGATTGTGGCGAACTTCAAATAAATGGACAACAACATATACCATTGGACAAATGGTCTCCTTAATATTCACTTTCGGGCTGGATAGACAAAAGTTTCGATTTAAAGCTTTCGTGACTGCAGGGATTCATCTTCTTGGTTCTTTCGGTAAAGTCACGTAGAATGGAAATAATAAAATAATAAAAATAAAACATAATAATATTTCCATTCTACGTGACTTTACCGAAAGAACCAAGAAGATAGACAAAAGTTTTAATACGTAAAAATGTCGTTTTTGAGTTTATATATAAAAAAAAAATTCCCATCAATCCTTGAAACAATGTTGCTATTTCCAAACAACATAAAGAAGACCTAATCATGTATTTGTGTTGTTTGTGACTGCCTGTTGCCTGAAAGTTGGTTTGGTTAGTTTAGCACGTAGTAGGCTTTTGCGACCAATCTTATCCATAAGAGATTTTTTGGGTTAGATTGCATAAATATAAATCCCGACACCACCCGACAGCCAATTTAGTTAGGTTTGGTTTGGTTTTTTGTATTGCAATCGTTGTACACGCCAACTGAAGCCTCTGGGTGTCTGCAGTACTCTTGTTGTTCTTGATGCTCCCTTCTGCACCCCCCCCCCCCAACTCCCAAGGGGTAAGCACGGAACAACAACGGCCACCATTCATCGCAAAAGTGGCCAGCGACTTCACGACGGCGGCCGAAATGTGCACTTTGAGGCCCGTCACGTGGCGTGGGGGAGGGTTTACTGGGAGCAAGGTCACGTGACAGAGCCTAGTGGTGGTGTTGTTGATATGGGTTGGAGAAGGTGTGACTGGCAGTGGTCACACGTTACACACTGGCGTGACATGTGGCAAATCGACCGTGATTTGGTCTTGTTGAGGATGGACGATTGGTAACCGTAATAGTCACGTGGAATTTCCACGCTTGGTTTGATCTCGCAAATGTGATCATGATTTAATGGTCATTGGGTATGAAGACTGATTTTTTTGTTTGTTTGTTATATGACACCCTTATCCACACTGACACAGGGGTGCTTTGAGAATATACCATTAAATGGCATTTGTTCTTACATTTCCCTCTTTTTTAAACGAAGCGTGGGTAAACGAGAATAGGATGAATCGGAAACCACTCGGGGTTTTAGATTTCGATTTAAAGCTTTCGTGACTGCAGGGATTCATATTATTGGTTCATTCGGTAAAGTCACGTAGAAGGGAAATCATAAAATAATATAAATTAAACAAAATTCTCACGACATTTCGATTGCAACACAAGCAATCATCATCAGGTGTGAAAACCACGGCAATAACTTTTTTGAAAAAAGTGGCGATTTTTTTCTGGCTGTGGTTTTCACACCTGACGATGATTGCTTGTTTTGCAATCGAAACGTCGTGATAATTTTATTTTTTATTTTTATTATTTCACTCGGGGTTTAAGAATGGTCACGTAGAAAATAGGAATATCAGCAGGTCAGATTGTGGCTGGATAATAGGAACAGTGGGTATTAGGAGGGTTAATGCAGTTTCACTCTCTGGTAATATATATGAATTCCTTACCAAGCAAGCGTCAGCGAGTGCCCATTCCCGAGCGCCTGTTAGTGAGCGCGCATTAGCATGTGCGCGTTACTAGTATTTGACCTCGCAACCTTCTGATTGTATAAACATAAAATGTAGTGGATCACCATTCACAGAGTGGCGGACTTTTGCCGAAGAGTAGCTTCCATTATCAATAGTGCCAAAGAGATTATCATGCACGTGCGGCCACCAACCTGGATAACTAATACGTGGCAGTACAGCAAGTAAATTGCCAACCCAGAGCCGGCCCAGCCACTAAGCGACCCTTGCAATTGCAAAGAGCCCCGTGGCCAGCAGAGGGCCCCCTAGAGTCACTGCTAGCGAGTGGGTGAAAAAAATCATACATCAAAGGGGCCTCCAACCAAATTTTGCTTAGGGCCCCCAAAGGTCTAGGGCCGGTTCTGTGCCAACCCATTTGTAATTATTTTACACTGTTCTTGCCTCCAGCACCCGTTGGCTCTCCAGGCAACGTGTGCTTCCTCATCAGCCACATGGCACACTCGTGTGGCGAATTACAGTTTGCACAAGGCACCAGACATTTTAAAGAAGAGATAGTACTCCTCCCTTATACAACACCTGCAATAAGTCAGCAGGCTGGAAGGGGGTCCGGAGACAGGGACCAAGGATAAGGGGCACAACCACTGCAGATTAAACGGGAGCTGGACTCGGAGGGGTGGAAAGAAACAATACTCGTTCAGGTCGCCTCTTAATGTTTTTCTTTTCTTTATATCAACTGTTGTTTTGGTTATATCCCTCTCTCCCCTCATCATCGCTTCCCCCTTATTAAAAAAGTTACCATTAACCCCCTCGGTGAGACCCCCTTGTATGGTTTGGGGCAGCGAGCCCGTTCCCCATCTTTGACGGTGTGTGTGTGTACGTGCGTCACAACGCGATGCCTGGGGCCCGCACATTGCAGCAATAATAAATAAATATTCAAAAAAGGGACAGTGCCAAGATCACGTGGCAACGAAGCTGATGGAGACTAAAAAATTAACCCGTAAAAACAAAGTTTTTCACTATAAATCCTTCATATGCGTGGCGGCTAGAGTCCTCTCGTCCTCTGGCTTGAGATGGCTGCCACCTATGGGTCAGATGATTACCTGCCACCATTAAGCAATTAGTAATTAAATATAATATATATTTTCCTAAAAAGTGTAAAATTTCGGAATTTTTTTTCACGAAAATAAATTGTCACGCACAACGAGTCTGTGTGCAAAATGTCAGCTCGATTGGATCACGGGAAGTGGGTTAAAAAACGACCGAAAGATTTGCACGGTCGTAAGCGTGCAAGCAAGCAAGCAAGTGAACTTAATATAAAGGATTTAAAAAGTCGGAACACCGGTACCAACGTTCGCCTCTTTAAAAGGCTGCTGGCAAGCATCGCACTGAAAGACCTTATGGTTTATACATGGGGTGCCATGGTGGATATGAGATGTTAACTCCATCGCCTGGTATACATGAGGTCGAGGGTTCGATCCCGACCGTGACGCCTGCTGTATATTTGGAGTTTGCGGTGTCTCTCTCTCTCTTTCCCCGTGATCGTGTAGATCATTCTCTGGGTCCTCCAGTTTTCCCCTGCACATTTAGAATCAACCTCATACATTTGAGAGTATTGGGTTCTCTATTCATTTCCACGTGATGATGATACGCCACTTTGTTGGGCTATCATTTGTGATAGCTAGGTCGCTTCTGAAAAAAAGAGCTGTACAGAAACTCAGTGGGGCCTTACACCTGGTATAAGAAAACTTTTGTTAATTTTTTTCTATAATAAAACATTTATTACAAAACTCTTCTAAAACTTCACAAGCTTGAAAAAACGTACGAAGATTTAATTTTTTGTAAATAGTTGGGACTGGCCTCGTACAACGAAGTAGGGCTTTCCATAAAAAAAACTCAACATTCATCGCGTGTCTAACACTGGACCATTCCATGCCCTGTACTCTTTTTTTCAGATTTTATTTTTTTACTACACCTGGGTCGTAAATATGTACGGCAGGTCATGGATCGACTACCGACTGTAAGTGCATTCCTGTGATCTTATATATTTGAGCAATTGACAATAGCTTGCCTTATGCAAGTTAAAAGAGATAAGTAATGTATTCGTGTTTTAACTACCGAAGCTCCCGCCCCAGTGGAGTAAGTCATAAGGAAGTTGCAGTTTAAAAGGACATGATTGGTTCTGGCTTGGTTTGTAAAATACAGAAATTCAAGTCAAGACTACAGAAGAGGTTTGAAGAGGCTCGGAGTTGTAATTCGGGTTTAAGATTTTTTTAGAAATTGGTCCAGTACTTTTTGATACCATTCTTTAATACTAAATACTAATTTCGCGCTGTCAAGAGGAAATAGGGCTCAAATGAAATGGACTTTTGGAAACTTCAAATTCCCACAGTACTACTATTTGGTGAGTTTTATTATTACCACACACACATGCACGCACATGCATCAACATTTTCAACATGCGCAAGCTTGCTGGGGAAATAGTTTTGCAAGAAGCACCTGTTGAGGGCGTAACAATACGTGTGAGTGCGGTAACAATCGAATCTTCAGAATCAAAACCTTAAATTTAATGACTGGAGGAAATCCGATTAAGCAATGAACCCCTTTTGCCAAAGATGTCCAGTAGGACATTGGGTCGGTACCACGCCAGCTACGTGTTGTCTAGCCAAAAATCCCAGATTCGAGCTCCTATGGTCACCACCACCACCAGCAGCAGTAATAGTTGCAGGCAGTGTCCGCACTTCGATGTTTTATGGTCGAGTAATGCAACACATTCTATGTAGATTGATTCGCAAGCGGGAGAGCTGCTGGCATGAAGAGCCAGATGTATTAAAACTATTAAACTGTTTATTTTTTTCTAATAGGGTTTTTCCCCTTATTCTGGCAACAAAACTGACACCTTTTGCAAGGAATCATGTTTACATTAACTAAATATTTGTAGTCAAATGCAAACAAAAAACAATACTCTCATAATGTATGCATTGCCCTTGAAACTGATTGGTCCACACCAGAGACAGCTTTCTTTAGAGCCTTTTGGCGTCATCTGGTCGAACACCATTGTGGTTAATGTAAACATGATTCCTTGCAAAAGGTGTCAGTTTTGTTGCCAGAAAAAAAGGGGAAACCCCGTATTAGTATATTTTGGTACTGGCAAAGGAGGTCCCATGATGTTTAATTTTTTATTTTATTTTACCAGGTAAGGCCCACTGAGCCGTTTATCTCTTTTTCAAAAGTGACCTGGCCATCACAAATGATAACTCAACGAAGTAGATTATCATGATCACGTATAAATGTATAGCAGCTAAATACTCTGAACGAGTGATGTAGATTCTCAATGTTGAGGGAAAAAACGGAAAATCCGGAGAAAAATCAATATTACCATGGGGAGAGATTCATGCAAACTCCAAATATACAGCAGACGTCAGGGTCGGGATCGAACCCACGGCCTCCTGTAGACCAGGCGAGTTGGTTATCATCTCCTAGCCACCGTGGTACCCCGTGGGTCAGCTTTGACATGAAAGTCAACGTAAAGACCCCTTCCCCCTTTCTCACAACCATAGTTAAAACGTGAGCACTTAACTAGTAATTAGGTCAGTTGATATGGTCAAAACGTTGGTTTCCTGAAATCCTTTCTTTGCGGTGAACTCAAAGAGGGCTAAGCAAAGCATGTCCCTGGTGGTGGCCAAAAAACGGACGCACTTAAAACAGCACGCAGCCACCTCATCCTTGCGGGGGTTTTTTAAATTAAAATATTTAAAACGTGACCCCTGGTAGATACCGCCTGAAACGTCAGGATGTTAAACTTTCATGATCTGAGGGAGGATGTGGAATAAAACATATTTTATAGAAAAAAAATACACTTATATTCTTGGTTCTTTCGGTAAAGTCACGTAGAAGGAAAATAATAAAATAATATAAATATTAAACAATAAAAAATAAGATTTTATTTTGTTATTTCCCTTCTACGCGACTTTACCGAAAGAACCAATAATATGAATCCCTGCAGTCACGAAAGCTTTAAATAAAAAAAATACACTTGCCATAGGCACTACAATACAGCAAAGCCCTCAACCACTTGCGGGTTTAGCCTGTGGTTTTTTATGTTTCTCGCCAAATGTAAGTGAGGTAAAGTTCACCGATCATGACCCCCCTGTGGCTCGGCCATTCACGGTTGACTGTTGGGTACCAGATCTGGCATCGTATTGGAGAGCATCTGTCAGCTGGATGCCTGGATGCATTTGACAAATACAGCCTTGGTAGTTGCTTTAACGTGTAAAATGCGCACGTAACATTCTAAAAGAAAGCAATGACAAAAATATATATTGGGGGGGGAAACATAATTTATGTGGCATCCTTTATCGTGAGGTAAATGTGTTTTGAGAAGCTATAGTATTCTAACTTTTATCGGTTATCCCTCCCGTGTAGGTCTGATAACCTTGGGAGCTGCCCAAGTGGAGGTGGATCGGTTCGTGAGCAGCAATACGGGTCAAGAGGTCACCCTGAGATGTGCGTACATGGGGTCAGAACGGCCCTCCAGAATAACGTGGCAGAAAGTAAACGGAGGCTCGCCAGTGACAATCGCGGCGGCCATTCCTGCAGGTTACGTGGTTGGCTTCGATCCTGACCTCTCGAGCCGGTTGCACTTCACGAATCTCGACTCAGAACTGAGAAACGCATCCATCCGCATCGAAGACCTGCGTCTAGAAGACGCTGCAGACTTTGTCTGCAACTTTGGCACTCTTGATAATGGAGGCTACTCTTCGGCAAAAGTCCGCCTCTCTGTGAATGGTGAGCCGCTACATTTTATGTTTATACAATCAGAAGGTTGCGAGGTCAAATACTAGTAACGCGCACACGCTAATGCGCGCTCACTAACAGGCGCTTGGGAACGGGCACTCGCTGACGCATGCTTGGTAACACGTGCTCGGTAATGCACCGTAACGCACACCCCTGTAAGCAAATTCTCTCTTCAGCCACTTTTCCCGAATCCTCCAAGCTCCCGACATCCACCTCGTCATCTACCTTATAACTCCCTGCAATCTCTTTTTTCACGCCTTTTGTTACCACCATCATTAATTCTCTTACATGTCGTCCCGTATCCACCACCTAACCTCAGAGTGCCCCCTGCATGACCTTTACACGCCCAGTATGACATTAGAGCGCCATGCGACACCATAATGTCTGTACATGTGACAATGTCTTCCAGGACATGCCAATATTGCGTGGCCAGTGATGGTGTTTACAACACCACAGCGGAGTTTTACCATAACGTTGGGGTCACTGACCGGTAGGCCCCCACATGGCTTGTAGAAATTGCTTCAGAGCACCATGGTGGTGAGATATTAACTACCTTGCCTGGTATAAAGGAGGCCATGGGTTTGATGCCGAACCTGACGCATGTTTACATGTTCTCCCTGTGCTCACGTATATTTTTCTCTGGGTCCTCTGGGGTTTCCCTCGACATTTATAATTAGCATCATGCGTTAAGAGTATTTGGGTGCTATAAATGTCCACGTGATGATAAGCCACCTCGTTGAGCTATAATTTGTGATAAACAGGTCGCTTCCGAAAAAGAGCTACACAGTTCAATCGGGCTTACCTGGTAAAATACAAAATAGTTAAATTTTGGCCCTTGGCTTCACCTAATTTTTGCTCCACCATCACCCCGATCGTTAATTGGATCGACCATTATTTAAGTCTAAATATTCCCGCGGCGAATACAGCAGTGTGGTAATCTTACGCCCCCATGATGTCACCAAAGTGAGGCCTAAGTTTTATTTAGCGAACCCTTTTACACGTGACTGCCATATTGTTCGAGCGCCAGATTTGAAAGAAGATAAATAAATATGCTTGCCAAGGTTATATATTGTGGGAGCGTATACGTCAGCATCACGTAGCCACAGAGCCATGTGACAACCACAACAACCAGTCCATGGCACGCCCTGACGGACTTCCCAGCTGGAGACGATGGTGTGCCATTGCTCTCCTGGCTGCCCGCATTCACACAGCGGGGTTGTCGCGTAGTAGTACGATGCCCCATTGATGTTCGGAAGCGGCACACACCCACACAACATCCTGGTCACACCGGAAGTGGTTCAACTGAGCCCACTGGCGCCTTGGGAGATCGAAGCCAGGCACCTGGATAGGCGGATCACTGATGAAGTCCTTGTTGGGCATATCCACGCATCTCGAACTTGAACCCTTCCCACCACGGAGATGGAGCAGTGGGCATCAGCTCGCGTGCAGGCGCTAGATGGATTATTTTGTGATTTTAAAAATTCGTTTGGAATGGCGAGAACCTAGGGGAGGCCTTCATTCAGAAGCAGACGCTGATGACTTGTCATTGATGATGACGATATGAAGGCGTTATTATAGTGATATGAATAGGGCATAATTATAAAACGGGTAATATTTTATTACATAAATATAGCAGGTGATAATGGTGATTTTGCTCACGTTAATAACCCTGAGCCACAAATTAAAACTCTACATTCCTATGATGATAAAAATGAGGCATCCCGATATTGACATCCACAAAGTCACCGCATTTTTTTGACCTCCATGCCCCAGTTCCCCCGAACGCCTCTCTGGAGTCGAACCCATCCCAGCTGGTCGAGGGCAGGGCGGAGGTGACCGTGGCCACGTGCGTCGCTCTGGGCGGACAACCCGCAGCCTCCATCACCTGGAGCGGCCTCGATCATCATCAGGGCAGCTCCTACGAGACCACAGAGATGGAGCCCGATGGCACGGTGACAGTGAGGAGCGAGTACCGGATGGAGCCCATGCGCGAGAGCCACGGGCAGACACTCACCTGCAAGGTGGAGCACCCGGCCCTGGAGATCCCGGTTGTTAAGTCCACCATCCTCGATGTCCACTGTGAGTGGAGCACCGTGAATTTATATATATATATCCCCAAAACATAATTGTAGCTATGTAATATCAAATCAGTGAAAGTTCGTGGCAAATTTGCAACAGTCTGTGATAGTTTTGTGGCACTTTGCGGTGCTCTGCTGTAATTAGTCGGACCGTGCTGGCGTTAGGTTTTCCAAGAGTGAAAAATTTGCAGCCGGACTTTGCGAGTCCAAGCACAGGCCCGTTTGTGTTGTAAGGGTCGTCAGTAGCAGGGCCCACGTCTTTGTCTTCACACTCGGTGAACCGTCCATGACAGGGGCTGTGGGGGCATGTGAGTGGGTAGATTTAAACCAAGAAAAAAATTGGTCCATTGAAGAAATCTCAAAAAAGTTATCCTGCAATCTCAACGTTCACGAGCCCTTCACCGATAATTGGTGGATGCATTCACCGCTCTCTTTAGAGTTCCAAATGGACATTTTGTTTACACATGATGCTGATGGAACAAACTGGAATCAAATTGTGGAACATTTTTTTCAAACAATAGGTTATTAAAAGTTAATTTGAAAAAACAACCGACTGGAGAATACCCACAAATAAGGGGGAGGGGGGGATAAGCAAACTTATAATGACCTAATCGCACCATCTCATAAGATAAGGGTGCCAAGGTGGTGAGATGTTAACTACTTCACTCGGTATATAGAAGGTCGTGGGTCCGATTCTGACCCTGACAATGCCAGTATATTTATTGAGTTAGCGGGTCTCTCTCTCCATCATCACATGGATTTTTCTCCGGGTCCTCCGGCTTTTCTCTACACATTTAGAATCAATGTCACACATTTAGAGTATTTGGCTGCTATAAATGTCCACGTGATGATAAGCCACTGCATCAGATATAATTTGTGATAACCAGGTCGCTTCTGAAAAAGAGCTACATAGCTCAGTGGGCCTTATCTGGTAGGATGGGGATGGTTTAGTTTCATTTATACGTGTTTCGGTTATTTGTTTACCTTTCTTGTATTTTGTACTACTATCATGTTTTTGTACTGTTTGTTGTTGTAACGTTCTTACCTGCCCCTACTGAACATATGTGATTCCTCCAGTATAAATAGGATGATGGAAGCACATATCAAGGCTACTCCATGTAATTCAGAAAAAAAAGAGAGACTGAGCCTTTAGCGGCGTTTGAAGGAGCTCTCCTGACTGAATCTGCGCCCGTCCCCCTTTCATATCTGTAGATAAACCGAGAGTGACTGTCGTAGAATACGACGGCGATCGGGATCAGGGGAGACGAGGAACTCGGCTCACCTGCCGAGTGGACGCCAACCCTCATGCGACGCACTACTTGTGGAGCAGGTACAGCGAATCCTCGTTTAGACGTGTACCTTAAAAGTTGCGCGTTAAGTGGAAAAACGATTTTCCCCCTAAATAATATAACAATACAAATTTAGCAGGTTACGGCACTGGCATCGCACGGTGCTTTCATATGCGCTTCTGCGGCCGTCTGAAACGGATCTTTTGCTACGTTCTTTTTGTTGCTATTATTTAATGCAAGATTGGCATCTGGCTACTGAACGAATACATTATGATAGGGTCGCACTCATTACACACAAAGAGCTTGCCACAAATGAACCACAATACCTTGCTAATATCAAGGAAAATAAACTATCACACGAACTCCGGTTAAGCTCGCAGCAGTGGTTTTTGCCTAACCATCGAACAAAGACGGTCACCACATTGCGTGCTTTTAGGTGCGCTTCTGTGGCTGTCTGTAACGCTATTACTTCCGATATTAGGAAGCCACTACGAGCTATGGCACTTTTAAATAATCTAAAGTGACAAACTTATTTATTTAGAAATGCTTTTTGTGTTTAGTTCGTTGTTTCGCGTTATAACGGCGCTCGTTCTGCGTTGTGCAAAAAATATTTCCTGATGGAGGGAACCACGTTGTAGCAAAAAAGTGCCTTATCGCGAGAACAGCAATGCGTTAAGCGAGGATTTATCATAAGGGTTCGCATCTTACTGCCTAATTTCGCTAGCCACCTACGCTTCCACTTATAAAAACCTGCACCCCAGCACTTGGGCTCGGTGTACCCCATTCCAAGAAAAATAAACAATGACAAAGATCCCACATATAGCCTGAAGAGACTGTTGGGGAAAGTTCTGTTAGCGAGCACCTATGAAGGCTGGCACAGCGCACGAGGGGGTGGGTGGCCAGCACCACGCCCGGCTGTCTTTGAATCCCCCCAGTGGCGATGTTTACACACCACACCAGGGACTCATTTGAGGCTGAGTCGACCTCGGGGAGGCCCCATGACCGGCTCAGATAATCGTCACCGGTGTTGGTGGTCGTGAGCGGGAATAGTAGTGTAGTGCGCTAACTGCTACACTACTTCTCCCCACCTTATGAAGGTGGCTTATAATGGCCACGTGAAGACACACTGAGCAGCAGCTGCCGAGAACCGTGTCTTGAATCCACCTTTAGCGAACCACAAATGAAACCGGATTGCTGCCGCAAATGTTCCCTTTTTGAATGTCAAATGAACTAATCTAATTACAGCACTTCAGCTACCTATACTATACCATGCACTGCACATCCAACTTGTTCGCGATGGTTTCCGCTCGAGTCCAAGCCACGCATTGTACCCCAAATTGCCCAAATCTGTTACTCGTCCTTCACCTCTTGAGATCAAAACAAAATGTACTTTAAAAACAAAAAACAATCTTAAACTTCAGTGTTTCACATACGATGGTGTTTTAACACATCACGGGGTTGGGTATTTTACGAACCTCTCGCTTCGTACCGATGTGTTATTATCTGTTGCGATTATTTGTTGCAGGGACGGCGCTTCAATCTCCAGTGGCGCCCTTGAGAAGGGGAGCTCTCTTAGCTTCCGACGCCCGCTGGTCGAGTCGGCCTCTGGGTCATTCTCCTGCCGCGTCAATAATTCGGTGGGCTGGGGCGAGGCGGCAATTAAAGTTATAATCAGGTCACGTAGAGGTGCCGGTCTTGCAATGTCTAGAAGCATCTCTACTACCAGTGCTGCGTTCACTACAGCCATCTCTTCCACCGGTTCTGCCTTAACTTCGACCAGCCCTACCGCCAGTTCTGACTCAACTACAAGCAGTTCTACTATCACTTCTGCCTCAACTACAACCAACCGTACCACCAGACCTGCCTTAACTACAGTCAGCCCTTACATCGGTACGTAATCGGCTTACATGCAGCTCTACACCAGCTCCAAATGTAACTATAGAACAAAGCCACTTCCATCGCGACAAAACGGCCATCTCTCTCTGCCCTCCTATGTCGGCCTGCTGATTTAACTGGGACGGACGAAAATTTGCTCCACCGTGACTATAAAACAAAAAACAACACATTTGCAACCAGAACTTTCCTCTTGGTATCATTTGGTTTAAAGACTGGAATTTGAAACACAGAGAGGGAAAAAAACATGGACTCAATCTTAAACAAAGACAAACAAGTGTGTTGTTCCAAACTCGTTTTGGACAAGTCTGTGGGACTATATTCATCAATTCAGGTGCAAGCAGGAGATGTTTTATACATATCAAGTAAACAAATAGTCCTGAAGGCACCCAGTGTCAGAACAGGAAAATCAAGCAGACATTTGAGCCTGAGTTAATACTTTTAATTGGAGATCGCCGTGGGATTGAAAGTTGTAGGCATGGTGCTGCGAGGTTTGCGTCTGGGAACTGGCAGCGGCTTTCAGTGCTTGTAGAGGCGTTCACTTTGCAGAGCGAATGTTATATAGGCTTGCAAGTGTGGCACATTAGGAATGGATCACTATTTTAATTATATCCTTGTGCGAATATCTTTATATATACTGCCTTTATAATTGCTTGGTCCGTCTCATTGGAAGAGTTGATCCCCGTCAGTGAACTCTGGGAAACTCTCCTGCCAGGCTCGCCAAAATATGTTGCAAACTCGAAATGAAGGACGTGGGCAGGTGCTCCAAATCAAGCGCAGACACATTTATTGTGGTTAATAGCAATCTTGTAAAGAACAGCACCGTCACTCTGTAAAATGCAACAGCACGTGTGTTACAAACAGAATTTCTCCCGAGTCGCCATTAACCATGTGACTGGTATATACGCGCGGTCATTCAATAATCCTGCCAGCCACCTACAGGCCCGACTCAGTCATCAAATGCTGCTGTACACACATGCAATGATGCACTGCACAGTACATCAGGACTTTCACAGAACCACACTTTACTCCCTTTCTGCACAAGGACATAATTAAAAGAGTGATCCATTCCTAATGTGCCACACAGGGCTATACTAAAACTTAGCGAAAAACACAAATTGTTCCAGGTAAGCACCACTGAGCTACGTAGCTCTTTTTCAGAAGCGACCTCGCCACAAATGTATATCAAGGATGTGGTTTATTGCGTGGAAATCTATAGCAGCCGAATACTCTAAATTAATGTTGATTCTAAATGTGGAGGGGAAAAAACCAAAGGACCTGGAGTAAAATCCACATGACCACAGGGAGAAAATACAAACTCCAAATATACAGTAGGCGTCAGGGTTGAGATCGAACCCACGGCCTCCTGTATACTGGGCGAGATAATTAACATCTCCTAGCCACCGTGATAATGATGAGAGAGAGAGACCCACAAACTCCAAATGTACAGCATGTGTCAGGCTTGGGATCGAACCAACAAACTTCTACATACCAAGCGAGGTAGTTAACATCTCGCTGGTGGGCAAGGAGGCAGTGCTACTAAACCCATTGCTGTACCAAACCTCTGTAGTCCGAGGTCTAGACCACCCACTTTCACCAACCGGCACGACCAGCGTGACAAAGTGTGGGCAAGCAACCCCACAAACCCCACAGCTAGGGGATTTCCTCATCCTAGAGTCCACTGACGTGGGCCTGTGTGTGTACAAATTGCAAAGTTATCCCGTGCGTGAATGTCTCATAACAGCCGCGTTGCTGTCTTACAGGTGGCGTTGAGACCTGGGTTGTAGCCGTTGCCATCGTAGTGCCGCTGATGGCGTTGGTGGCAGCGGTGGGTGCCGTTTACTACTTCTGCTTCCACAAGAAAGGGAAGACATTCAGGTGCGTAGGTTACTTGCTGTCGGAACTTGTTATACGGGTGTACCTCGACGTACGCTTGGGTTACGTTCTTGAACATTTGAACGTAAAGCTAAATATATAGTGTACAGTGAGTCTTGTTTATAAAGGACTGGTGGTGGTGATAGATGTGTTTCTGAAAAGTGCCGCGTTAATAGAAACACTATTTACACCCATAAATAACGTAGCGTTGATAAAGTCCGGTGAGATACGATTGTACACTACTTCTACACACCATGCAGTGAGATGATGGGACAAATAACTGAGGGTATGCTACTACCCGTGTTGCTATATCATTCCACTGTATCATTCCACTGTATCATACATAATGAAAATGTCGCCCTTAAAATGTAACCATCAGAGCTGTGATATTCCACAACTAAGTTTAGATATTAACAATTCGGTCATGTTAACAGTCTTAACGCTGCAAGCGTGAATACAAAAAATTATCCTATCGCCGTCTTCTTCATCATCATTCGCATGGCATTTTTTTTAAATGAGCAGGCTACAATTGTTTAATGTCGTACACCATTCCATGGCATCCAGGGTGGTGTTCTATTGGCCAGTCACTAGCGATATGTCTGATGATTTGCACCTCACGGCATTTTCTTCAGTTACGAGCCAGTGTTTTATAGTTCTGTGACATTAATCGGAGTAAAATGCGTCAATGAAAATGTACGCTGTAGAGGTAACTCTCGATTTTACGAACGTTCACTTCACGACACTTTTTCGTTCGCGCAATTGACGATTTGTGGACGCTTTTCGATTCGTGAAGTCGCATTTGCGCGCGAGCGAAATCTCACTGCGGCCACGCGCACCGCCGTGAGATCGTCAAACAAGAAGGCACCCGGGAGGCTGCGTTACCCATCAGGGACGGTGTCCCTGCGGCAGCGGCGGCGGCAGTAATAACGCCTCCACAACGCCTCTCCCTCCGGTCATTCCAATACGCTGCAGGATCTTTTGTCGACTTAGGTTAATAACTGTAGTTTTACATGAATTATTAAACAATCGTTTTTATGTTTATGTTCTTTATGATTATTATTTTACACGGTGAAGAGTGTTACAGGTGGTGTATATTTTTAGAGTAGAGTTGGAATGACTGTCCTGAACACATCCCTCATTTTCTTTTAATTAAATTAATGGGAGTTAGCCGTTTATAATTTACGGAATTCTGTTATATGGCGAGTTTTTTTGAAGAACCGCATCCCTCTTTGCAAATCGAGTGATACGCCCTCTACGTACATCGTGGTGACATTTCTCCTTTCACAATCTCTGCAGGAGAAAGAGTAAAGGTGAAAATTACCAGCAGAGGACTGCGGATGAAACCGTGAGTGGTTGATAAGCGACACACAGTGACACGGATCTACACCACAAATACCTCTCTTTATGAACCACACAATCCGTTGCTGATCTCATCAATGAGCATAGATAAGTACAACAAAGCTTTATTTTACAAAAGCAGATTGCATCCGTTGCATCGAAGTCAATCAATAATGTTTTATTTTTCAAACTATGTTTTCCTTTTAATGCTCACCCCTCTAACCCCACGCACCATTCCTACTCTCAGGAGCAGCAGCAACATCAGCAGCAGGACGACCATCATCAGTACGAATATATTGACGGGAAATTCCCATCCCACAATCTGGAGTTACAACAGCCACCCTCTGGCCGTGCCGAATTCTACAATGTGCATGCAGAAATCACTTCCAAATGGTATGTCCAAGCATTCCAAACAGTGTTATGTCGATTGAAATATCAGACTTTTATCTATGATAGAGGTTTTTTGGGGTTATATTGCGTAAATATAAACGTGTTGTTAAACCCGCCACCACCGACACAGCCAATTACGTTTTCTGTTTTTAAGAGGCGCAGTAGACCCAACAAAAAGGGACTTCTGAGTGCAGTACGAATTAAAAAAAATCTCTAAGTTTATCTTAACGTATGGCAAATTTAGTAGGTTATTAGCATAGGCGGAGTATGACTTCTATATTTTTGGGGGAAGGGCGGACAGGGTTTTGCGTTGTCCTTCACATTAGGAATTGCGGCTGCATGTAATTATTTTTTTTATCTTAATTGTAAACTACTGAAAACAAATGTATAAAGGTGTCCAGTTTGGGGTGGAGGGTGGCATTGCCCCACCCCCCCCGGGCCCCCCCCTGGCCCCCCCCAAAATCTGGGCATGGTTTTATCTAAAAGGGAAATAATCTCAGCGATTAGGAGCAGTTTCTTCGGGCAAGGGAGCCTTCCAATTCTTGAGGGTTCACAAAAGGAGCAAAGCATGGGCGCTTCGCATAGTCGGAATTTTTTTTTTAACTTACAGTATTTTCATTGTTTAAGTTGAATGTAGTGTATAATGTACCAAATATAATATTTGACATTGAAATCAAGCAAAACTACCTTTTTTGTCATGCTGATGGCCAGACTGGTTCAGGCCTTTGGAGTGGTTTTGCTGGGTTCGCCGGATCGACCTCAGGACCGCCGGATAATGTTGGAAGCTGGATAATCGATGATCAATTACTTCAAGTTATTCCATTTTTGTGCATTAATCTTTGAATTTTTTTTCATATAAACTCTTTTAGGAACCACAGAAAAAATCTGGATGAGAAAAACCTGAATTCTACTGAATCGGTGGGTGAATTGATAAGCTAATATTACTACCTGCCTCGGCTGAGCAATGTGATATCGTGTGTGTGTGCCTTTGTATATAGAGTAGACTCTCGATTATCCGCATGTGGTTTATCCGATTTGCGGATTAACCGCGCACCTTAGATTTTGACATAAATTAATAACTAATGTATGTTCCATGAATACCTAAATTAATAATAATAAAAAAAACAGTTTTACATTGTCATTCTTGGAAATGTTTATTACATGTTACGTGCTGAAATAGATAAAAAATATCTGCTCTGGTTAATCCGAAATCCATGTAATCGCACCAACACTACAGTAGTTGCATACCTTTACAACAGTGGGCGGAGTTTGATTGATATTGATTGGCGTGGTTCTGCTGCCACTTAGTGGGTCGAGTCTTCTGCTGGGCGGGAGCAGGAAAGTGTTATGACTGAGCACGCGCTCAGTCATTCCTTCTAAATTGAAAAAGTATTTTCTTAACCTTACCTATATTAGTGTATTTTAGCATACAGATCCGCGGAAAATTGTATATATTTTTTGGATTAACCGCGATTTTGAATTATCGGTGGCCATCTACTGAACACACACCTATAGTGTGGCAGTTAGCGTGCTACGCTACGAACCCGGCCATTCGATCCCCGCTCGCGGAGAACACCGGTAACGATTATCTGTACCAGTCCTTAGCCTCCTCTAGGTTGACTCGGCGTCAAATGAGTACCTGGTGCAGGGGTGTGTGAACATCACCACTAGTGAGTAAAAGGCGGCCGACTGTGGTGCTGGCCACCCATCTGCTCGTGTGCTGTGCTGGCCTTTATAGGTGCTACTCACTAACAGCACTTTCCACAACAATCTGTGAAGCCCACACAGGGGGAATCTTTGTCCTTATACATGCATAAAAATGCCCTGCTTAGTAATCATAGACTGCCATGGAGAGAGCTGTAAAGTGAGCATCTATTTGGGATGAGGTGCAGTGGTGGTCAGCACAACAATCAGCTCCCCAGTGGTAACATTGAAATATGCACAATTTTTTTTATGGCAGTGTTGACCTAGGGGAGGTCCAGCACAGTTTCAGATTTCACCGCGAACAATTTAACCATGGCCAAACAGATTGCAGTACTGCAAACCATTTGCACCACCGGCACAGACACACACGGAGAAAATAATAATCCACTCGTAATATTTGTGTAATTTGTACTGACATTCAACATCTAATTGCGTGCGTTTTGCCACCGAATATCTACCCCATTGCAGAACCCACAAAACCAAGAAGGCGTTCACTACCAGGTAAGCCTCACGCTCAATTGGCGACGCTAAGTAAGGATGCCTTCGTTTAATATTCTTTCGTTCGTGTCTCAATCCGTTTGTCCTGGCGAGGGTCCCGTAGGCAGCATGTTAAGTAAGGTTGGTCCAGACCTCCCTTTCCCTGGCGACAGACTCTAGCACTACATTACTATACACTAATACACTACACTATACAATACTATACACTACACTACTACACAATGCCATACACTACTCCACTATACACTACTATACATTACTATACACTACTACACTATACACTAACATACACGACTACACTACTATACATTACAAATTATTACTACACTATACACTACTATACACAGCATCTAGCTCTTCCTGGATAATTTCCAGGTGTTCCCAGGCCAGCCGAGCGACATAATCTCGCCAGAATGTCCTGAGCCGGTCTCGGGGTTGTTGCCGAGTGAATACACTATGTAACACGATTTTTGTCCCTGGGTAGTAAGTGTTAATTTCTTAACTGCTTATGCCTAAAAAGTATAGAAAATGGCTATTATTCTCCACAAATTTTGCTTTTGTGTGGAATAATAGCCATAGTTCAGGACAAACCAATGGGAAAGAGTAGTACCATGCCACGCACATTTGAGCTGGGAGAAAATGGGACTTGATTTAAGTATGAAATTGTACATTATACCTATAGCGATGAACTCAAATGAATCAACAAAAAATTAATTTTCTTTGCTTTTCATTTCACAGCCTCTGAAGTCGTCAACAGAGAAAACTTACGATAAATTAAACCATCCCACATACGAGAATGTATGAGACTGAGCACTTTCAGCACATTGCAACTAAAACGACACGGTTAAAACCAATGTACACGACTTTCATTAGAAGTTACATTTATTCGGGAATTGTGACGTGCACACGAAATAAGCACTTTGGAGGTGGAGTTGGTGGATACGGTAGGATCGTGTTCGGTGATGGTTCTATCTTTACGTCGTCCAAAGTGAGGTGTGGGAGGGCAATTTAAATAAAAACACGAAAAGCAGTTCTAAAGAAATGAGTTTTAAATCTAGGCTTATCCGTGTGGACTTTGGGCATGGATCTTCTTGTGTACGCGGTGGGTTTATTCTGGCTCTCCAATTTATTGCCCATATCATGAAAATAACAGAAAATTGACTCAATAAATTTGCCAAACATCTCAAGCAGAACTATGCGAGCTTCATTTGTAAGCAGGTTTGAGATGCAGGTAGAGCAGCACAGTGCATGTTACAACTTCAATGACTCTCAGACAACACGAACTGTAGAGGGTTGCTTTATTTCTCTTCATGCCGATAACTTGGTCAGGGATGACACGCATATAACTTGGGCCAGGGGTGGCACGCAAGTGGCGACGACGTGAAGACAGCAACGACAGCGACGACACGAAGACAGCGTAGACGCGAAGAAAGTGACGAGAGTGATGATGGGAAGACAGCGACAATGCGAAAACAGCGACGGCGTGAAGACAGTCGACCCCGATCCCACGGCAGCCCCGAACCTCGCCTATCTCCCTGTTTTATCCAAGGCGTGGCCCTCACTCTGCCCTCGGCCACGCCCCCATTCTCGAACTCTCTAGAACTTCCCAGATGGTTCCCTTCTTCTCATAACTCCCCTCTGTTAATATTCACCCCTGTAATTACTCCCCGTAACCGTTGGGCCACGCACTGTCCCCCTACCCGCACTGTCTCTACACACGCACTTTCCAAACACGCATTGTCTCTACACATGCAGTATCTCTACACAACCAATAATGCATTCCATCCCAAAAAGACAAGAGCTTCTACAGAACTTGCTGAATCAATTTAAATGGACATGGCCATCCATCAGTCAGTCCCCCCACTATGTCTCTCGAGCCAGCTAAACGAACCCAGAAAGCACGGCTGCAAAACACATGTTCCTGACATCGGGTGCGATGGCAAAGTCATCGCGAGTGAGAGGCAACATCACAATGACACGGGTATGAGCCAATCGGGAGGCTCGAATATCCCGCCCAATCAGGAGGAGGGAGGTTTTTTTTAAGTGTGTCAGCAGGGCTACGTGCTGACAACAGAGGTCTCACTCCGAATCAGTCGAGCGGCATTATCTTTTCATCGGTTGCGTAACGCTGTGTGGAAGCTACCTGGTCTGTAGCTCTGCACGAAGCTTCAGGTTTCCTCGGCTACGGTCATTCCCTCCCTTCTCTATGCTTGTGAAACATTTAGGCTGGCCTGCCTACGATCCATCTTGGGTTTAACCAGGCTGGATTGTGTGAGGAGCTTACATATCCTTGAAAGATCTGGACAAATTCCCATCAGTCGGCTCTTCCGGCAGGCAAGGCTGTGTTGGCTGGGCAATGTAGCTCGCATGCCCAGCCACCGCATGCCTTAACAACTTTTGTTCGGCCAGATCGAGGGGGATAAACGGGCACGGCATGGGCTAGAGAAGAGATGGAGTGATGTGGTACAGGAGGATGTGGAGCTGAGTGGACTTGCCGATGACTGGTACTAGCAGTGTCAAGACTGGCCTCTGTGGAGGGCTCGTGAAGGACGCTACTGGGCAGTTGGAGGCAGTCGCCCTCCAACAACAACCAGGGGGGAAGGAGCGATGCTCACAACGACGAGCGGAGCGCCGGGTGGATAAAGCACAGCAAGTTGGTACAGTAGGGGGCACAGGTGGTGCATCAGCCAGTCATCTCAGTCAGTCGACCTGTGGCACCTGGGTCTGCCCCGTGACCTCCTGCCAGCGGGCGTTCGACACTTCACGTGGCCTCAACGTGCACGTAGCCTGGCGAATAGCGGTTGTTGTTGTGTTGACGAGGGAACAGAGTGGGAGAAGAGTTTTTGTCGCGTCTCGATCAACAATACTTTTTTTAAACATTATCGTCACTGCGGGGACCACTCAACGTCGGACAGACGGTGAGCTGTGTTAATCTGCCGAGGCGTTTCTGTCGCGAGGGTAGACTGAACTTGTTTTCAGCAATTCTGATTGGTTGAGAACGAGGTACGCCGATATTTGGGTTCCCTTTCATTCTGGATCTGCGAGGCATGGGCGTGCAGGATGAATAAAAACATACTTTTAAAAAACCTACTGAAGATATGTGTGCATATTTGCTGGTGCGTGCCGCATGGAGATTCTCCATTATTGGGTTTAAAAAAATAGATATTAACTTGCGATTAATTTAATTCGTTGCTCTAATCAGTGTTGGTGTGCTGAGACATCAGTTGCGCGCGTGGAGAATGAATCGGTCGTGTGATTACACAACACAGTCAACGGGTGTGCTGCGTGTAGATCCTTCATTGCTGTGTAATTACCGAGAATTGAGGAGGGTGGGGAAAGAGACGAGACAGGAAAACCAGTGAGACGCAGTTCCGGCGGAGGGAGGGCAGTCCGGATGTGTGGGGTGGGGGAGAGAGAGGGCGGGAGGGAGTGGAAGACATATACGTGAGGAAGGACAGCGAGGGAGACAACGGTCAAGGAGGACAGCGAGGGAGACGGATCGAGTGTCGAGGAGGAGAGTGAGGGATTGGGGAATGGAATTGTGGTTGTTGAAACAGAGCGAGACAGAGGTTGCTTTATTTTCGTTATTTTTGATTGATAAAAGTTAGTTGTTATTAACATAGATGCACACGAGAGACAAAAAGGATCCGCGTGGCTGTATTTGGTTATTTTATTGAGAGAGAAGTTGGACGACCATCTGTGATCTATTCCGGCCTTCATGAGTGCTCGCTCGCAGCACTTGCCCCAACAGACTGTTAAGGCTATACGGGGGATATTTGTTGTACACGGGTATGTGTGCTGGTGTATACATACACACGTGTGTACTGGTGTGTACACACGGGTGTGTGTGTGTGTGCTGGTGTATACACACGTGTGTACTGTTGTGTGTGCACACAGCTTTTGTTAGACCAGATAGAGGGGTTAAACGGGCGTGACACGGGCTAGAGAAGGGATGGAATTATGTGGTTATGAGAGGATATGGAGCTGAATGGACATGCCAATGCCCATCCACTCCTGAGTGGTGGACAGGTGAACAGAACCACCGTCCACAGTAAGACTCCAGGTGGTTGCGCTCGCAAGCCAGCAATCTGCCGTCACCAACAATCCTGGCCCCAAGACGACGCTTGCTTACACGGCGCACAGGTGAGCAGAGCAGGAGCCCATTGTAGAACTCACAGTTGATCGCGCTTTCGAGCCAAGACAATGCTTGCTGGGATAACACACTGGTGAGCAGACCAGCTGTCAACATGTTATAAAGGATGTTGACAACACCCAGCTTGGTCTCCGTTTCTCTTTTATTCTTGTTATGCCGCTCACACTCCGCCGATCCCGACAGTGGACCGGCTGTTCCGCTTGCGCGTCCCGCGCGCCCTTTCCGTCAGTCGCACTCCCTTCTGCTCCCGCACACCGTTGGCTGACGGTGTGCTTGGAGTCGTCTCCAGCCACGTGGCTGATGGCGCAGGATGTGTCCCACGACCCAACGTGGTCCCACTCCGAGACTAAGCCAACTGATCACGAGTCTCTTCCGGATCCCCCTTATATCCCCCTCACACGTCATCCTGTCTCCACCTTCCACCACGCCCTTTCCGAACCATCCAGATTACGCCCTTCGCTTCGCGCCCCTCCGGCTCCGCCCTTAGGCTCCGCCCCTGATCTTCTGGGCATCCGAATGGACTGGAGGTGGGCGGCGAAACCTCGCTTACGCTCGCATTACAAAAATCGAACCACAGTCGATCGTGTTCACAGGTCAACAAGTTGTCGTCACCACCACTCCCGGCTCCAACTTCCGACTGTCCAAGATGGTCGTCTCATCCAAAAATGACAGCGAAAATGTACCTCCACAACAAAATGGCCGCCTCATCAATACACCTTGGCGCACCACGGCCATTACGCGATTTGAATATCTGACACCCTACGCTCCTTATTTTCCACCTGACACTTTGCTCCGCCCCCAAAATGTTCTTCTGTCACTACTTCGCTTATACCAGGCCCCTATAGTCCTCACTACAGCAAACCCAAATGTTTAACTCGTAATCTCAATGCCGCACGGTCGCCCACACGTCCCTCGCTTCTCCCGCTCGACTCTCCCCTGTCACCTGATTCCCTTTACTCAAGCTCCACCCACTCCAGTTAATCTGAACCCCTCACTGATCAAGAGACACCCTGCTCTCAAAACTATCCCTCTCTGACTGTCACAGTGGCAATGTTAATTTTGTGAATCGAAATCACAAATTTAAATACTCATTATTGAAGAGGGTTTTGATTTTATTTTAAATACGAGTCGACAATGAAGATGATGAGCGGGTAAAAACATAATCAGGAATGATGGACCCATCACGAACGACTGCTGCCCTCCAGGGACCCAACCAAGTGTGATGGACACCCAACGAATTTGCAGGGTCTTCAATGGAGACGCAGACTGATGTGGTTTGTCTCGTTTGTAGAGATTGCAGCGTGCTGAGGAATATGCATTTCCATACATATGTATGTAGGAGTATATCAAACCATATTTTAAAAAATGAGTTCACCAATTGGGCTTACCTGCTAATATTGTGATGTGATTGGGAGAATTGCATGCCTCTCACACCAGCATTTGCTGTTGTGGCGTGATGTTAACTATCTCATCTAGTATACAGGAGATAGTGGGTTCAATCCCGACCCTGACGCCTATTGTATATTTGGAGTATGCGTGTCTCTCTTTCCCTCTCTTTTGTCAAGTGGAATTTTCTCTGGGCCCTCCGGTTTTTCCTTCCGCATTGAGAATGAACATGCGTTTAGAATATTTGGCTGCTATAAATTTCAACATCAGCCATTTTGTTGAGCTATCATGTGGCCAGATCGCTTCTGGAAAAAGAGCTCTATAGCTCAGTGACAAAATAAAAGTTTAGTTTAATGGGTGGTCGCTGACAGCACTGCTTATTTAATAACTAAGAGTATGACTAAACATTTGATTGCTTTAGGACAAATGATGAAATCACCTGCCTTTGTCATCGCACCTTCACCACCGGTTCCCCACCTTACCTCGCTTCACCACTCTCGCCTTGCAGTGAAGCTCACGGTAGAGCCCTGCACAGCAGCGTCACTCAAAATCTGCATCAGGACACCGAGGTCTCGAACTGCACAGCCTCTCGTCGGTTCTCTGCTGTTGCCCCCTCGGTGTGGAACTCTATCCCTTGTCAAGCTCAGGGCTTTCGAACACCCCTGAGCTTGGCTCAGCGCCTCTGAGTTGTTGACTTGTCTGCAAAATCTGGCGCGTTAAAAATGCCATTATTAGCCAGCTAGACTGAGATAATGACTACATTAAATCAAATTACTTCGGCCACGATTAATAATCCAGAGCTTGCAGTCTACGAAGATGAAATAAAAAAACGTGCCAATGCAAAACCATACTTTGCCTGTGATGAATCGCACGTGTAAATTGAGCTCTCGGGGAAACACGTTGCAGTACAAAGGTGCCAAGTTAACCGTTTTGTTCTGCATCTTGTTGGTGCATGCCACGTGTTCAGTGTGGCTTTTCCTCGAATAGTGACGCGTCTTGTAGGTCACGGTTTACTCCAGGCATAGTAACGGCGGTGCACGTGATGCAATAGCGGCTCAAGGATTGGACTTGAAGTCACAGCAAGTGTATTTTACAAAACATCGCGTTGGAGGGCCCCTATTCCATAGCTGTGGGCGGTTACACATATACGATAGACTCGATTACCCGCGTGCGGTTGATCCAATTTGCCGATTAACCGCGCACCTGAGATTTTGACGTAAATCAATAAGCAATGAATTTTCCCTTATGGCCAAATTAATAATGTAAAAACAGTTAACCACTACGGGGCATGATATAACATGTAAATCACGTCCAATTCTACACACCTGTTACGCAAGTGACACCTTTGTCTCTGGTTTCAGCAGCAGCATTAGCAGCACTCTCATCCAACACTTTATCCTTGTTGAGTGTCGAGTTGGCTCTGGTTGAGGCGATCTGCTGATTTTGGTCTACCGCATTATGATTCCAAAGACCAGGCGTTCTATGGGAGCCAGATATTTTTTTCGTGGAATTCCTTTTCTCCTTGACCCATGACGGAATATAAAGGCGTTAAACTTTTATAATTGTGCCTTAAAAACGCACGTGTTTTTACAAAAAGGCTTTCCATAATTTTAGAGTGAAGTGCTTTGAAAAGCCGAGTTTATTAAGGTTATTTAGAGGCCAGGCCATTCCAGTCTCAACCTTGAAACACAGTCGCCTCACACACAAAATGGCCGCTCTCTGCCAGGATGGCGGACTCCTCATGGCCTCATCCATCCGATGGCTTGTCACCAGAATCCACTGTCTCAGCCTCGCTGTGCGCTGCGTTGCACCACTTTCCGAGTAGATAACCTCGCATTCAATAAACCTTCAGAGCCAGGGTCAACATCCGACTCCAAACGTATTTAATGAATTGAACGAGGTAAAACTGTTGGAAAAACACAGCATCTGTTAATACTTGGAATATCAATACAATTAACACTGCAGCATCATAACATTGTCTTAGATAACATTAAACTCCACATTAGGTCCTGGATGGACCAGACACCTACATTAGCACTGAATAGCTCTACAAGAGAATAAGCTACTCTGTTGAATAAGGGCACATTGTGTAATCACCATACTGCAGCCTAAATGTACAGCGCTTCACAAAACACTGAACTGTGGATGAGATGCTTCTTCATCCTTGCTCTCAAGATCGGATTAAAGTTATATGGGTACAAGTCTGACTCGACTTATTCAATTACAAGTAACATTCACTATGATGCAAGTGGCAGGCTTCGTTGTTATATATTATCAGAGTATGTTTTTTTGTTTGCATTCTGACCAAGTATTGTGGTTAATGCAGACATGATTCCTTGTAAAAGGTTTCAGTTTGGTGTTTTAACAACTTAACACTTGTTTTGTTGCCAGATAAAAGGGGGAAAAAATTATCATATTTTGGTACTGGCAAAGGAGGTCCCATGACGTTCAACCTTATTTGGAGATTGTAAAAAACACTAGACAAAAGACAGATGGATCTCGAATACAAATCACAACCCTGGTGGTGACAATACATCGAATCGCTTAGCGTGCTGAACTTCTCCGGCCGTATTTTTATGACCAACCCCAATAGGCCAGCGCATCTCTTGAGCGATGTTTTCCGTGTCTCCCTGGTTACTGAGTGACCAGTGTTTATCGATTAAGGAGACGCGTGGTTAATTACACAGTCCCAAGTCCACGGCGCTGCCATGAGACCGAGTGAGCTCGGGTGGTTTGTGTCGTGAAAACCAGTCGACCTCCAGGCAGGCCGGATGAGTGGAAATTCAAGAACTTGGTGCTGCCCGTGTGAAATATGAAGGGTCCGTTTCGGCTGTTGGTGTTTTACGGTAAGCCTGCTTTGATACACTCACTACTCCATAGGATTTTCATTTCGCGTGGCTCTACAGTTTAGGCCCTCCAACAGATATCGTTCATTGTTTTAGTGAACTTATTGTACTGGAGTGATGGGGCTGTTTCAGTGCAGCTCCCGAACTTTGGAACGGTTTGCTTTTGCTAGTAAGACAATCAGAGTCGTAAAATATATTTGTATATATTTAAGTCTGTCTTGAAATCTCACCTCTTTCAACTCGCCTGTACTCTCCTGCCTAGTCCTGGCCGTTTACCCTGCACGTTCTATTTATTTTCTGCTTTCCATACACGGCAGTGACGCATTGTGATTTATGGATTAAATGCGCCACTTTACAAATGTATATGATTATTACTTAGCTTTTCTAAAATAGATCCCGACCCCAACTTTGTCACCTTCTTTACCGAGTTTTTATTTAAAAACTTAATTCTGTTGTTCACATCCCATTGGCATTGTAGTGTCTATGTTATAACGTGTGTACCTGGTTAATCTATTTAAGTTGGATTGTTACATCTCTGGACCGTGACAGATGGTGGTGTCTTGGGGAGTCGTTCATCCAGAAGTGGATTTATCATATCTGATTACGTTAAGATTGCATTGACTGACAATTACTGTGATGGAGCTGTATAATCACAGAACAGTCCGTTCTCCTATAACGTGTGTTGTTTCATAACGACAATTAGATATAACGCGATTCATGTATTCGGGAACACATTTTTAATAACACAGATGCGAATTGGATATCACCCTATTGAGTGAATGGAACTACGTCGCATGAGTAGGAATAAGCGGTCGTGCGGCTCCCTCGGCGTAGCATCACACACGGTGGGATGCTGCTGGATGCTTCTAGATGCTACCCACGCGCCTCAATCTTTGTTCAGCCTGTGTACGCATCTCACGTGTCATCGCGGACTGTGCTTTACCCCCATATTACATATTATAGCGCGATTTTACCATAACACCGTGTTCTCGAGGAACGCAACTACTACTGCGTTATAGAACACGACTGTATTAGATCACACAGATATCACCCTAGGTGCTAACTCCAACCCCCCCTCCCCCCCGTAGATTACGAGGTGGATAGTCGCTGTGTAAAGGATCTTGGTTTATGACCCAGCTTTACATATTCTTAAGTGTCGTCCACTCGTAATGTGCGGTGGGGCTCATCTTCTGGTTCTCTCGTTGGTGCCGCATGAAGCCAAAACTCCCATTAATTAGCATTGACCAACATCCCAAAGCGGTGGTGGTGGCTATGCACGTGCAATCAAGCACTGTGGAGGGGGCGGGGGTTGGTGGATCGCAGAAATGTTGTGATGTGAAATTCACTACCCATGGGTGTCGAGCCGACATACCCTGGCTCACTAGAAACTAAATTAAACTCCGAAACTAATTTAATTGTACTATACCAGGGCACACTCAGCGATTTTTCAGAAGCGACCTGTATGTTGAACTTCTTGTATTCAATGTTGAACTTCTTTCGCACTGTACGTAACCAACCGTGCTAATTGGAGTTGCAGGGGAAGGACAACAAACTAAAAACAAACAGCAGTAATAAAGAAATTAGTTTTCCATTTAGATTTAAAAGTGCATAGCTCCAGTGGCTTCCTAATATTGGAAGAGCGTTCCAGATGGCTACAGAAGTGTATCTGGAATCATGTGATGCGATGTGCTTACTGGGAAAAGGGACAACATTACCATGTGTGTAGGAGTTCACATACAACCTGTCTCTCGATTCACCGCTGGATGAGGCTCTACCTACGCCATGTGGGTTCTGATGGTTATTTGATCATACTTCACCACGCTGGTCAGTACGGGTTGGTGAACGTGGGGGGGAGTCCAAGACAACAATGGATTTGCTGCACTGCCCTCTGCTAACCACTGCCTACAACAACAAATTGTTACGCATGGTAAAACTAGAAACTTTTATTTTACCAGGTAAGGCCCACTGAGCTATGTAGCTCTTTTTGAGAAGTGACCTGGCCACAAATGATAGCTCAATTAAATGGCTAATCAAGTAGACATTTATTGCAGGCAAATACTCTAAACGTTTGTTGATTCCAAATGTGAAGGGATATACTAGAGGACCCAGAGGTAAAATCCATGCGACCACGGGGGGAGAGAGAGAGAACATGCCAACTCCAAATATACAGCAGGCGTCAGGGTCGGGATCAAACCCATGATCTCCTGTATACCAGGCGAGGTAGTTAACATCTCGCTACCGCGACGTCCACGATGGCGAGATGGTCATAACCCATCCAGGCTCTAACCGGCTTGGCTTTCATGATCTTATAGGGGTATAGGAGCTCATTATAGCGTTCTAGTCATACTAGCAATGATATATCATAGTGTAACTTTTAAAAATACAATGCAGTATGAAGGAAAGTTGAATTAAGGTATAAGTGTGGTCATGTCTGTGAAGCAATATTAAGCAGATATTACAAATGGCCAGGATTACAAAGTAGAATCGTAATTTGTTTCACCCACATACTACTCTTAAACCTAAACAAATATACGATTGTTTTACCATACGGGCATTGGATGATACGCAATTAAAACATTTCAACCAAACAAAGCAAAGATGTAAAAGTTACTTATTGTGGGTCTGAAGACAACAGTATGATGGACTGGTCTCTAATGGGGTTTCTAGATAACAATTACAGACTGCTGTGTACTTCACAACCCTTTACAAATAGACTGCGCTTTCTCCGTTCTATCCCTGCAGGTCTGGTGACATTGGGAACCTCCCAAGTGGATGTGGATCAGTTTGTGAATGTGAACCGTGGGCAAGAGGTCACCCTGAGATGCATCTACACGGGGACACACATACTTGGGAGTATAACCTGGCGGAAAGTAATCGGAGACTCCTCAGTGAGAATTGCGGTTGCCTTTTCCAGCGGTTACAGAATTGACAATAACACCGACTTCTACGGGCGACTCACCTTCACAAACTTCACCTCTGAACTGAGGAACGGATCCATCCGCATTGAAGACCTCCGTCTCGGGGACGAGGGAGACTTCACCTGCATCTTTGCCTCTTTTGATGACGAAGCTCATGCAACAATCAACCTCACTGTGAACGGTGAGGCAGTTTTTTAATGCGACAAAACGTGAACCCGGTACAATGCACTAACGAATATTGGAGGGGGGATATAAAATCCGCGAGAATGTCAATTCAGCGCAACGGGACTGTACGTAGGGGGGAGGGTATTGGGCCGGCAGCCCCAGCCAAGTGGAGACCCCACGTAGGGAGGCCGGGGGGGGGGGGATAACTAACATACTAAGGGGAGACCAGGGACAGAGGGAAGGAAAGGGAGTTTCGTTTTTCAACCATACTTCACTACGGAGCAGTTCCATATTTTTAAACAATGACTCCGTTTACTACAAGCGTATTTGTATCTCCAAGGAAGAAAAGCTCCGTGAAAAGTACCCTTGTTGTTACGACGCTGTTCTAAACAAACCCTTTATAAAGTCAGTCTCACCCAGCTGACACGAGCATGACGGTGGTTACCGGTAATAGGACCTAAGGGATGTGGGCTATCGCCCCTCCCCATCCCCCATTCGAACCCAAGGAACCAGTACAAGGCAGTCCTTGCATAACGCGTGGTGGTGTTCACACGACGCATTGCCGCCATCGCATGGCTTATCATTCAGGAACACTTTTCGCACATCGCGAAACGCGCGCCATCGCAACCTCACCTTAGGAAGTTTGCAGATCCGCCTCTACATGGTACCCGAAAACACCAGTGAACATATTGCACATTTCTCTGCTGTGGAACCAGTTTCTCCAGAGGTGACCATTGTTGACCTCGGAAAAAGTGGTACCTATACACCAAGCCCACCTTGGCACACCCGCACACGATCTGGATGGTCTCTCGGACAATTCTCTCCCTTGACTACCACTCCACCGTTCATCTCGGATTGTTACATCGCAAGATCGTGAGAGCGGATTGACCATGACTAATAATGATGATGATGACTTCAAGGCCAGAGCTAATGTGAGTTTCAGTCTACCTCCAAACACTTTTTAAACTCACAACCTTTCAATTGTGAGTAATAATTTAGTACAAGGCAACCAGGTTAAATAAAATATATGGATGAAATGTTATATAGAATCAGCCGCGCCAAACATCACCTTCAATCATGTTTGTGGCCCCCCCCCCCCCCCACAATTGTATCTCAATTGTGCGATCAGTATCATGAGATGAAGAATCAGTTTGAATCTCCCACAGTTAACCATTTCCCATTCCGAGATATCTGAAAGTTGCAGGGTGGGGTCCCGTTCACCACTGAATCTCGGAACGCGCAAGCGGTTCAGTGTTCATTTTACTTACAGAGGAATAGTGCCGTTTTTTTAAAACATTGTACTCACTGCAGAGAACCGCATGAAAAATGGTGCCAAACTATGCCACACGCCCTCCCGAATGGCATTGTGGGAGCCTCAGTACTGATAAAGTTATTTTATTTTAGTTTTTCTTCCGATTTTGTACATATACGTCATGAGAATGGAATCCTTCCATGATGACCTACACGCACTCCATCAGAAATGAAAAAGGTCGTGTGTCCTTTCTTGTTAGAGAACGGCCCACGGAAGCACATAAAAGAGCTACCTCTGAGATCCCTTTTAGTAACTTCTGCTCCACAAAGTAGAGGCCAGCACTTAACTGCTATTTAACCATCTCTGTGTTTCTGTGTCTCTGTGCCCCAGTTCCCCCGAACGTCTTCCTCGAGTTGAACCCATCCCAGCTGGTCGACGGCACGGGGCTGGTGACCGTGGCCACATGCATCGCTCAAAAAGGAAAACCCGCAGCCTCCATCACCTGGAGTGGCCTCCATCAGGGCAGCTCCAATGAGACGACCACGAAGGAGGAGCTGGACAGTACGGTGACGGTGAGGAGCCGCTACTGGCTGGAGCCCACGTACGAGAGCCACGGGCAGACGCTCACCTGCAGAGTGGAGCACCCGGCCCTCGAGTCTCCAGTGGAGTACTCTACCACCCTGAACATCCACGGTGAGTAGTGGACATGATAAAAAAAGTCAGAAAGTCCGGTTGTCGCGATGTTCTGAATGAGCTTGGATTTCATAATAAGCTTGGATTTCATAATAAACGTACAATTTTGAGTACTCAAAAATTGTAAATGTTGTGGTTTCACGCTTCAACACACCGGTGAGCTAAAGTAATAAACTGTTTGTCTTTTGTCAACGTGACACTTTTTTTTCTGATTGGCCGTGTCGGGTGGTGGAGGGTTATGACACATTTATAAATAACGCGATCTAACCCAAAAACTTTATTATTAATAATATTGGTCGCGAAAGCCTACGTGTTAAACTTAGCTTGGATTGGTGGTCGTCTCCATTAGCAGCCATGAGTTCATTCTAAACAATCCACGTTGTTAATATAGATTGAAAACTAATTTCTTTAGAACTGCTTTTGTGTTTAGTTTGTTGTCTTTCCCTCGCACCTCCAATTATCACGGTTGGCTACATATGGTGCGAAAGACGTTCAACTTACATGAATACATCGTGCAAGAGTAACAATGCCCATTATTTACCCAGAAAAGTCTCTTTCATTCTTAGGCGTCTGTTTAGGGAGGGTCCTGTGCAGGGATGTTTGTCCATTTCCCGTAGTGAGTGTTTGTATTTGTGTGGGAGGAAGCCTGAGTACCCGAGGAATACCCACACATACAAGGGGATAATGCTCAAAGTTCCACACAGATAGATTCAGTAATCCATCTGTCCATCAGTCTTTCTGTACTGTTGGGGCTTGGCATCTCTGGCTCAGGTGATCCATAATATAGTTTTTGAGAATCAGTTTGTATCTCCCACAGCCATTGTGTCCCTTCTTAGAGACCAGGCTACGGAAGCGGATAACACAGAGGTACCTTTGAGATTCCTTTAAGTGACCTCTGCTCCACACATTAGAGGGCAGCACTTAACTGTTATTTAACCATCTCTGTGTCTCTGTCTCTCTGCCTCAATCTCTCTGTGTCCCTGTCTCTCTGTGCCCCAGTTCCCCCGAACGTCTCCCTGGAGTTGAACCCATCCCAGTTGGTCGAGGGCATGGGGCTGGTGACTGTGGCCACGTGCGTTGCTCAGGAAGGACATCCCGCAGCCTCCATCACCTGGCGTGGCCTCGATCAGGGCAGCTCCAACAAGACCACAGAGATGGAGCCTGATGGCAAGGTGACTGTGAGGAGCAAGTACCGGATGGATCCCACGAAAGAGAGCCAGGGGCGGACCCTCACCTGCAGGGTGGAGCACCCGGCCCTGAAGCCACCTCTAGTAGAGCTCTCGACCACCCTCGACATCCGTTGTGAGTGGTGGGCAAAATAAATAAATAATAAGTCATAAAGTCCGGTTGTCGCGATTGTTTAAATGAGCTTAGATTGGTGGTTATATCCATTGGCACCCCTGAGTCAATTCTAGACATTCCACTTTGTTATTATAGATTGAAAA